>JAFBII010000021.1:361758-404415 GCA_020875875.1 Dioscorea alata | reverse complement strand
ATATCCTAATTTTAAGTTTTGAATAAAACCCTAATCTTCGTTGTAATTTAAAATCACTCGTATTTTTGAACCAAGAAAGCAAAGCCTTTCTTTTCCTTTCGGAATACCTACTATTTTTTAATCTAACCCCTAATCTTATGTTTTCTTATGTTAGTGTCACCTTTTTTAACAAAAACCTCGATCATATGTTTTCTTTTCGTAAAGCCCACTATAATTGAATCAAAAGCCTAATCTTATGCATTCAATCAAAACCCTAATGCTTTGTTTTATTTTCGGAATGTCTCGTTTTGTTTTTAATCAAAACACTAACCCTATCTTTCAAAACCATAATCTTTTCCTTTTCTTTCGTAAAGTATCTTATCTTTCTGTCCAAACAAGAATCGTATTTTTTCTTTTCTTAATAACTTCTATCTGTATGTATTTAATCAAAACCATAATTTTATGTTTTCTAATAGTAATATCTCATAATTTTCAGTTTTGAATGAAAACCCTAATCTTTGTTATCATTTTAAAATGACTCGTATTTTTGAACCAAGAAACGTCCTTTCGGAAAACCTACTATTTTTTAATCTAAACCCGAATCTTATGTTTTCTTATGGTAGTGTCACCATTCTTTAATAAAAACCTCGATCATATGTTTTTTTTTCGTAACGCCCACTATGCTTGAATCAAAAGCCTAATATTATGCATTCAAGCAAAACCCTAATGCTTTGTTTTTTTTTTCAGAATGTCTCCTTTTATTTTTAATCAAAATATTAACCCTATCTTTCAAAACCATAATCTTTTCCTTTTCTTTCGTAAAATCTCCTATCTTTCGGTCAAAACTAGAATCCTATGTTTCCTTTTTTTCATAACTTCTATATGTATGTATTTTATCAAAACACTAATCTTATGTTTTCTTATAGTAATATCTCCTAATTTTCAGGTTTGAATAAATATCCTCGTCTTTGTTGTCGTTTTAAAATAACTTGTATTTTTGAACCAAGACACCAAACCCTTTTTTTTCTTTCGGAATACCTACTATTTTCGAATCAAAACACTAATCCTAAGTTTTCTTATGGTAGTTTCACCTTTTTTTTAATCAAAACTTTGATCATATGTTTTCTTTCCATAACGCCTACTATACTTGAATCAAAACCCTAATCTTTTGGTTTCAATCAAAACACTAATCCTTTGTTTTATTTTCGGAATGTCTCATTTTGTTTTTATTCAAAACACTAACCCTATCTTTCAAAACCATAATCTTTTCTTTTTCTTCTTTAAAGTATCTTATCTTTCTGTCCAAACAAGAATTATATTTTTTTTTTCTTAATAACTTCTATCTATATGTATTTAATCAAAACCCAAATCTTATGTTTTCTAATAGTAATATCTCCTAATTTTCAGTATTGAATGAAAACCCTAGTTTTTGTTATCATATTAAAATGACTCGTATTTTTGAACAAAGAAACCAAAGTCTTTCTTTTCCTTTCGGAATACCTACTATTTTTTAATCAAAACCCTAATCTTATGTTTTCTAATAGTAATATCTCATAATTTTTAGTTTTAAATGAAAACCCTAATCTTTGTTCTCATTTTAAAATGAATCATATTTTTGAAAAAAGAAACCAAAGCATTTCTTTTCCTTTCGGAATACCTACTATTTTTGAATCTAAACCCTAATCTTAAGTTTTCTTATGGTAGTGTGACCTTTCTTTAATAAAAACCTCGATCATATGTTTTATTTTCGTAACGCCTACTATACTTGAATCGAAAGCCTAATCTTTTGCTTTCAATCCAAACACTAATACTTTTTTTTTTATTTTCGGAATGTCTCATTTTGTTTCTAATCAAAACACTAACCATATCTTTCAAAACCATAATCTTTCCTTTTTCTTTCGTAAAGTATCTTATCTTTCGGTCCAAATAAAAATCCTATTTTTTCTTTTCTTTGTAACTTCTATCTTTACGTATTTAATCAAAAACCCTAAACTTATGTTTTCTAATAGTAATATCTCCTAATTTTCAATTTTGACACGTACTTTAGAGATGACTTGTATTTTTGAACCAAAAAACCAAAGCCTTTCTTTTCCTTTCGGAAGACCTACTATTTTTTAATCAAAACTATAATCCTAATTTTTGTTATGGTAGTGTCACCTTTCTTTAATAAAAACCTCGATCATAGGTTTTCTTTTCGTAACACCCACTATATTTGAATCAAAATCCTAATCTTATGCATTCAATCAAAACCCTAGTGCTTTGTTTTTTTTTTCGGATTGTCACGTTTGTTATTTATGAAAACACTAACCCAATCTTTCAAAACCATAATCTTTTCTTTTTCTTTCGTAAAGTCTCCTATCTTTCGGTCAAAACTAGAATCCTATGTTTACTCTTCTTAATAACTTCTATCTGTTTGTATTTAACCAAAATCCTAATCTTGTGTTTTTCTTATAGTAATATCTCATAATTTTCAGTTCTGTATGAAAATCCTAGTCTTTTTTATCATTATAAAATGACTCATATTTTTTAACCAAGAAACCAAAGCCATTCTTTTCCTTTCGGAATACCAATTATTTTTTAATCTAAACCCTAATCTTAAGTTTTCCTATGGTAGTGTCACCTTTCTTTAATAAAAACCTCGATCATATGTTTTCTTTTTGTAACACCCACTATACTTGAATCAAAATCCTAATCTTATGCATTCAATCAAAACCCTAATGCTTTGTTTTACTTTCGGAATGTCTCGTTTTGTTTTTTTATCAAAACACTAACCCTATCGTTCAAACCCATAATCTTTTCTTTTTCTTTTGTAAAGTCTCCTATCTTTCGGTCAAAACTAGATTCCTATGTTTTCTTTTCTTAATAACTTCTATCTTTATGTATTCAATCAAAACCCTAATCTTATGTTTTCTTATAATAATTTCTCCTAATTTTCAGTTTTGAATGAAAACTGTAGTCTTTGTTGTCATTTTAAAATGACTTATATTTTTTAACCAAGACCCCCAACCCTTTTTTTTTACTTTCGGAATACCTACTATTTTTGAATCAACACACTAATCCTAAGTTGTCTTATGGTAGTAACACATTTCTTTAATCAAAACCTTAATAATATGTTTTCTTTTCATAATGCCTACTATACTTGAATCAAAAGCTTAATCTTCTGCTTTCAATCAAAACACTAGTACTTTGTTTTATTTTCGGAATGTCTCATTTTTTTTTTTATCAAAACACTAACCCTATCTTTCAAAACACTAATCTTATGTTTTCTAATATTAATATCTCCTAATTTTCAGTTTTGAATGAAAACCTTTGTTTTTGTTGTCATATTAAAATGACTCGTATTTCTGAACCATAAAACCAAAGCCTTTCTTTTCCTTTTGGAATACCTACTGTTTTTGAACCAAAACCCTAATCCTAATTTTTCTTATGCCAGTGTCACCTTTCTTCAATCAAAACATTGATCATATGTTTTTTTTTTGTAACGCCTACTATACTTGAATCCAAAGTCTAATCTTATACTTTCAATCAAAACCCATAGCTTTGTTTAATTTTTGGAATATCTAGCTTTTATTTTTTATCAAAACACTAACTCTATCTATCAAAACCATAATCTTTTCCTTTTTTTTTGTAAAGTCTCCAATCTTTCGGTCAAAAAAAGAATACTATGTTTCCTTTTCTTCATAACTTCTATATGTATGTATTTTATCAAAAACCTATTCTTATGTTTTCTTATAGTAATATCTCCTAATTTTCAGTTTTGAATAAAAACCCTCGTCCTTGTTTTCATTTTAAAATGAGTAGTATTTTTAAACCAAGACTCCAAACCCTTTCTTTTTCCTTCGGAATACCTACTATTTTTTAATCAAAAACCTAATCCTAAGTTTTCTTATGGTTGTGTCATCTTTCTTTAATAAAAACGTCGATCATATGCTTTCTTTTCGTAACGCCAATTATATTTGAATCAAAAGCCTAATCTTATGCTTTCAATCAAAACCCTAATGCTTTGTTTTATTTTCAATATGTCAAGTTTTGTTTTTAATCAAAACACTGACCCTATCTTTCAAAATTATAATCTTTTATTTTTCTTTCGAAAAGTATCTTATCTTTCGTACAAAACAAGAATCCTATGTTTCCTTTTCTTCATAACTTCTATATGTATGTATTTTATCAAAACCCTAATCTTATGTTTTCTTATAGTAATATCTCCTAATTTTCAGTTTTGAATAAATACCCTCGTCTTTGTTGTCATTTTAAAATGACTCGTATTTTTGAACCAAGACCCCAAACCCTTACTTTTTCTTTCGGAATACCAACTATTTTTGAATCAAAACTCTAATCCTAAGTTTTCTTATGGTAGTGTCACCTTTTTTTTAATCAAAACCATGATCATATGTTTTATTTTCATAACGCCTACTATACTTGAATCCAAAGTCTAATCTTATACTTTCAATCAAAACCCTAATGCTTTGTTTAATTTTCGGAATGTCTAGTTTTTTGTTTTTAATCAAAACACTAACCCTATCTTTCAAAACCATAATCTTTTCCTTTTATTTCGTAAAGTCTCGTATCTTTCAGTCAAAACAAGAATCCTATGTTTCCTTTTCTTAATAACTTCTATCTTTATGTATTCAATCAAAACCCTAATTGAAGTGGACATCAAGGCTAAGGATCCAATTTAAGTCCCAACAGGACCAGTGACGAGGGCTCGAGCTAGAAGATTTAAAGAGGAGCTTAGCAACTTGGCATGGAGAATTCTATAACAGGAAGAAAGCGTGATCACTACTGATGGTGAACAAAAGCTAGTCCCACTCATCCAAGCCGATTCCACTTAGACACTTGATGAAGATTTGGTTTCCATAAGTTTGATGAAGATTTGGTTGTCATTTGTTTTTGAGTTTAATATGTGAACTAGAGTCTTTTGTAATTGTCTAGTCTTGTTGGGTTTTGTGGACCTTTGGGCCGAAGTTGCTCTTTATTTGGTTTTATCTTTATTTTATCTTTAAGGGTAGTTTTGAACTTTCACTTCTTAGAAGTTTTCTAGGGTTTTATGCTATATATAGCCCCTTGTAGCAGCCATGAAACACAACTTTGATCTATGAGTATTTGTGAGGTTTTCTTCTTGTTTTCTTGAAGAGACTTTTTAAGAACTTATCAAGAGTTTTCCTTGTGGCGTTCAAACCGACTTATCAATTGGATTTTCATCTTCTTTTGTGGCGTCATCCGCTTACCGAGTTTCGTGCTTCACTAAGCATTGGGTCGAGGTTTTCCAGCCCTTTTTCTTGAATCCTTTGGCTTTTCTTCTTTGTGCCAAATTTGTTTTGGGTTTCGTCACAATCGTTGGCGAGGTTTGAATCAGAACGTCTTGTTTTGTTTTTAATCAAAACACTAACCCTACCTTTCAAAACAATAATCTTTTCCTTTTCTTTCGTAAAGTCTCCTATCTTTCGGTCTAAATAAAAATCCTATGTTTCCTTTGGTTAATAACTTCTATCTGTATGTATTTAATCAAAACTCTAATCTCATGTTTTCTAATAGTAATATCTCCTAATTTTCAGTTTTAAATGAAAGCCCTAGTCTTTGTTATAATTTTAAAATTACTCGTATTTTTTAACCAAGACCCCAAAGCCTTTCTTTTCCTTTTAGAATACCTACTATTTTTTAATCAAAACCCTAATCCTAAGTTTTCTTATTGTAGTATCACCTTTATTTAATCAAAACCTTGATTATATGTTTTATTTTCGTAACATCCACTATTTTTTAATCAAAAACCTAATCTTATGTTTTCAATCAAAACGCTAATGCTTTGTTTTATTTTCGGAATGTCTCGTTTTGTTTTTAAGCAAAACACTAACCCTGCCTTTGAAAACCATAATCTTTTCCTTTTTTTTAATAAAGTCTCCTATTTTTCGGTTAATACAAGAATCCTATGTTTCCTTTTCTTAATAACTTCTATATGTATGTATTTAATCAAATCCCTAATCTCGTGTTTTCTAATATTAACATCGCCTAATTTACAGTTTTAAATGAAAACCCTAGTCATTGTTAACATTTTAATGTTACTCGTATTTTTGAACCAAGACTCCAAAGCCTTTCTTTTCCTTTCAGAATACCTACTATTATTGAAATAAAACCCTAATCCTAAGTTTTCTTATCTTAGTGTCACCTTTCTTTAATCAAAACCTTGATCATATGTTTTCTTTTCGTAACGCCGACTATACTTTAATCAAAAGCCTAATCTTTTGCTTTCAATCAAAACCCTAATGCTTTGTTTTATTTTCGGAATATCTCGTTTTGTTTGTTTATAAAAAAACTAAGATTATTTTTTCAAACCATAATCTTTTCTTTTTTTTCTTCCGTAATAGCTTCTATCTGTATGCACTTAATCAAAACCCTAATCTTATTTTTTCTTATAGTAATATCTTCTAATTTTGAGTTTTAAATGAAAACCCTACTCTTTGTTGTAATTTGAAAATGACTCATATTTTTGAAACAAGACCTCCAACCCCTTCTTTTACTTCCAGAATACCTACTATTTTTGAATCAAAACCCTAATTCTAAGTTTTCTTATTGTAGTGTCACATTTTTTTAATCAAAACCTTGATCATATATTTTCTATTCGTAACGCCTCTTATTTTTGAATGAAAAGCCTAATCTTATGCTTTAAATCAACACCCTAATGCTTTGTTTTATTTTCGGAATGTCTCGTTTTGTTTTTAATCAAAACACAAACCCTAATTTTCAAAACCACAATCTTTTCGTTTTCTTTAGTAAAGTCTCGTATCTTTCGTTCAAAACAAGAATCCTATGTTTCCTTTTCATAATAACTTCTATCTGTATGTATTTAATCAAAACCCTAATCTCATGTTTTCTAATAGTAATATCTCCTAATTTTCAGTTTTAAATGAAAACCCTAATCTTTGTTATCATTTTAAAATAACTTGTATTTTTGAACCAAGACCCCAAAGCCTTTCTTTTTCTTTCAGAATACCTACTATTTTTTAATCAAAACCCTAATCCTAAGTTTTCTTATTGTAGTATCACCTTTTTTTAATCAAAACCTTGATCATATGTTTTTTTTTCGTAATGCCTACTATTTTTGAATCAAAAGCCTAATCTTATGTTTTCAATCAAAATGCTAATGCCTTGTTTTATTTTCAGAATGTCTCCTTTTGTTTATAATCAAAACACTAAACCTGCCTTTCAAAACCATAATCTTTTCCTTTTCTTTAGTAAAGTCTCATATCTTTCGGTCAAAACAAGAATTCTATGTTTCCTTTTCTTAATAACTTCTATCTGTATGTATTTAGTCAAAACCCTAATCTCGTGTTTTCTAATAGTAACATCGCCTAATTTTCAGTTTTAAATGAAAACCCTAGTCTTTGTTATCATTTTAAATTTACTCGTATTTTTGAACCAATACCCCAATGCCTTTCTAAGTTTTAAAATGACTCATATTTTTGAAACAAGACCTCAAACCCCTTCTTTTCCTTTCAGAATACCTACTATTTTTGAATCAAAACCCTAATTCTAAGTTTTCTTATTGTAGTGTCACCTTTTTTAATCAAAACCTTGATCATATGTTTTCATTTCGTAACGCTTATTATTTTTGAATCAGAAACCTAATTGATGTGGACATCAAGGCTAACGATCCAATTCAAGTCCCGACAGGACCAGTGACGAAGGCTCGAGCTAGAAGATTTAAAGAGGAGCTTAGCAACTTGGCATGGAGAATTCTACAACAGGAAGAGAGCGTGATCACTACTGATGGTGAACAAAAGCTGGTCCTACTCATGCAAGCCGATTCCACTTAGACGCTTTATGAAGATTTGGTTGTCATTTATTTTGAGTTTAATATGTGAACTAGAGTCTTTTGTAATTGCCTAGTCTTGCTAGGTTTTGTGGGCCCTCTTTAGTTGGTTGTTTCTTTTTTTTTATCTTTAAGGGTAGTTTTGAACTTTTACTTCTTAGAAGATTTCTAGGGTTTTGGGCTATATATATAGCCCCTTGTAGCAGCCATAAAACACAACTTTGATCTATGAGTATTTGTGAGGTTTTCTTCTAGTTTTTCTTGAAGAAACTTTTTAAGAACTTATCAAGGGTTTTCCTTGTGGCGTTCAAACCGACTTATCAATTGGATTTTCATCTCCTTTTGTGGCATCATCCCCTTACCGAGGTTCGTGCTTCACTAAGCATTGGGTCGAGGTTTTCCATCCCTTCTTCTTGAATCCTTTGGCTTTTCTTCTTCGTGCCAAATTTGTTTCAGGTTTCGTCACAATCGTTGGCGAGGTTCGTATCAGTTTGTACCAAAGCTAAGTTCATCCTTTCGACCTATCTTCTATTGATTTCTGTTCATTTCTCTTACAAAAAACAAATTGCATCTAGATCTAGGGTTTCATTGATAGAAGTCTCATATTTTGTTCTTGCTTTGAGAGAGGGATTTCTTTCTTTTATAAGTTCCCTTTTATTGATTCCGAAATTACAAAATTGTTTGTGAAGATTTGAGTTTGTGGAAATTGAAGAACTGAGTTTCTGAAAAAAAAAACAAAAAAAAAAGAAGAAGGAAAAGGAAAAACGAAAAAAAAGAGTAGAACAATGGAAAGAAGAATAAAAAAAATAAAATAAAAAAATTTCTTGATTTGGTTCGATTTGATTTGCCATTCTTGAATTGCCAAAATTTCTTGATTTGGTTAGATTTGAATTGCCAATCTTGAGTTGCCATTCTTGAATTGCCAAAATTTCTTGATTAGGTTAGATTTGAATTGCCAAAATTTCTTAAATTGATTCGATTTGAATTGCCAATCTTGATTTGCCAAAATTTCCTGATTTGTTTCTGTTTGAATTGCCAAAAAAATCTAGCCCATTTGTTGAATTGCAAAAATTTCAGCCCATTTCCAAGGAAACAAATCTTCGATCCATTTTGGTTTGTTTCGGTTTGAACCCTTTGATGATGGTTTTTAATTAGTTTTGAAAGAACTCAAAGAAGAAAACGAGTGGAAAAAGACAGCGAGGTGAGATCATTTGAGGGTAAAAGCCAAATTGAATTGAGTGATACACGAGTGAATTTGAGTGAATTATTTCTTGGAGTGAACTACGTGAGTTTTGTGGTGAGGGTCATTTTTTTATCTAATATTGCTTTGCAGGTTTTTCCATCATGTCTCAAATTCCGGAGCGAAACACAAGCGAGGAGAGTAGCCCTCCAACTATTCTGAAATTTGCAAGTGCAAGCTATAATTGGGGAAATGAGAAGGATGATGAGGGCGGAACTTGAGGAAATACATGAGAGGTTGGATAGAGTTGAAGAGGGAGCACAACAAGGACAGCCACCGGTTATTCCAAATCTCCCAAGGAGGAATAGGGCGGCCCAACGGGGAGTTGAAGGTGTGGGGGCGTTTGATGTGGAAAATTTCGATGAAGACTTTGATAGGATGTCAACGGGCAGCCCTAGGAGATATGGTCGGGATAGAGACGCTCGGAATCGGGTAGACAACAACTTGGGTATTATCAAGATGAGGATTCCGGCATTTCAAGAAAAAAGTGATCTCGAAGCATACCTTGAATGGGAGAAGAAGATGGAGTTGGTTTTCGATTTTCACAACTACTCCGAAATGAAGAAGGTAAAACTTGCCGCTATTGAGTTTACTGATTATGCTATTGTGTGGTGGGATCAGTTGTGCGTCAATAGGAGGCGAAGTGGAGATTTGCCTATCGAGACTTGGGATGACATGAAGAGGATGATGAGGCGTCCTTTTGTGCCATCTCATTACTACCGGGATCTATACCTTAAGCTTCAAGGTCTTCGACAAGGTTACAAAAGTGTTGATGAATATTATAAAGAGATGGAGATGGTTATGATTCGGCTAATGTAGAGGTGGATCGGGAGGCAACAATGGCAAGGTTTTTGAATGGGTTGAATAGGGAGATTGCCAACACGGTTGAGCTACATCACTATGTGGAGTTGGAAGACTTGGTGCATATGGCAATGAATGTTGAGAGGCAACTGAAGAAGGGAAGTACAAGTGCACGTCTGAGACCCACCCCACAAAATCCTAGTGCAACACCATAGAGGCCGAATTATCCAAGGAAAGATGAAAATAACTCCAACCCCAAGGCCAAAACTAAGCAAAATTCAACCACTACTTCCACGGCTTCTCAAAGTAAGATACCCACAACTTTGTCTCGTTCTAGTGAAATTAAATGTTTCAAATGTCAAGGAAGAGGTCACATCGCTAGCCAATGGCCGAACAAGCGGGTTATGGTGATTTGGGAGAATGGGACAATAGATTCTGAAGATGAGTGTGAGCTAGATGATATTCCACCATTGGAGGATGATCTTTTCGGAGAAGAAGAATTTGGGGCCGAGCATGGTGAGATGCTTGGATTAGTTGCTCGGAGAGCCTTGAACTTGCACGCTAAGGTGGAGGAAGAAGAAGTGCAACGGGAGAACATCTTTTACACTCGTTGTCATGTGAAGGACAAGGTATGTAGTGTTATTATTGATGGTGGTAGTTGCACTAACATTGCTAGTTCTTCCATGGTTGACAAGCTAGGGCTCCTAACACTCAAGCACCCCTATCCATACAAGTTGCAATGCCTGAATGATAGTGGTGAAGTGCGGGTTACTATGCAAGTTGTGGTGCCATTTCGGATTGGGAAATATAAGGATGAAGTGTTGTGTGATGTGGTATCCATGTAAGCGGGACATCTCCTTTTAGGATTGCCTTGGCAATTTGATAGACGTGTGTAACTTGATGGCTTCACCAACAAGCACTCCTACACTTTCCAACAACGAACCATCACTCTAGCTCCGATGACACCGAAACAGGTTTATGATGATCAAGTGATGATGCAAAAACTGAGTGATGAAAAGAAAATGAGAGATCAAAAGAATTTGAGTGATCACAAGAGAGTGAGTGAAGAGATGAGTAGTGGTGAGAAACAAGAGAGAAAGGCTAAATCTAGTAAGAGAAAAAAGAGAGAGATGGATTCAGCCAAAGAGGGAAAATTACAGGGAAAAAGAAATTTCTGTGCAAAAACAAGTGAGGTTAAGCGAGCTTTTCTTGCAAAACGGCCGATAATTGTACTTATGTACAAGGAGGCCCTTTTAAACACTAACCAACCTGACTCTTTATTGCCTAGTATTGTTGTTTCTATTTTGCAGGAGTTCGAGGATGTGTTTCCTGAGGAGGTACCACATGGCTTACCCCCTATCCGTGGAATAGAACACCAAATTGACTTTGTTCCCGGTGCTTCAATTCCAAACCGACCCGCCTATAGGAGCAATCCGGAGGAAACAAAGGAACTCCAAAGGCAAGTTGAAGAGTTGATGGAAAAAGGGTATGTGAGAGAAAGCATGAGTGCTTGCGCAGTTCCGGTGATTCTAGTTCCTAAGAAGGATGGAACATGGAGGATGTGTATTGATTGCCGAGCCATCAACAACATAATGGTAAAGTATCGACACCCCATCCCTCATTTAGATGATGTGTTAGATGAGTTGCATGGATCTTGTGTGTTTTCAAAAATTGATCTTAAGAGTGAGTATCATCAAATCCGAATGAGAAGGCGATGAATGGAAAACAGCATTTAAAACTATACATGGCTTGTATGAATGGTTAGTCATGCCATTTGGCTTAACTAATGCACCTAGTACTTTCATGCGTTTAATGAATCATGTTTTACGAACTTTTATTGGAAAATTCATTGTTGTTTATTTTTATGATATTCTGATTTATAGTATGAATTTGCATGATCATGCTTCGCATTTGCAATTGGTTTTGGATGTCCTTAGGAAAGAGAAATTGTATACTAACCTCAAGAAATGTACCTTTTGCACCAATAAACTTGTTTTCCTAGGATTTGTTGTGAGTGCTACAGGTATTGAGGTTGATGAAGAAAATATCAAAGCCATCCAAGAATGGCCGACCCCATCAAGTGTGAGTCACGTTCATAGCTTTCATAGACTTGCTGGCTTCTATAGGAGATTTGTGAAAGATTTTAGTATCATTGCGGCACCCGTTACTGAAGTTATCAAGAAGAACGTTGCATTCAAATGGGGAGCAGCACAAGAAGAAGCATTTCAGCTTATGAAACACAAACTAACTCATGCTCCCTTACTTGCTTTACCTAACTTTGCAAATACTTTTGAAATAGAATGTGATGCGTCTGGTGTCGGTATTGGTGCTATACTCATGCAGGATGCAAGACTACTTGCGTACTTCAGCGAGAAGCTAGGCGGGGCTGCACTCAACTACCCCACTTATGATAAGGAGTTGTACGCTTTGGTTAGAGCATTGGAGACTTGGCAGCATTACTTGTGGCCGAAGGAGTTTGTGATTCTAATGGATCATAAATCCTTGAAGCATTTAAAAGGGCAACATAAGCTGAACAGGCGACATGCTCGATGGGTTAAGTTCATTGAGACCTTTCCGTATGTCATTCGATATAAACAAGGTAAGGAGAATGTGGTTGCTGATGCGTTGTCACACAGGTATGCCTTAATCTCCACTCTTGATGTTAAATTCCTTTGTTTTGAGCACATTAAGGATCTTTATCATGTGGACCATGACTTTGGGGTGATTTATGGGGCTTGTGAAAAATCCGCCGAAGGGAAGTTTTATAAGCATGAGGGTTTTCTGTTTAGGGAACATAGGTTGTGTGTTCCTAATTGTTCCATGAGAGATTTGTTAGTTTGAGAGTCCAATGGGGGAGGATTAATGGGGCATTTTGGGGTAGCTAAGACTCTAGCCGTGTTACAAGAGCACTTCTATTGGCCATGCATGAAACGAGATGTTGAGAGAATTTGTGGTCGGTGTATCACTTGTAGACAAGCTAAGTCTAGGGTTCAACCGAATGGCCTTTACACACCACTACCTATTCCTAGTTCCCCTTGGATTGATATTTTGATGGATTTTGTGTTAGGATTACCTAGGAGTAAGCGTGGAAGGGATTCAATCTTTGTAGTTGTGGATCGGTTTTCTAAAATGTCCCATTTTATACCGTGTCATAAAACTGATGATGCTTCCAATATCGCTGATTTGTTCTTTAGGGAGATTGTACGTCTACATGGCATGCCAAGGACAATCGTGTCAGATCGGGATGCTAAGTTCTTGAGTTATTTTCGGAAGACATTGTGGGGTAAATTAGGGACTAAACTATTGTTTTCCACTACTTGTCACCCTCAAACCGATGGTCAAACTGAAGTAGTTAACCAAACTTTATCCACTTTGTTGCGGGCTGTCATTAGTAAGAACATTAACACTTGGGAGAATTGTTTACCACATGTTGAGTTTGCTTATAATCGTTCTAGGCATTCTGCTACTCAATTTTCACCATTTGAAATTGTTTATGGTTTTAATCCTTTAACTCCTTTGGATTTATCACCTTTACCTATTTCTGAGCATGTGAACTTCGATGGGCACAAGAACGCCGAATTTGTGAAGCAACTCCACGAGAAGGTCCGGCTCAACATAAAAAGGAGGACTGAGCAATATATCAAGCAAGCCAATAAGGGATGTCACAAGCAAGTTTTTGAGATTGGTGATTGGGTATGGTTACACATGAGGAAGGAACGATTCCCCGCCAACCGACATTCCAAGTTACTACCCCGAGGAGATGGTCCTTTTCAAGTGCTCGAACAGATCAACGACAATGCCTACCACCTTGATTTACCGGGTAAGTACAATGTTAGTGCTACTTTCAATGTGACTGACTTAAGTCCTTTCGATGTAGGTGACGATTTGAGGATAAATCCTTCTCAAGAGGGGGGGAATGATGTGGACATCAAGGCTAAGGATCCAATTCAAGTCCCGACAGGACCAGTGACGAGGGCTCGAGCTAGAAGATTTAAAAAGGACCTTAGCAACTTGGCATGGAGAATCCTACAACAGGAAGAGAGCGTGATCACTACTAATGGTGAACAAAAGCTAGTCCTACTCATCTAAGCCGATTCCACTTAGACGCTTTATGAAGATTTGGTTGTCATTTTTTTCGAGTTTAATATGTGAACTAGAGTCTTTTGTAATTGCCTAGTCTTGCTGGGTTTTGTGGGCCTTTGGGCTGAAGTTGCTCTTTAGTTGGTTGTTTCTTTTTTTTATCTTTAAGGGTAGTTTTGAACTTTTACTTCTTAGAAGTTTTCTAGGGTTTTGGGCTATATATATAGCCCCTTGTAGCAGCCATAAAACACAACTTTGATCTATGAGTATTTGTGACGTTTTCTTCAAGTTTTCTTAAAGAAACTTTTTAAGAACTTATCAAGGGTTTTCCTTGTGGCGTTCAAACTAACTTATCAATTGGATTTTCATCTCTTTCTGTGGCGTCATCCCCTTACTGAGGTTCGTGCTTTGCTAAACATTGGGTCGAGGTTTTCCATCCCTTCTTATTGAAACCTTTGGCATTTCTTCTTCGTGCCAAATTTATTTTGGGTTTCGTCACAATCGTTGGCGAGGTTCGTATCACTAATCTTATACATTAAATCAACACCCTAATGCTTTGTTTCATTTTTGAATGTCTCGTTTTGTTTTTAATCAAAACACAAACCCTACCTTTCAATACCACATTCTTTTCCTTTTCTTTACTAAAGTCTCGTATCTTTCGGTCAAAACAAGAATCCTATGTTTCCTTTTCATAATAACTTCTATCGGTATGTATTTAATCAAAACCCTAATCTCATGTTTTCTAATAGTAATATCTCCTAATTTTCAGTTTTAAATGAAAATCCTAGTCTTTGTTATCATTTTAAATTGACTTGTATTTTTTAACCAAGACCCCAAAGCCATTCTTTTCCTTTCAGAATACCTATTATTTTTTAATCGAAACCCTAATCCTAAGTTTTCTAATTAAAGCATCACCTTTCTTTAATCAAAACCTTGATCATATGTTTTCTTTTTGTATGTTGTGGATTCAATCATATGTTTTTCTTTTCGTAACGCCGACTATAATTGAATCAAAAGCCTATACTTTTCCTTTCAGAATACCTGCTATTTTTGAATTAAAACAATAATAAAAAGTTTTTCTTATGGTAGTGTCACCATTTTTTAATAAAACGTCGATCATATGCTTTCTTTTCGTAATGCCTACTATACTTGAATCAAAAGCCTAATCTTATGCTTTCAATAAAAAAACTAATGCTTTGTTTTATTTTCGGAATGTCTTGTTTTGTTTTTTACCAAAACACTAACCCTATCTTTCAAAACCATATTTTTTTTCTTTTTTCTTTCGTAAAGTGTACTATCTTTCAGTCAAAACAAGAATCCTATGTTTCCTTTTCTTAATTACGTCTATTTGTATGTATTTAATCAAAACCCTTATCTTTTTTATAGTAATTTCTCCTAATTTTCAGTTTTGAATAAAAACCGTAGTCTTTGTTGTCATTTTAAAATGACTCGTATTTTGAACCAAGAGCCCAAACCCTTTCTTTCCCATTCGGCATAACTACTATTTTTGAATCAAAACACTAATCATAAGTTTTCTTATGTTAGTGTCACCTTTCTTTAATTAAAACCTTGATCATATGTTTTCTTTTCGTAACGCCGACTATATTTGAATCAAAAGCCTAATCTTCTTCTTTAAATCAAAAACCCTAATGCTTTTTTTTTTTTATTTTCGGAATGTCTCGTTTTGTTTTCAATACTAACACTAACAGTATCTTTCAAAACCATAATCTTTTCCTTTTCTTTAGTAAAGTCTCGTATCTTTCGGTCAAAACAAGAATCCTATGTTTCCTTTTCTTAATAACTTCTATCTTTATATATTCAATCAAAACCCTAATCTTATGTTTTCTAATAATCTCCTAATTTTCAGTTTTAAATGAAAACCCTAGTCTTCGTTATCATTTTAAAATGACTCGTATTTTTGAACCAAGATCCAAAAGCCTTACTTTTCCTTTCAGAATACCTACTATTTTTGAATCAAAACCCTAATAAAAAGTTTTCTTATGGTAGTGTCACCTTTCTTTAATAAAACGTGGATTATATGTTTTCTTTTTCGTAACGCCCACTATACTTGAATCAAAAGCCTAATCTTATGCTTTCAATCAAAACACTAATGCTTTGTTTTATTTTCGGAATGTCTCGTTTTGTTTTTTATCAAAACACTAACCCTATCTTCCAAAACCATAATTTTTTTTCTTGTTCTTTCGTAAAGTCTCCTATCTTTCGGTCAAAACAATAATCCTACGTTTCCTTTTCTTAATAACTTCTGTCTGTATGTATTTAATCAAAACCGTTATCTTATATTTTCTTATAATAATTTCTCCTAATTTTCAGTTTTGAATGAGAACCGTAGTCTTTGTTGTCATTTTAAAATGACTCGTATATTGAACAAAGACCCCAAACCCTTTCTTTTCCATTCGGCATAACTACTATTTTTGAATCAAAACACAAATCATAAGTTTTTTTATGGTAGTGTCACCTTTCTTTAATCAAAACCTTGATCATATGTTTTCTTTTCGTAACGCCGATTATATTTGAATCAAAAGCCTAATCTTCTTCTTTAAATCAAAACCCTAATGCTTTTTTTTTTATTTACGGAATGTCTCATTTTGTTTTTAATCAAAACACTAATCCTACCTTTCAAAACCATAATATTTTCCTTTTCTTTAGTAAAGTCTCGTATCTTTCGGTCAAAACAAGAATCCTATGTTTCCTTTTCTTAATAACTTCTATCTTTATGTATTCAATCAAAACCCTAATCTTATGTTTTCTAATAATCTCCTAATTTTCAGTTTTAAATGAAAACCCTAGTCTTTGTCATCATTTTAAAATGACTCGTATTTTTGAACCAAGACCCAAAAGCTTTACTTTTATTTTCAGAATACCTACTATTTTTGAATCAAAACCCTAATAAAAAGTTTTCTTATGGTAGTGTCAACTTTCTTTAATAAAACGTCGATCATATGTTTTCTTTTCGTAACGCCCACTATACTTGAATCAAAAACCTAATCTTATGCTTTCAATCAAAACACTAATGCTTTGTTTTATTTTCGGAATGTCTCGTTTTGTTTCTTTATCAAAACACTAACCCTATCTTCCAAAAACATAATTTTTTTTTTTGTTCTTTCGTAAAGTCTCTTATCTTTCAGTCAAAACAATAATCCTACGTTTTTTTTTCTTAATAACTTCTATCTGTATGTATTTAATCAAAACCGTTATCTTATATTTTCTTATAGTAATTTCTCCTAATTTTCAGTTTTGAATGAGAACCGTAGTCTTTGTTGTCATTTTAAAATGACTCGTATATTGAACAAAGACCCCAAACCCTTTCTTTTCCATTCGGCATAACTACTATTTTTGAATCAAAACACAAATCATAAGTTTTTTTTATGGTAGTGTCACCTTTCTTTAATCAAAACCTTGATCATATGTTTTCTTTTCGTAACGCCGATTATATTTGAATCAAAAGCCTAATCTTCTTCTTTAAATCAAAACCCTAATGCTTTTTTTTTTTTTATTTCCGGAATGTCTCATTTTGTTTTTAATCAAAACATTAATCCTACCTTTCAAAAACGTAATATTTTCCTTTTTCTTTAGTAAAGTCTCGTATCTTTCGGTCAAAACAAGAATCCTATGTTTCCTTTTCTTAATAACTTCTATCTTTATGTATTCAATCAAAACCCTAATCTTATGTTTTCTAATAATCTCCTAATTTTAGTTTTAAATGAAAATTCTAGTCTTTGTTATCATTTTAAAATGACTCATATTTTCGAACCAAGATCCAAAAGCTTTACTTTTCTTTTCAGAATACCTACTATTTTTTAATCAGAACCCTAATAAAAAGTTTTCTTATGGTAGTGTCACCTTTCTTTAATAAAACGTCGATCATATGTTTTCTTTTCGTAACGTCCACTATACTTGAATCAAAAGCCTAATCTTATGCTTTCCATCAAATCATTAATGCTTTATTTTATTTTCGGAATGTCTCGTTTTGTTTCTTTATCAAAACACTAAGCCTATCATTCAAAAACATAATTTTTTTTCTTTTTCTTTCGTAAAGTCTCCTATCTTTCGCTCAAAATAAGAATCCTACGTTTCCTTCTCTTAATAACTTCTATCTGTATGTATTTAATCCAAACCGTTATCTTATATTTTCTTATAATAATTTCTCCTAATTTTCAGTTTTGAATGAGAACCGTAGTCTTTGTTGTCATTTTAAAATGACTCGTATATTGAACAAGACCCCAAACCCTTTCTTTTCCATTCGGCATAACTACTATTTTTGAATCAAAACACAAATCATAAGTTTTTTTATGGTAGTGTCACCTTTCTTTAATCAAAACCTTGATCATATGTTTTCTTTTCGTAACGCCGATTATATTTGAATCAAAAGCCTAATCTTCTTCTTTAAATAAAAAATCTAATGCTTTTTTTTTATTTCCGGAATGTCTCATTTTGTTTTTAATCAAAACACTAATCCTACCTTTCAAAACCATAATATTTTCCTTTTCTTTAGTAAAGTCTCGTATCTTTCGGTCAAAACAAGAATCCTATGTTTACTTTTCTTAATAACTTCTGTCTTTATGTATTCAATCAAAACCCTAATCTTATGTTTTCTAATAATCTCCTAATTTTCAGTTTTAAATGAAAACCCTAGTCTTTGTTATCATTTTAAAATGACTCGTATTTTCGAACCAAGACCCAAAAGCTTTACTTTTCTTTTCAGAATACCTACTATGTTTGAATCAAAACCCTAATAAAAAGTTTTCTTATGGTAGTGTCACCTTTCTTTAATAAAACGTCGATCATATGTTTTCTTTTCGTAACGCCCACTATACTTTAATCAAAAGCCTAATCTTATGCTTTCATTCAAAACCCTAATGCTTTATTTTATTTTCGGAATGTCTCGTTCTGTGTCTTTATCAAAACACTAAGCTTATCGTTCAAAAACATAATTTTTTTTCTTTTTCTTTCGTAAAGTCTCCTATCTTTCGGTCAAAATAATAATCCTACGTTTCCTTTTCTTAATAACTTCTATCTGTATGTATTTAATCAAAACCGTTATCGTATATTTTCTTATAGTAATTTCTCCTAATTTTCAGTTTTGAATGAGAACCGTAGTCTTTGTTGTCATTTTAAAATGACTCGTATATTGAACAAAGAACACAAACCCTTTCTTTTCCATTCGGCATACCTACTATTTTTGAATCAAAACACAAATCATAAGTTTTTTTATGGTAGTGTCACCTTTCTTTAATCAAAACCTTGATCATATGTTTTTTTTTCGTAACGCTGATTATATTTGAATCAAAAGCCTAATCTTCTTCTTTAAATCAAAACCCTGATGCTTTTTTTTTATTTCCAGAATGTCTCATTTTGTTTTTAATCAAAACACTAATCCTATCTTTCAAAACCATAATATTTTCCTTTTCTTTAGTAAAGTCTCGTATCTTTCGGTCAAAACAAGAATCCTATGTTTCCTTTTCTTAATAACTTCTATCTTTATGTATTCAATCAAAACCCTAATCTTATGTTTTCTAATAATCTGCTAATTTTCAGTTTTAAATGAAAACCCTAGTCTTTGTTATCATTTTAAAATGACTCATATTTTCGAACCAAGATCCAAAAGCTTTACTTTTCTTTTCAGAATACCTACTATTTTTGAATCAGAACCCTAATAAAAAGTTTTCTTATGGTAGTGTCACCTTTCTTTAATAAAACGTCGATCATATGTTTTCTTTTCGTAACGCCCACTATACTTGAATCAAAAGCCTAATCTTATGCTTTCCATCAAATCCCTAATGCTTTATTTTATTTTCGGAATGTCTCGTTTTGTTTCTTTATCAAAACACTAAGCCTATCATTCAAAAACATAATTTTTTTTCTTTTTCTTTCGTAAAGTCTCCTATCTTTCCGTCAAAACAAGAATCCTACGTTTCCTTTTCTTTATAACTTCTATCTGTATGTATTTAATCAACACCCTTATCTTATATTTTCTTATAGTAATTTTTCCTAATTTTCAGTTTTGAATGAAAACCGTAGTCTTTGTTGTTATTTTAAAATGACTCGTATTTTGAACCAAGACCCCAAACCCTTTCTTTTCCATTCGGCATACCTACTATTTTTGAATCAAAATACAAAGCATAAGTTTTTTTATGGTAGTGTCGCTTTTCTTTAATCAAAACCTTGATTATATGTTTTCTTTTCGTAACTCCGACAATAATTGAATCAAAAGCCTAATCTTCTGCTTTCCATCAAAACCATAATGCTTTGTTTTATTTTCGGAATGTCTCATTTTGTTTTTAATCAAAACACTAACTCTACCTTTCAAAACCATAATCTATTCTTTTTCTTTAGTAAAACCTCCTATCTTAAAGTCAAAACAAGAATCCTATATTTCCTTTTCTAAATAACTTCTTCTGTATGTATTTAATCAAAACCCTAATCTTATGTTTTCTAATAGTAATATCTCCTAATTTTCAGTTTTAAATGAAAGCACTAGTATTTGTTATCATTTTTAAATGACACGTATTTTTGAATCAAGACCCAAAAGCTTTACCTTTCCTTTCAGAATACCTGCTATTTTTGAATCAAAACCCTAATAAAAAGTTTTCTTATGGTAGTGTCACCTTTCTTTAATAAAACGTCGATAATATGATTTTTTTCGTAACGCCGACTATACTTGAATGAATAGCCTAATCTTATGCTTTCAATCAAAAACTTAATGCTTTGTTTTATTTTCAGAATGTCTCGTTTTGTTTTTTATCAAAACACTAACCCTATCTTTCAAAACCATAATTTTTTTTCTTTTTCTTTCCTAAAGTATTTAACCAAAACCATTATCTTATGTTTTCTTATAATAATTTCTCCTAATTTTCAGTTTTGAATGAAAACCGTATTCTTTGTTGTCATTTTAAAATGACTCATATTTTGAAACAAGACCCCAAACCTTTTCTTTTCCATTCGGCATACCAACTATTTTTTAATCAAAACACTAATCACAAGTTTTCTTATGGTAGTGTCACCTTTGTTTAATCAAAACCTTGATCATATGTTTTTCTTTTCGTAACGCCGACTATAAGTGAATGAAAAGCCTATACTTTTCCTTTCAGAATACCTGTTATTTTTGAATTAAAACAATAATAAAAAGTTTTCTTATGGTAGTGTCACCTTTCTTTAATAAAACGTCGATTATATGTTTTTTTTTCGTAACACCCACTATACTTGAATCAAAAGCCTAATCTTATGCTTTCAATCAAAACACTAATGCTTTGTTTTATTTTCGGAATGTCTCGTTTTGTTTTTTATCAAAACAGTAACCCTATCTTCCAAAACCATAATTTTTTTTCTTGTTCTTTCGTAAAGTCTCCTATCTTTCGGTCAAAACAATAATCCTACGTTTCCTTTTCTTAATAACTTATATCTGTATGTATTTAATCAAAACTGTTATCTTATATTTTCTTATAGTAATTTCTCTTAATTTTCAGTTTTGAATGAGAACCGTAGTCTTTGTTGTCATTTTAAAATGACTCGTATATTGAACCAAGGACCCAAACGCTTACTTTTCCATTCGGCATACCTACTATTTTTGAATCAAAACACAAATCATAAGTTTTTTTATGGTAGTGTCACCTTTCTTTAATCAAAACCTTGATCATATGTTTTCTTTTCGTAACGCCGATTATATTTGAATCAAAAGCCTAATCTTCTACTTTAAATCAAAACCCTAATGCTTTTTTTTTTTTTTTATTTCCGGAATGTCTCATTTTGTTTTTAATCAAAACACTAATCCTACCTTTCAAAACCATAATATTTTCCTTTTCTTTACTAAAGTCTCGTATCTTTCGGTCAAAACAAGAATCCTATGTTTCCTTTACTTAATAACTTCTGTCTTTATGTATTCAATCAAAACCCTAATCTTATGTTTTCTAATAATCTCCTAATTTTCAGTTTTAAATGAAAACCCTACTCTTTGTTATCATTTTAAAATGATTCGTATTTTCGAACCAAGACCCAAAAGCTTTACTTTTCTTTTCAGAATACCTATTATTTTTGAATCAAAACCCTAATAAAAAGTTTTCTTATGGTAGTGTCACCTTTCTTTAATAAAACGTCGATCATATGTTTTCTTTTCATAACGCCCACTATACTTGAATCAAAAGCCTAATCTTATGCTTTCATTCAAAACCCTAATGCTTTATTTTATTTTCGGAATGTCTCGTTTTGTTTCTTTATCAAAACACTAAGCCTATCATTCAAAAACATAATTTTTTTTTATTTTTCTTTCGTAAAGTCTCCTCTCTTTCGGTCAAAACAATAATCCTACGTTTCCTTTTCTTAATAACTTCTATCTGTATGTATTTAATCAAAACCGTTATCGTATATTTTCTTATAGTAATTTCTCCTAATTTTCAGTTTTGAATGAGAACCGTAGTCTTTGTTGTCATTTTAAAATGACTCGTATATTGAACCAAGGCCCCAAACGCTTACTTTTCCATTCGGCATACCTACTATTTTTGAATCAAAACACAAATCATAAGTTTTTTTATGGTAGTGTCACCTTTCTTTAATCAAAACCTTGATCATATGTTTTTTTTTCGTAACGCCGATTATATTTGAATCAAAAGCCTAATCTTCTTCTTTAAATCAAAACCCTAATGCTTTTTTTTTATTTCCAGAATATCTCATTTTGTTTTTAATCAAAACACTAATCCTACCTTTCAAAACCATAATATTTTCCTTTTCTTTAGTAAAGTCTCTTATCTTTCGGTCAAAACAAGAATCCTATGTTTCCTTTTCTTAATAACTTCTATCTTTATGTATTCAATCAAAACCCTAATCTTATGTTTTCTAATAATCTCCTAATTTTCAATTTTAAATGAAAACCCTAGTCTTTGTTATCATTTTAAAATGACTCGTATTTTCGAACCAAGACCCAAAAGCTTTACTTTTCTTTTCAGAATATCTACTATGTTTGAATCAAAACCCTAATAAAAAGTTTTCTTATGGTAGTGTCACCTTTCTTTTATAAAACGTCGATCATATGTTTTCTTTTCGTAACGCCGACTATACTTGAATCAAAAGCCTAATCTTATGCTTTCAATCTAATCCCTAATGATTTATTTTATTTTCGGAATGTCTCATTTTGTTTCTTTATCAAAACACTAAGCCTATCATTCAAAAACATAATTTTTTTTCGTTTTCCTTCGTAAAGTCTCCTATCTTTCCGTCAAAACAAGAATCCTACGTTTCCTTTTCTTTATAACTTCTGTCTATATGTATTTAATCAAAACCCTTATCTTATATTTTCTTATAGTAATTTCTCCTAATTTTCAGTTTTGAATGAAAACCGTAGTCTTTGTTGTTATTTTAAAATGACTCGTATTTTGAACCAAGACGCCAAACCCTTTCTTTTCCATTCGGCATACCTACTATTTTTGAATCAAAATATAAATCATAAGTTTTTTTATGGTAGTGTCGCTTTTCTTTAATCAAAACCTTGATTATATGTTTTCTTTTCGTAACTCCGACAATAATTGAATCAAAAGCCTAATCTTCTGCTTTCCATCAAAACCGTAATGCTTTGTTTTATTTTCGGAAAGTCTCATTTTGTTTTTAATCAAAACACTAACTCTACCTTTCAAAACCATAATCTTTTCTTTTTCTTTAGTAAAACCTCCTATCTTAAAGTCAAAACAAGAATCCTATATTTCTTTTTCTAAATAACTTCTATCTGTATGTATTTAATCAAAACCCTAATCTTATGTTTTCTAATAATAATATCTCCTAATTTTCAGTTTTAAATGAAAGCCCTAGTATTTGTTATCATTTTTAAATGACACGTATTTTTAAACCAAGACCCAAAAGCTTTACCTTTCCTTTCAGAATACCTGCTATTTTTTAATCAAAATCCTAATAAAAAGTTTTCTTATGGTAGTGTCACCTTTCTTTAATAAAACGTCGATCATATGATTTTTTTCGTAACGCCGACTATACTCGAATCAAAAGCCTAATCTTATGCTTTCAATCAAAACCTTAATGCTTTGTTTTATTTTCAGAATCTCTCATTTTGTTTTTTATCAAAACACTAACCCTATCTTTCAAAACCATAATTTTTTTTCTTTTTCTTTCGTAAAGTATTTAACCAAAACCAGTATCTTATGTTTTCTTATAATAATTTCTCCTAATTTTCAGTTTTGAATGAAAACCGTAGTCTTTGTTGTTATTTTAAAATGACTTGTATTTTGAACCAAGACCCCAAACCTTTTCTTTTCCATTCGGCATACCAACTATTTTTGGATCAAAACACTAATTATAAGTTTTCTTATGGTAGTGTCACCTTTCTTTAATCAAAACCTTGATCATATGTTTTTCTTTACGTAACGCCGACTATAATTAAATCGAAAGCCTATACTTTTCCTTTCAGAATACCTGCTATTTTTGAATTAAAACAATAATAAAAAGTTTTTCTTATGGTAGTGTCGCCTTTTTTTAATAAAACGTCGATCATATGCTTTCTTTTCGTAACGCCTACTATACTTGAATCAAAAGCCTAATCTTATGTTTTCAATCAAGAGCCTAATGCTTTGTTTTATTTTCGGAATGTCTTGTTTTGTTTTTTACCAAAACAATAACCCTATCTTTCAAAACCATAATTTTTTTCTTTTTTCTTTCGTAAAGTCTAGTATCTTTCAGTCAAAAGAATAATCCTATGTTTCCTTTTCTTAATTACTTCTATTTGTATGTATTTAATCAAAGCCCTTATCTTATGTTTTCTTATAGTAATTTCTCCTAATTTTCAGTTTTGAATAAAAACCGTAGTCTTTGTTGTCATTTTAAAATGACTCGTATTTTGAACCAAGAGCCCAAAACCTTTCTTATCCATTTGGCATAACTACTATTTCTGAATCAAAACACTAGTCATAAGTTTTCTTATGTTAGTGTCACCTTTCTCTAATTAAAACCTTGATCATATGTTTTCTTTTCGTAATGCCGACTATATTTGAATCAAAAGCCTAATCTTCTGCTATAAATCAAAAACCCTAATGTTTTTTTTTTTTTATTTTCGGAATGTCTCGTTTTGTTTTCAATCAAAACACTAACCCTATCTTTCAAAACCATAATCTTTTCCTTTTCTTTAGTAAAGTCTCATATCTTTCGGTCAAAACAAGAATCCTATGTTTTCTTTTCTTAATAACTTCTATCTTTATGTATTCAATCAAAACCCTAGTCTTATGTTTTCTAATAATCTCCTAATTTTCAGTTTTAAATGAAAACCCTAGTCTTTGTTATCATTTTAAAATGACTCGTATTTGAACCAAGACCCAAAAGCCTTACTTTTCCTTTCAGAATACCTACTATTTTTGAATCAAAACCCTAATAAAAAGTTTTCTTATGGTAGTGTCACCTTTCTTCAATAAAACGTCGATTATATGTTTTTTTTCGTAACGCCCACTATACTTGAATCAAAAGCCTAATCTTATGCTTTCAATCAAAACACTAATGCTTTGTTTTATTTTCGGAATGTCTCGTTTTGTTTTTTGTCAAAACGCTAACCCTATCTTCCAAAACCATAATTTTTTTTCTTGTTCTTTCGTAAAGTCTCCTATCTTTCGGTCAAAACAATAATCCTACGTTTCCTTTTCTTAATAACTTCTATCTGTATGTATTTAATCAAAACCGTTATCTTGTATTTTCTTATAGTAATTTCTCCTAATTTTCAGTTTTGAATGAGAACCGTAGTCTTTGTTGTCATTTTAAAATGACTTGTATATTGAACCAAGGCCCCAAACGCTTACTTTTCCATTCGGCATACCTACTATTTTTGAATCAAAACACAAATCATAAGTTTTTTTATGGTAGTGTCACCTTTCTTTAATCAAAACCTTGAACATATGTTTTCTTTTCGTAACGCCGATTATATTTGAATCAAAAGCCTAATCTTCTTCTTTAAATCAAAACCCTAATGCTTTTTTTTTTTATTTCTGGAATGTCTAATTTTGTTTTTAATCAAAACACTAATCCTACCTTTCAAAACCATAATATTTTCCTTTTCTTTACTAAAGTCTCGTATCTTTCGGTCAAAACAAGAATCCTATGTTTCCTTTTCTTAATAACTTCTATCTTTATGCATTCAATCAAAACCCTAATCTTATGTTTTCTAATAATCTCCTAATTTTCAGTTTTAAATGAAAACCTTAGTCTTTGTTATCATTTTTAAATGACTCGTATTTTCGAACCAAGACCCAAAAGCTTTACTTTTCTTTTCAGAATACCTACTATGTTTGAATCAAAACCCTAATAAAAAGTTTTCTTATGGTAGTGTCACCTTTCTTTAATAAAACGTCGATCATATGTTTTCTTTTCGTAACGCCCACTATACTTGAATCAAAAGCCTAATCTTATGCTTTCAATCAAATCCCTAATGCTTTATTTTATTTTCGGAATGTCTCATTTTGTTTTTTATCAAAACACTAAGCCTATCATTCAAAAACATAATTTTTTTTCGTTTTCTTTCGTAAAGTCTCCTATCTTTCCGTCAAAACAAGAATCCTACGTTTCCTTTTCTTTATAACTTCTATCTGTATGTATTTAATCAAAACCCTTATCTTATATTTTTTCTTATAGTAATTTCTCCTAATTTTCAGTTTTGAATGAAAACCGTAGTCTTTTAAACTTCTATCTTATCTTTTAATCAAATCCTACGTTTCCTTTTCTTTATAACTTCTATCTTATATTTTAAAATGACTCATATTTTGAACCAAGACCCCAAACCCTTTCTTTTCCATTCGGCATATCTACTATTTTTGAATCAAAACTCTAATCATAAGTTTTTTTTATGGTAGTGTCACCTTTCTTTAATCAAAACCTTGATCATATGTTTTTTCTTTTCATAACGCCGACTATAATTTAATCAAAAGCCTAATCTTCTTCTTTAAATCAGAACCCTAATGTTTTTTTTTTTTATTTTCGGAATGTCTCGTTTTTTTTCAATCAAAACACTAACCCTATCTTTCAAAATTATAATCTTTTCCTTTTTTTTAGTAAAGTCTCGTATCTTTCGGTCAAAACAAGAATCCTGTGTTTCCTTTTCTTAATAACTTCTATCTTTATGTATTCAATCAAAACCCTAATTGATGTGGACATCAAGGCTAAGGATCCAATTTAAGTCCCAACAGGACCAGTGACGAGGGCTCGAGCTAGAAGATTTAAAGAGGAGCTTAGCAACTTGGCATGGAGAATTCTACAACAGGAAGAAAGCGTGATCACTACTGATGGTGAACAAAAGCTAGTCCTACTCATCTAATCCGATTCCACTTAGACACTTGATGAAGATTTGGTTTCCATAAGATTGATGAAGATTTGGTTGTCATTTGTTTTTGAGTTTAATATGTGAACTAGAGTCTTTTGTAATTGTCTAGTCTTGCTAGGTTTTGTGGGCCTTTGGGCTGAAGTTGCTCTTTAGTTGGTTGTTTCTTTATTTTACTTTAAGGGTAGTTTTGAAATTTCACTTCTTAGAAGTTTTCTAAGGGTTTAGGCTATATATATAGCCCCTTGTAGAAACCATGAAACAAAACTTTGATCTATGAGTATTTGTGAGGTTTTCTTCTTGTTTTCTTGAAAGGACTTTTTAAGAACTTATCAAGGGTTTTTCTTGTGGCGTTCAAACCGACTTATCAATTGGATTTTCATCTCCTTTTGTGGCGTCATCCCTTTACCGAGGTTCGTGCTTCGCTAAGCATTGGGTCGAAGTTTTCCATCCCTTCTTCTTGAATCCTTTGGCTTTTCTTTTTCGTGCCAAATTTGTTTCGGGTTTCGTCACAATCGTTGGCGAGGTTCGTATCAGTTGGTACCAGAGCTAAGTTCATCCTTTCGACCTATCTTCTATTGATTTCTGTTCATTTCTCTTATAAAGAAAAAATTGCATCTAGATCTAGGGTTTCATTGATTGAATTCTCTCATATTTTGTTCTTGCTTTGAGAGAGGGATTTCTTTCTTTTATGAGTTCCCTTTTATTGATTCCGAAATTACAAAATAGTTTGTGAAGATTTGAGTTTGTGGAAATTGAAAACTGAGTTTCTGAAAAAAAAAAACACGAAAAAAAAGAAGTAGAAAGAAGAAAAACGAAAAAAAAAAGAGAGTAGAAAAAAATTGAAAACTGATTTGGTTCGATTTGATTTGCCATTCTTGAATTGCCAAAATTTCTTGATTTGGTTATATTTGAATTGCCAATCTTGAGTTGCCATTCTTGAATTGCCAAAATTTCTTGATTAGGTTAGATTTGAATTACCAATCTTGAGTTGCCATTCTTGAATTACCAAAATTTCTTGATTAGGTTAGATTTGAATTACCAATCTTGAGTTGCCATTCTTGAATTGCCAAAATTTCTTGATTTGATTCGATTTGAATTGCCAATCTTGAGTTACCAAAAGTTCCTGATTTGTTTCTGTTTGAATTGCCCTTCTTGAATTGCCAAAAAAATCTAGCCCATTTCTTGAATTGCCAAAATTTCAGCCCATTTCCAAGAAAACAAAGAACTCAAAGAAGAAAACGAGTGGAAAAAGGCAGCGAGGTGAGATCATTTGAGGGTAAAAGCCAAATTGAATTGATTGATACACGAGTGAATTTGAGTGAATTATTTCTTGGAGTGAACTACGTGAGTTTTGTGGTGAGGGTAATTTTTTTATCTAACATTGCTTTGCAGGTTTTTCCATCATGTCTCAAATTCCGGAGAGAAACACAAGCGAGGAGAGTACCCCTCCAACTATTCCGAATTTGCAAGTGCAAGCTATAATTGGGGAAATGAGAAGGATGATGAGGGCGGAACTTGAGCAAATACATGAGAGGTTGGATAGAGTTGAGAGGAAGCACAATGAGGACAGCCACCGGTTGTTCGAAACCTCCCAAGGAGGAATAGGGTGCCCCAACAGGGAGTTGAAGGTGTGGGGACGTTTGAAGTGGAAAATTTCGATGAAGACTTTGATAGGATGTCAACGTTTAGCCCTAGGAGATATGGTCAGGATAGAGATACTCAGAATCGGGTAGACAACAACTTGGGTAGTATCAAGATGAGGATTCCGGCATTTCAAGAAAAGAGTGATCCCGAAGCATACCTTGAATGGGAGAAGATGATGGAGTTGGTTTTCGATTTTCACAACTACTCCGAAATGAAGAAGGTAAAACTTGCCTCTATTGAGTTTACTGATTATGCTATTGTGTGGTGGGATCAGTTGTGCGTCAATAGGAGGTGAAGTGGAGATTTGCCTATCGAGACTTGGGATGACATGAAGAGGGTGATGAGGCGTCGTTTTGTACCATCTCATTACTACCGGGATCTATACCTTAAGCTTCAAGGTCTTTGACAAGGTTACAAAAGTGTTGATGAATATTATAAAGAGATGGAGATGGCTATGATTCGGGCCAATGTAGAGGAGGATCGAGAAGCAACAATGGCAAGGTTTTTGAATGGGTTGAATAGGGAGATTGCCAAGACGGTTGAGCTACATCACTATGTGGAGTTGGAAGACTTGGTGCATATGGCAATGAAGGTTTAGAGGCCACTGAAGAAGGGCAGTACAAGTGCACGTCCGAGACCCACCCCACAAAATCCTAGTGCAACACCATGGAGGCCGAATTATCCAAGGAAAGATGAAAGTAGCTCCAACCCCAAGGCCAAAACTGAGCAAAATTCAACCACTACTTCCACGGCTTCTCAAAGTAAGATACCCACAACTTTGTCTCGTTCTAGTGAAATTAAATGTTTCAAATGTCAAGGAAGAGGTCACATCGCAAACCAATGCCCGAACAAGCGGGTTATGGTGATTCGGGAGAATGGAGCAATATATTCTGAAGACGAGGGTGAGCTAGATGACATTCCACCATTGGAGGATGATCTTTTGGGAGAAGAGGAGTTTGGGGCAGAGCATGGTGAGATGCTTGGATTAGTTGCTTGGAGAGCCTTGAACTTGCACACTAGGGTGAAGGAAGAAGAAGTGCAATGGGAGAACATCTTTTACACTCGTTGTCATGTGAAGGACAAGGTATGTAGTGTTATTATTGATGGTGGTAGTTGCACTAACGTTGCTAGTTCTTCCATGGTTGAGAAGCTATGGCTCCCAACACTCAAGCACCCCCATCCATACAAGTTGCAATGGCTGAATGATAGTGGTGAAGTGCGGGTTACTAAGCAAGTTATGGTGCTATTTCGGATTGGGAAATATGAGGATGAAGTGTTGTGTGATGTGGTACCCATGCAAGCGGGACATGTCCTTTTAGGACGGCCTTGGCAATTTGATAGACGTGTGCAACATGATGGCTTCACCAACAAGCACTCCTTCACTTTCCAACAACGAACCATCACTTTAGCTCCGATGACACCGAAACAGGTTTATGATGATCAAGTGATGATGCAAAAACTGAGTGATGAAAAGAAAATGAGAGATCAAAAGAATTTGAGTGATCACAAGAGAGTGAGTGAAGAGATGAGTAGTGGTGAGAAACAAGAGGGCAAGGCTGAATCTAGTGAAAGAAAAAGAGAGACATGAATTCAGTCAAAGAGGGAAAATTAGAGATAAAAAGAAATTTCTATGCAAAAACAAGTGAGGTTAAGCGAGCTTTTCTTGAAAAACGGCCGATGATTGTACTTATGTACAAGGAGGCATTTTTAAACACTAACCAACCTGACTCTTCATTGCCTAGTGTTGTTGTTTCTATTTTGCAGGAGTTCGAGGATGTGTTTCCTGAGGAGGTACCACATGGCTTACCCCCTATCCGGGGAATAGAACACCAAATTGACTTTGTTCCCGGAGCTTCAATTCCAAACCGACCCGCTTATAGGAGCAACCCGGAGGAAACAAAGGAACTCCAAAGACAAGTTGAAGAGTTGATGGAAAAAGGGTACGTGAGAGAAAGCATGAGTCCTTGCGTAGTTCCGGTGATTCTAGTTCCTAAGAAGGATGGAACATGGAGAATGTGTATTGATTGCTGAGCCATCAACAACATAACGGTAAAGTATTGACACCCCATCCCGCGTTTAGATGATATGTTAGATGAGTTGCATGGATCTTGTGTGTTTTCAAAAATTGATCTTAAGAGTGGGTATCATCAAATCCGAATGAAAGAAGGCGATGAATGGAAAACGGCATTTAAAACTAAACATGGATTGTATGAATGGTTAGTCATGCCATTTGGCTTAACTAATGCACCTAGTACTTTCATGTGTTTAATGAATCATGTTTTATGAACTTTCATTGGAAAATTTGTTGTTGTTTATTTTGATGATATTCTGATTTATAGTAAGAATTTGCATGATCATGCTTCTCATTTGCATTTGGTTTTGGGTGTCCTTAGGAAAGATAAATTGTATGCTAACCTCAAGAAATGTACCTTTTGCACCAATAAACTTGTTTTCCTAGGATTTGTTGTGAGTGCTACAGGTATTGAGGTTGATGAAGAAAAGATCAAAGCCATCCAAGAGTGGCCGACCCCATCAAGTGTGAGTCACGTTTGCAGCTTTCATGGACTTGCTAGCTTCTATAGGAGATTCGTGAAAGATTTTAGTACCATTGTGGCACCCCTTATTGAAGTTATCAAGAAGAATGTTGCATTCAAATGGGGGGTAGCACAAGAGGAAGCATTTCAGCTGATGAAACACAAACTAACTCATGCTTCCTTACTTGCTTTACCTAACTTTGCTAATACTTTTGAAATAGAATGTGATGCCTATGGTGTCGGTATTGGTGCTGTACTCATAGAGGATGGAAGACCACTTGCGTACCTCAGCGAGAAGCTAGGCGGGGCTGCATTTAACTACCCAACTTATGATAAGGAGTTGTACGCTTTGGTTCGAGCATTGGAAACTTGGCAGCATTACTTGTGGCCGAAGGAGTTTGTGATTCGAATGGATCATGAATCCTTGAAGCATTTGAAAGGGCAACATAAGCTGAACAAGCGACATACTCGATGGGTTGAGTTCATTGAGACCTTTCCGTATGTCATTCGATATAAACAAGGTAAGGAGAATGTGGTTGCTGATGCGCTGTCACGCAGGTATGCCTAAATCTCCACTCTTGATGTTAAATTCCTTGGTTTTGAGCACATTAAAGATCTTTATCATGTGGACCATGACTTTGGGGAGATTTATAGGGCTTGTGAAAAATCCGCTGAAGGGAAGTTTTATAGGCATGAGGGTTTTTTGTTCAGGGAACATAGGTTGTGTGTGCCTAATTGCTCCATGAGAGATTTGTTAGTTCGAGAGTCCCATTGGGGAGGATTAATGGGGCATATTGGGGTAGCTAAGACTCTAGCCGTGTTACAAGAGCACTTCTATTGGCCATGCATGAAACAAGATGTTGAGCGAAATTGTTTCAAGACTTGGGAGGATTGTTTACCACATGTTGAGTTTGCTTATAATCGTTCTAGGCATTATGCTACTCGGTTTTCACCATTTGAAATTGTTTATGGTTTTAATCCTTTAACTCCTTTGGATTTATCACCTTTACCTTTTTCTGAGCATGTGAACTTCGATGGGTACAAGAAGGCCGAATTTATGAAGCAACTCCACGAGAAGGTCCGGCTTAACATAGAAAGGAGGACTAAGCAATATCAAGCAAGCCAATAAGGGACGTCACAAGCAAGTTTTTGACATCGGTGATTGGGTGTGGTTACACATGAAGAAGGAATGATTCCCCGCCAATCGATGTTCCAAGTTACTACCCCAAGGAGATGGTCCTTTTCAAGTGCTTGAACGGATCAACGACAATGCCTACCACCTTGATTTACCCGGTGAGTACAATGTTAGTGCTACTTTCAATGTGACTGATTTAAGTCCTTTTGATGTAGGTGACGATTTGAGGACAAATCCTTCTCAAGAGGGGGTGAATGATGTGGACATCAAGGCTAAGGATCCAATTCAAGTCCCAACAGTACCAGTGACGAGGGCTCGAGCTAGAAGATTTAAAGAGGAGCTTAGCAACTTGGCATGGAGAATCCTACAACAGGAAGAAAGCGTGATCACTACTAATGGTGAACAAAAGCTGGTCCTACTCATCCAAGCCAATTCCACTTAGACACTTGATGAAGATTTGGTTTCAATAAGATTGATGAAGATTTGGTTGTCATTTGTTTTTGAGTTTAATATGTGAACTAGAGTCTTTTGTAATTGTCTAATCTTGCTGGGTTTTGTGGGCCTTTGGGCCGAAGTTGCTCTTTAGTTGGTTGTTTACTTTTTTTATCTTTAAGGGTAGTTTTGAACTTTTACTTCTTAGAAGTTCTCTAGGGTTTTGGGCTATATATATAGCCCCTTGTAGAAGTCATAAAACACAACTTTGATTTATGAGAATTTGTGAGGTTTTCTTCTTGTTTACTTGAAGAAACTTTTTAAGAACTTCTCAAGTGTTTTCCTTGTGGCGTTCAAACCGACTTATCAATTGGATTTTCATATCCTTTTGTGGCGTCATCACCTTACCGAGGTTCGTGCTTCGCTAATCATTGGGTCGAGGTTTTCCATCCCTTCTTCTTGAATCCTTTGGCTTTTCTTCCTCTTGCCAAATTTGTTTCGGGTTTCGTCACAATCATTGGCGAGGTTCGTATCAATAGGGTTTTCATTCAAAACTTGAAATTAGGAGATATTACGAGAAGAAAATATAAGATTAGGGTTTTAATTAAATACATATATATAGAAGTTATTAAGAAAAGGAAACATAGGATTCTTGTTTTGACCGAAAGATAGGAGATTTTACGAAAGAAAAAGGAAAGATTATGGTTTTTGAAAGATACGGTTAGTGTTTTGATTAAAAAACAAAACGAGACATTCCGAAAATAAAACAAAGCATTAGGGTTTTGATTGGAAGCATAAGACTGGGCTTTTGATTCAAGTATAGAAGGCGTTATGAAAAGAAAACAAATGATCAAGGTTTTGATTAAAGAAAGGTGGCACTACCATAAGAAAACTTAGGAATAGGGTTTTGATTCAAAAATAGTAGGTATTCCGAAAGGAAAAGAAAGGGTTTGAAGTTTTGGTTAAAAAATACGAGTCATTTTAAAATAACAACAAAGAATAGGGTTTTCATTGAAAACTGAAAATTAGGAGATATTACGATAACAAAACATAAGATTAGGGTTTTGATTATATATATATATAGAGAGAGAGAGAAGTTATTAAGTAATGGAAACATACGATTCTTATTTTGACCGAAAGATAGGAGACTTTACGAAAGAAAAAAAAAAAGATTATGGTTTTGATATATAGGGTTAGTGTTTTGATTAAAAACAAAATGAGGCATGCCGAAAATAAAACAAAGCATTAGGGTTTTGATTGAAAGTATAAGATTAGGCTTTTAACTCAAGTATAGAAGGCGTTATGAAAAGAAAACATATGATCAAGGTTTTAATTAAAGAAAGTTGACACTACCATAAGAAAACATAGGATTAGGGTTTTGATTCAAAAATTGTAGGTATTCCAAAAGGAAAAGAAAAGGTTTGGGGTCTTGGTTCAAAAATACGAGTCATTTTAAAATAACAACAAAGACTAGGGTTTTAACTCAAAGCTGAAAATTTAGGAGATATAGAAAAGATTATGGTTCGGAAAGGTAGGGTTAGTCTTTTGATTAGAAACAAAATGAGACATTCCGAAAATAAAACAAAGCATTTGGGTTTTGATTGAAATTATAAGATTAGGCTTTTGATTCATGTATAGTAGGAGACGTTACGAAAAGAAAACATATGATTAAGGTTTTGATTAAAGAAATGTGACACTACCATAAGAAAACTTTGGATTAGGGTATTGATTAATAAATAGTCGGTATTCCGAAAGGAAAAGAAAGGGTTTGGGGTCTTGGTTAAAAAATACAAGTTATATTGAAATAACAACAAAGACTAGGATTTTCACTTAATACTGAAATTTAGGAAATATTACTATAAGAAAACATAAGATTACGGTTTTGATTAAATACATACAGATGGAAGTTATTAAGGAAAGAAAACATAGGATTCTTGTTTTGACCAAAAGATAGGAGACTTTACCAAAGAAAAAAGAAAAGATGATGGTTTTGAAAGATAGGGTTAGTGTTTTGATTAAAAAAAACAAATGAGACATTCCGAAAATGAAATAAAGCATTAGGGTTTTGATTGAAAGCATAAGATTAGTCTTTTGATTCAAGTATAGTAGGTGTTACGAAAATAAAAACATATGATCAAGGTTTTTATTAAAGAAAAGTGACACTACCATAAGAAAACTTAGGATTAGGGTTTTGATTAAAAAATAGTAGGTATTCCGAAAGGAAAAGAAAGGGTTTGGAGTTTTTATTTAAAAAATACGAGTCATTTTAAAATGACAACAAAGAATAAGGTTTTTATTCAAAACGGAAAATTAGGAGATATTACGATAAGAAAATATAAGATTAGGGTTTTGATTAAATACATATATATAGAAGTTATTAAGAAAAGGAAACATAGGATTCTTGTTTTGACAGAAAGATAGGATATTTTACGAAAGAAAAAGAAAAGATTATGGTTTTGAAAGATACGGTTAGTGTTTTGATTAAAAAACAAAACGAGACATTCCGAAAATAAAACAAAGCATTAGGGTTTTGATAGGAAGCATAAGACTCGGCTTTTGATTCAAGTATAGAAGGCGTTATGAAAAGAAAACAAATTATCAATGTTTTGATTAAAGAAAGGTGGCACTACCATAAGAAAACTTAGGATTAGGGTTTCGATTCAAAAAATAGTTGGTATTCCGAAAGGAAAAGAAAGGGTTTGGAGTTTTGGTTAAAAAAATACGAGTCATTTTAAAATAACAACAAAGAATAGGGTTTTCATTGAAAACTGAAAATTAGGAGACATTACGATAAGAAAACATAAGATTAGAGTTTTGATTAAATACATATATATAGAAGTTACTATGAAAAGGAAACGTAGAATTCTTGTTTGGATTGAAAGATAGGAGATTTTACGAAAGAAAAGAAAAGATCGGGGTTTTGTAAGGTAGGGTTAGTGTTTGGATTAAAAACAAAACAAGACATTACGAAAATAAAACAAATCATTAGGGTTTTGATTGAAAGCATAAGATCAGGCTTTTGATTCAAGTATAGTATGCGTTACGAAAAGAAAACATATGATCAAGGTTTTGATTAAAGAAAGGTGACACTACCACAAGAAAACCTAGGATTAGGGTTTTGATTAAAAAAATAGTAGGTATTCCAAAAGGAAAAGAAAGGGTTTAAGTCTTGATTCAAAAATACAAGTTATATTGAAATGACCACAAAGACTTTGGTTTTCATTCGAAACTGAAAATTAGGAAATATTACTATAAGAAAACGTAAGATTTGGGTTTGATTAAATACATACATAGAGAAATTATTAAGAAAAGGAGACATTTGATTCTTGTTTTGCTAGAAATATAGGAGACTTTGCGAAAGAAAAAGAAAAGATCATGGTTTTGAAAGATAGAGTTCGTGTTTTGATTAAAAACAAAATTAGACATTCCGAAAATAAAACAAAGCATTAGGGTTTTGATTGAAAGCATAAGATTAGGTTTTTGATTCAAGTATAGTAGGTGTTACGAAATGAAAAACATATGATCAATGTTTTAACTAAAGAAAGGTGATACTACCATAAGAAAACTTAGGATTAGGGTTTTGATTCAAAAATAGTAGGTATTCCAAAAGAAAAAGAAAGGGTTTGGGGTCTTCGTTCAAAAATACGAGTCATTTTAAAATGACAACAAAGACTACTGTTTTCATTCAAAACAGAAAATTAGGAGATATTACGATAAGAAAACATAAGATTAGCGTTTTGATTAAATATATATATATAGAGAAGTTATTAAGTAATGGAAACATACGATTCTTGTTTTGACCAAAAGATAGGAGACTTTACGAAAGAAAAAGAAAAGATTATGGTTTTGAAAGATAGGGTTAGTGTTTTGATTAAAAACAAAATGAGACATGCCGAAAATAAAACAAAGCATTAGGGTTTTGATTGAAAGTATAACAGTAGGCTTTGACTCAAGTATAGTAGGCGTAATGAAAAAAAAACATATGATCATGATTTTGATTAAAGAAAATTGACACTACCATAAGAAAACTTAGGATTAGGGTTTTGATTCAAAAATAGTAGGTATTCCGAAAGGAAAAAAATGGGTTTGGTGTCTTGGTTCAAAAATACGAGTTATTTTAAAATAACAACAAAGACTAGGGTTTTCACTCAAAACTGAAAATTAGGAGATATAGAAAAGATTATTTTTTGGAAAGGTAGGGTTAGTCTTTTAATTAAAAACAGAATGAGACATTCCGAAAATAAAACAAAGCATTAGGGTTTTGATTGAAAGCATAAGATTAGGCTTTTGATTCAAGTAAAGTAGGAGGCGTTACGAAAAGAAAACATACGATCAAGGGTTTGATTCAAGAAAGGTGACACTACCATAAGAAAACTTAGGATTATGGTTTTGATTAAAAAATAATCGGTATTCCGAAAGGAAAAGAAAGGGTTTGGATTTTTGGTTAAAAAAATACAAGCCTTTATAAAATAACAGCAAAGAATAGGGTTTTCATTCAAAACTGAAAATTAGGAGATGTTACAATAAGAAAACGTATGATTACAATTTTGATTAAATACATATATATATATAGAAGTTATTAAGAAAAGTAAACATAGGATTCTTGCTTGGACCGAAAGATAGCAGATTTTACGAAAGAAAAGAAAAGATCATGGTTTTGAAAGGTAGGGTTAGTGTTTTGATTAAAAACAAAACGTGACATTCCAAAAATAAAACAAAGCATTAGGGTTTTGTTGGAAAACATAAGATTATGCTTTTGATTCAAGTATAGTAGGTGTTACGAAAAGAAAACATATGATCAAGGTTTTGATTAAAGAAAGGTGACATTACCATAAGAAAACCTAGGATTAGGGTTTTGATTAAAAAATAGTAAGTATTCCGAAAGGAAAAGAAAAGGTTTGGGGTCTTGGTTCAAAAATATAAGTTATATTGAAATGACAACAAAGACTAGGGGTTTCACTCAAAACTGAAAATTAGAAGATATTACTATAAGAAAACGTAAGATTATGGTTTTAATTAAATACATACAAATAGAAGTTATTAAGGAAAGAAAACATAGGATTCTTGTTTTGAACGAAAGATAGGAGATTTTAAGAAAGAAAAAGAAAAGATCATGGTTTTGAAAGATAGGGTTAGGGTTAGTGTTTTGATCAAAAACAAAATGAGACATTCCAAAAATAAAACAAAGCATTAGGGTTTTGATTGAAAGTATAAGATTAGGCTTTTGATTCAAGCATAGTAGGTGTTACGAAAAGAAAAACATATGATCAAGGTTTTTATTAATGCAAAGTGACACTACCATAAGAAAACATAGGATAGGGTTTTGATTCAAAACTAGTAGGTATTCTGAAAGTAAAAGAAAGGGTTTGGAGTTTTGGTTAAAAAATACCAGTCATTTTAAAATGACAACAAAGAATAGGATTTTTAATCAAAACTGAAAATTAGGAGATGCTACGATATGAAAACATAATATTAGGGTTTTGATTAAATACATATATATAGAAGTTATTAAGAAAAGGAAACATAGGATTCTTGTTTTGACCGAAAGATAGGAGATTTTATGAAAAAAAAAAGGAAAGATTATGGTTTGAAAGATACGGTTAGTGTTTTGATTAAAAAACAAAATGAGACATTCCGAAAATAAAACAAAGCATTAGGGTTTTGATTGGAAGCATAAGACTCGGCTTTTGATTCAAGCATGGAGGGCGTTATGAAAAGAAAACAAATGATCAAGGTTTTGATTATAGAAAGGTGGCACTACCATAAGAAAACTTAGGATTAGGTTTTTGATTAAAAAAATAGTAGGTATTCCGAAAGGAAAAGAAAGTGTTTGGGGTTCTTGGTTAAAAAATACAAGTCATTTTAAAATGGCAACAAAGACTAGAATTTTCGTTCAAAAATGAAAATTAGGAGATATTACTATAACAAAATATAATATTAGGGTTTTGATTAAAATCATATAGATAGAAGTTATTAAGAAAAGAAACATAGGATTTTTGTTTGGACCGAAAGATAGGAGATTTTACAAAAGAAAAGAGAATATCATGGTTTTGTAAGGTAGGGTTAGTGATTGGATTAAAAACAAAACGAAACATTCCGAAAACTTAACAAAGCATTAGGGTTTTGATGGAAAGCATAATAAGATTAGGCTTTTGATTTAAGTGTAATAGGCGTTACGAAAAGAAAACATATGATCAAGGTTTTGATTAAAGAAAGGTGACACTACCATAAGAAAAATTAGTATTAGGGTTTTGATTAAAATATAGTAGGTATTCCGAAAGGAAAAGAAAGGGTTTGGGGTCTTGGTTAAAAAATACAAATTATATTGAAATGACAACAAAGAGTACGGTTTTCATTCGAAACTGAAAATTAGGAGATATTACTATAAGAAAACATAAGATTAGGGTTTTGATTAAATACATACATAGAGAAGTTATTAAGAATAGGAAACATATGATTCTTGTTTTGACCGAAACACAGGAGACTTTACGAAAGAAAAAGAAAAGATCATGGTTTTGAAAGATAGGATTAGTGTTTTGATTAAAAATAAAATGAGACATTCCGAAAATAAAACAAAGCATTAGGGTTTTGATTGAAAGCATAAGATTAGGCTTTTGATTCAAGTATAGTAGGTGTTATGAAAAGAAAAACTTATAATCGAGGTTTTGATTCAAGAAAGGTGACACTACCATAAGAAAACTTAGGATTATGGTTTTGATTAAAAAATAGTAGGTATTCTGAAAGGAAAAGAAAGGCTTTGTGGTCTTTGTTAAAAAATACAAGTAATTTAAAAATAACAATGAAGACTAGTGTTTTCATTTAAAACAAAAATGATACGAACCTCGCCAACGATTGTGACGAAACCCGAAACAAATTTGGCACGAAGAAGAAAAGCCAAACGATTCAAGAAGAAGGGATGAAAAACCTCAACACAATGCTTAGCGAAGCACGAACCTCGGTAAGGAGATGACGCCACAAAAGGAGATGAAAATCCAATTGATAAGTCGGTTCGAACGCCACAAGGAAAAACCTTGATAAGTTATTAAAAAGTTTCTTCAAGAAAACAAGAAGAAAACCTCACAAATACTCATAGATCAAAGTTGTGTTTCATCGCTGCTACAAGGGGCTATATATATAGCCTAAAACCCTAGAAAACTTCTAAGAAGTGAAAGTTCAAAACTACCCTTAAAGATAAAATAAAGAAACAACAAACTAAAAAGTAACTTCGGCCCAAAGGCCCACAAAACCCAGCAAGACTAGACAATTACAAAAGACTCTAGTTCACATATTAAACTCAAAAACAAATGACAACCAAATATTCATCAATCTTATGGAAACCAAATCTTCATCAAGTGTCTAAGTGGAATCGGCTTGGATGAGTAGGACTAGCTTTTGTTCACCATCAGTAGTTATCACGCTTTCTTCCTGTTGTAGAATTCTCCATGCCAAGTTGCTAAGCTCCTCTTTAAATCTTCTCGCTCGAGCCCTCGTCACTGGTCCTGTTGGGACTTGAATTGGATCCTTAGCCTTGATGTCCACATCACAAAAATTAGGAGATATTACTATAAGAAACCATAAGATTAGTGTCTTGATCAAATACATACAGATAGAAGTTATTAAGGAAAGAAAACATAGGATTTTTGTTTTGACCGAAAGATAGGAGACTTTAAAAAAAAAAAAAGAAAAGATTATGGTTTGGAAAAATAGGGTTAGTGTTTTGATTAAAAACAAAACAAAACATTCCGAGAATAAAGCAAAGGATTAAGGTTTTGACAGAAAGCATAAGATTAGGCTTTTGATTCAAGTATAGTAGGCATTGCGAAAATAAAACATATGATCAAGGTTTTGATTAAAGAAATGTGACACTACCATAAGAAAACTTAGGATTACGGTTTTTATTAAAAAATAGTAGGTATTACAAAAGGAAAAGAAAGGGTTTGGTGTCTTGGTTAAAAAATACTAGTCATTTTAAAATGATAACAAAGAATAGGGTTTTCATTAAAAGCTGAAATTAGGAGATATTATTATTAGAAGACATAAGATTGGGGTTTTAATTAAATACATATATAAAAAATTTATTAAGAAAAGGAAACATAAGATTCTTGTTTTGACCGAAAGATAGGAGATTTTACGAAAGAAAAAGGAAAGATTATTGTTTTGAAAGATAGGTTAGTGTTTTGATTAAAAACAAAATGACACATTCCGAAAATAAAACAAAGCATTAGGGTTTTGATTGAAAGCATAAGATAAGGCTTTTGATTCAAGTATAGTAGGCGTTGCGAAAATAAAACATATGTTCAAGGTTTTGATTAAACAAAAGTGACACTACCATAAGAAAACTTAGGATTAGGGTTTTTACTAAAAAATAGTAGGTGTTACGAAAGGAAAAGAAAGGGTTTGATGTCTTGGTTAAAAAATACTAGTCATTTTAAAATGACAACAAAGAATAGGGTTTTCATTCAAAACTGAAAATTAGGAGATATTACTATTAGAAAACATATGATTAGGGTTTTCATTAAATACATACAGATAGAAGTTATTAAGAAAAGAAAACATAGGATTCTTGTTTTAACCAAAAGATAGTGGACTTTACGAAAAAAATGAAAAGATTATGGATTTTAAAGATAGGTTAGTGTTTTGATTAAAAACAAAATGAGACATTCCGAAAATAAAACAAAGCCTTAGGGTTTTGATTGAAAGCGTTAGATTAGGCTTTTGATTCAAGTATAGTAGGCTTTACGATAATAAAACATATGTTCAAGATTTTGATTAAACAAAGGCGACACTACCATAAGAAAACTTAGGATTATGGTTTTTATTCAAAAATAGTAGGTATTATGAAAGGAAATGAAAGGGTTTGGGTTCTTGGTTAAAAAATACTAGTCATTTTAAAATGACAACAAAGAATAGGGTTTTCATTCAAAACTGAAAATTAGGAGATATTACTATTAGAAAACATATGATTAGGATTTTAATGATATTCTGATTTATAGTAAGAATTTGCATGATCATGCTTCTCATTTGCATTTGGTTTTGGGTGTCCTTAGGAAAGAGAAACTGTATGCTAACCTCAAGAAATGTACCTTTTTCACCAATAAACTTGTTTTCCTAGGATTTGTTGTGAGTGCTACAGGTATTGAGGTTGATGAAGAAAAGATCAAAGCCATCCAAGAGTGGCCGACCCCATCAAGTGTGAGTAACGTTCGCAGCTTTCATGAACTTGCTAGCTTCTACAGGAGATTCGTGAAAGATTTTTGTACCATTGCGGCACCCCTTACTGAAGTGATCAAGAAGAACATTGCAATCAAATAAGGGGCAGCACAAGAGGAAGCATTTCAGCTTATGAAACATAAACTAACTCATGCTATCTTACTTGCTTTACCTAACTTTGCTAATACTTTTGAAATAGAATGTGATGCCTCTGGTGTAGGTATTGGTGTTGTACTCATGCAAGATGGTCCTTTTCAAGTGCTCGAGCGGATCAACGACAATGCCTACCGCCTTGATTTACCGGGTGAGTACAATGTTAGTGCTACTTTCAATGTGACTGACTTAAGTCCTTTTGATGTAGGTGGCGATTTGAGGATAAATCCTTCTCAAGAGGGGGAGGGGGGGGGGGGGGGGGGGGGGGGGGGGGGAATGATGTGTGGACATCAAGGCTAAGGATTCCAATTTAAAGTCCCAACAAGACCAGTG
>JAFBII010000021.1:334969-360758 GCA_020875875.1 Dioscorea alata | reverse complement strand
TCTTTTCCTTTCCGAATACCTACTATTTTTTAATAAAAACCCTAATCCTAAGTTTTCTTATGGTAGTGTCGCTTTTCTTTATTCAAAACCTTGATCATATGTTTTTTTTTCGTAACGCCGACTATACTTGATACAAAAGCCTAATCTTCTGCTTTCAATCAAAACCCTAATGCTTTGGTTTATTTTCGGAATATCTCATTTTGTATTTTATCAAAAAACTAACACCATTTTTCCAAACCATAATCTTTTCTTTTTTTTCTTTCGTAAAGTCTCGTATCTTTCCTTCAAAACAAGAATCCTATGTTTTCTATCCTTAATAACTTCTATCTGTATATACTAAATCAAAACCCTAATCTTATATTTCTTATAGTAATATCTCCTAATTTTGAGTTTTGAATAAAAACCTAGTGTGTGTTGAAATTTTAAAATGACTCATATTTTTGAAACAATACCACAAACCCCTTCTTTTCCTTTCGGAATACCTATTATTTTTGAATCAAAACCCTAATACTAAGTTTTCTTATTGTAGTGCCACCTTTCTTTAATCAAAACCTTGATCATATGTTTTCTTTTCGTAACGCCTACTATATTTTAATCAACTCCCTAATCTTATGCTTTAAATCAAAACCCTAATGCTTTGTTTTATTTTTGGAATGTCTCGTTTTGTTTTTAATCAAAACACTAACCCTACCTTTTAAAACCATAATCTTTTCCTTTTCTTTAGTAATGTCTTGTATCTTTCTGTCAAAACAAAAATCCTATGTTTCCTTTTATTAATAACTTCTATGTGTATGTATATTAATCAAAACCCTAATCTTATGTTTTCTTATAGTAATTTCTCCTAATTTTCAGTTTTAAATTAAAACCGTCTTCTTTGTTGTCATTTTAAAATAACTCGTATTTTTGAACCAAGACACCAAACCCTTTCTTTTCCTTTCGGAATACCTATTACTTTTGAATCAAAACACTAATCCTAAGTTTTCTTATGGCAGTGTCACCTTTCTATAATCAAAACCTTGATCTTATGTTTTCTTTTCGTAATGTTGACTATACTTGAATCAAAAGCCTAATCTTCTGCTTTCAATCAAAACCCTAATGCTTTGTTTTATTTTTCGGAATTTCCACTAATTTTTAGTTTTAAATGTAAACAGTAGTCTTTGTTGTCATTTTAAAATTACTCGCATTTTGAACCAAGACTCCAAACTTCTATTTGTATGTATTTAATCAAAACCCTAATCTTATGTTTTGTTATAGTAATTTCTCCTAATTTTCAGTTTTGAATGAAAACCGTCATCTTTGTTGTCATTTTAAAATGACTCATATTTTTGAACCAAGACACCAAACCCTTTTATTTTCCTTTCGGAATACCTATTATTTTTTAATCAAAACACTAATCCTAAGTTTTCTTATGGTAGTGTCACCTTTTTTTAATCAAAACCTTGATCATATGTTTTGTTTTCGTAAAGCTGACTATACTTCAATCAAAAGACTAATCTTCTGCTTTTAATCAAAACCCTAATGCTTTGTTTTATTTTTGGAATGTCTAATTTTATTTTTTATCAAAACACTAACCCTATCTTTCCAAACCATAATTTTTTTCTTTTTTTTCTTTCGTAAAGTCTCGTATCTTTTCTTCAAAATAAGAATCCAATGTTTTCTTTCCTTAATAACTTCTATCTGTATATACTTAATCAAAACCCTAATCTTTTATTTTCTTATAGTAATTTCTCATAATTTTGAGTTTTGAATAAAAACCTAGTATTTTTTGTACTTTTAAAATGACTTATATCTTTGAAACAAGACCTCAAACCCCTTCTTTTCCTTTCTGAATGCCTACTTTTTTTAATCAAAACCCTAATCCTAAGTTTTCTTATTGTAGTGCCACCTTCTTTAATTAAAACCTTGATCATATTTTTGTCTTTTCGTAACACTTAATATATTTGAATCAAAAGCCTAATCTTATACTTTAAATCAAAACCCTAATGCTTTGTTTTATTTTCGGAATGTCATATTTTGTTTTTAATCAAAACACTAACCCTACCTTTCAAAACCATAATCTTTTACTTTTCTTTCGTAAAGTCTACCATCTTTCGGTTAAAATAAGAATCCTATGTTTCCTTTTCTTAATAACTTCTATCTGTATGTATTTAATCAAAACCCTAATCTAATGTTTTCTAATAGTAACATCTCCTAATTTTCAGTTTTAAATGAAAACCCTAGTCTATGTTATCATTTTAAAATGTCTCTAATGGAATACCTACTATTTTTTAATCAAAACAATAATCCTATGTTTTCTTCTGATAGTGTCACATTTCTTTAATCAAAACCTTGATCATATGTTTTCTTTTCGTAACGCCTATTATTTTTTAATCAAAAGCCTAATCTTATGCTTTCCATCAAAACCCTAATCTTTTGTTTTATTTTCGGAATGTCTCATTTTGTTTTTAATCAAAACATTAACCCTATTTTTCCAAACCATAATCTTTTCCTTTTCTTTCGTTAAGTCTCCTATCTTTCGATCAAAACAAGAATCCTATGTTTTCTTTCCTTAAAAACTTCTATCTGTATGTATTTAATCAAAACCCAAATCTCATGTTTTCTTATAGTACTATCTCCTAATTTTGAGTTTCGAATGAAAACCCTAGTCTTTTTTTAAATTTTAAAATGACTCATATTTTTGAACCAATACCATAAACCCCTTCTTTTCCTTTCAGAATACCTACTATTTTATAATCAAAACCGCAATCCTATGTTTTCTTCTGATAGTGTCACCTTTCTTTAATCAAAACGTTGATCATATGTTTTCTTTTCGTAACGCCGACTATACTTGAATCAAAAGCCTAATCTTATGCTTTCCATCAAAACCCTAATGCTTTTTTTTATTTTCGGAATATCTCGTTTTGTTTTGAATCAAAACACTAACCATATCTTTCCAAACCATAATCTTTTCTTTTTTTTCTTTCGTTAAGTCTCGTATCTTTCCTTCAAAACAAGAATCCTATGTTTTCTTTCCTTAATAACTTCTATCTGTATGTATTTAATCAAAACCCAAATCTCATGTTTTCTTATAGTAATATCTCCTAATTTTGAGTTTCGAATGAAAACCCTAGTCTTTTTTGAAATTTTAATATAACTCATATTTTTGAACCAATACCCCAAACCCCTTTTTTTCCTTTCGGAATACCGACTATTTTTTAATCAAAACAATAATCCTATGTTTTCTTCTGATAGTGTCACATTTCTTTAATCAAAACCTTGATCATATATTTTCTTTTCGTAACGCCGACTATACTTAAATCAAAAGCTTAATCTTCTACTTTCAATCAAAACCCTAATGCTTTGTTTTATTTTCGGAATGTCTCGTTTTGTTTTTTATCAAAACACTAACCCTATTTTTCAAAACCATAATCTTTTCATTTTTTTTCTTTCGTTAAGGCTCGTATCTTTCCGTCAAAACAAGAATTCTATGTTTTCTTTCCTTAATAACTTCTATCTGTATGTATTTAATCAAAACCCAAATCTTATGTTTTCTTATAATAATATCTCCTAATTTTGAGTTTTGAATGAAAACCCTAGTTTTTTTTAAATTTTTAAAATGACTCATATTTTTTAACCAATACCCTAGACCCTTCTTTTCCTTTCGGAATATCTACTATTTTTTTATCAAAACACTAATCCTATGTTTTCTTATGGTAGTGTCACATTTCTTTAATCAAAATCTTGATCATATGTTTTTTTTTCGTAACGCCGACTATACTTGAATCAAAAGCCTAATCTTCTGGTTTCAATCAAAACCCTAATACTTTGTTTTATTTTCGAAATATCTCGTTTTTTTTTTTTATCAAAACACTAACCCAATCTTTCAAAACCATAATCTTTTCCTTTTTTTCGTAAAATCTCCTATCTTTTGGTCAAAACAAGAATCCTATGTTTCATTTTCTTAATAACTTCTATCTGTATGTATTTAATCAAAACCCTAATCTTATGTTTTCTTATAGTAATATCTCCTAATTTTTGTTTTTGAATGAAAACACTAGTCTTTGTTGTTATTTTAAAATTACTTGTATTTTAACAAAGATCCCAAACCCTTTTTTTTCCTTTCAGAATACCTTCTATTTTTGAATCAAAACCCTAATCCTAAGTTTTTTTTATGGTAGTGTCACCTTTATTTAATCAAAACCTTGATCATATGTTTTCTTTTCGCAACGCCCACTGTACTTGTATCAAAAGCCTAATCTTATGCTTTCAATCAAAACCCTAATGTTTTTTTTTTTTACAGAATGTCTCATTTTGTTTTTTAAACCATAATCTTTTCTTTTTTTTTCGTAAAGTCTCCTATCTTTCGGTCCAAACAAAAATCCTATGTTTCCCTTAATAAATTCTATTTGTATGTATTTAATCAACACCCTAATCTTATGTTTTCTAATAGTAATAACTCCTAATTTTCAGTTTTGAATGAAAGTCTTTGATATCAATTTAAAATGACTCGTATTTTTGAACCAAGACCCCAAAGCCTTTCTTTTCCTTTCGTAATACCTATTTTTTTTTAATCAAAACCTTAATCCTAAGTTTTCTTATTTTAGTGTCACATTTCTTTAATCAAAACCTTGATCATATGTTTTTTTTTTCTTAATGCCTACTATACATGAATCAAAAGCCTAATCTTATGATTACTATCAAAACCCTAATGCTTTGTTTTATTTTCGGAATGTCTCGTTTTGTTTTTAAACAAAACACTAACCATATCTTTCCAAACCATCATCTTTTCTTTTTCTTCGTAAAGTCTCCTATCTTTAGGTCAAAACAAGAATCCCATGTTTTCTTTCCTTAATAACTACTATCTGTATGTATTTAATCAAAACACTAATCTTATGTTTTTCTTATAGTTATATCTCCTAATTTTCAGTTTTCAGTGAAAAACCCTAGTCTTTGTTGTTATTTTAAATTGACTAGTATTTTTGAACCAAGAACCAAAACCCTTTCTTTCTTTTGGAATACCCACTTTTTTTGAATCAAATTCCTAGTCCTAATTTTTCTGATGGTGGTGTCATCTTTCTTTAATCAAAACCTTGATCATATGTTTTATTTTCATAACGCCTAATATACATGAATCAAAAGCCTAATCTTATGCTTTCCAACAAAACACTAAGCCTATCTCTTAAAACCATAATCTTTTCTTTTTTTCCATAAAGTCTCCTATGTTTTGGTCAAAACAAGAATCCTATGTTTCCTTTTCTTAATAACTTCTATATGTATCAAAACCCTAATGTTATGTTTTCTAATAGTAATATCTCCTAAGTTTCAGTTTTGAATGAAAACCCTAATCTTTGTTGTCATTTTAAAATAACTAATATTTTTGAACCAAGACCCCAAACCCTTTCTTTTCCTTTCGGAATACCTACTATTTTTGAATCAAAACCCTAATCCTATGTTTTCTTATGGTAGTATCACCTTTCTTTAATCAAAACTTTGGTCATATGTTTTATTTTCGTAACGCCTGATACGAACCTCGCCAACGATTGTGACGAAACCCGAAACAAATTTGGCACGAAGAAGAAAAGCCAAAGGATTCAAGAAGAAGGGATAGAAAACCTCGACCCAATGCTTAGCGAAGCACGAACCTCGGTAAGGGGATGACCCTACAAAAGGAGATGAAAATCCAATCGATAAGTCGTTTTGAACGCCACAAGAAACTTTTTAAGAACTTATCAAGGTTTTTCCTTGTGGCGTTCAAACCGACTTATCAATTGGATTTTCATCTCCTTTTGTGGCGTTATCCCCTTACCGAGGTTTGTGCTTCGCTAAGCATTGGGTTGAGGTTTTCCATCCTTTCTTCTTGAATCCTTTGGCTTTTCTTCTTCGTGCCAAATTTGTTTCGGGTTTCGTCACAATCGTTGGCGAGGTTCGTATCATTTTGGTTTTAAATGAAAACACTAGTCTTCATTGTTATTTTCAAATTACTCGTATTTTTAAACCAAGACCCCAAACATTTTCTTTTCCTTTCGGAATACCTACTATTTTTTAATCAAAACCCTAATCCTAATTTTTCTTATGGTAGTGTCATCTTTCTTTAATCAAAACCTTGATCATATGTTTTTTTTTCGTAACGCCTATTATACTTGAATCAAAAGCCTAATCTTATTATGCTTTCAATCAAAACTCTAATTCTTTGTTAAGTTTTCGGAATGTTTCGTTTTGTTTTTAATCTAAACACTAACCCTACCTTACAAAACCATGATATTTTCTTTTCTTTTGTAAAATCTCCTATCTTTTGGTCCAAACAAGAATCCTATGTTTCTTTTCTTAATAACTTCTATCTATATGTTTTTAATCAAAACCCTAATATTATATTTTGTTATAGTAATATCTCCTAATTTTCAGTTTTGAATGAAAATTCTAGTCTTTGTTGCCATTTTAAAATGACTTGTATTTTTTAACCAAGAACCCCAAACACTTTGTTTTCCTTTCGGAATACCTACTATTTTTGAATCAAAACCCTAATCCTAAGTTTTCTTATGGTAGTGCCACCTTTCTTTAATCAAAACCTTGATCATTTGTTTTCTTTTCATAACGCCCTCCATGCTTGAATCAAAAGCCGAGTCTTATGGTTCCAATCAAAACCCTAATGCTTTGTTTTATTTTCGGAATGTCTCGTTTTGTTTTTTAATCAAAACATTAACCGTATCTTTCAAAACCGTAATCTTTCCTTTTTCTTTCATAAAATCTCCTATCTTTCGGTCAAAACAAGAATCCTATGTTTCCTTTTCTTAATAACTTCTATATATATGTATTTAATCAAAACCCTAATATTATGTTTTCTTATCGTAACATCTCCTAATTTTTAGTTTTGATTGAAAATCCTATTCTTTGTTGTCATTTTAAAATGACTCGCATTTTTTAACCAAAACTCCAAACCCTTTCTTTTACTTTCAGAATACCTACTAGTTTTGAATCAAAACCCTATCGTATGTTTTCTTATGGTAGTGTCACTTTGCATTAATAAAAACCTTGATCATATGTTGTTCTTTTTGTAACACCTACTATGCTTGAATCAAAAGCCTAATCTTATGCTTTCAATCAAAACTCTAATGCTTTGTTTTATTTTAGGAATGTCTCATTTTATTTTTGATCAAAACACTAACCCTAACCCTATCTTTCAAAACCATGATCTTTTCTTTTTCTTTCGTAAAGTCTCCTATCTTTCGTTCAAAACAAGAATCCTATGTTTTCTTTCCTTAATAACTTCTATTTGTATGTATTTAATTAAAACCATAATCTTCTGTTTTCTTATAGTAATATCTTCTAATTTTCAGTTTTGAGTGAAAACCCTAGTCTTTGTTGTCATTTCAATATAACTTATATTTTTGAACCAAGACTCCAAACCCTTTCTTTTCCTTTCGGAATGCTTACTATTTTTTAATCAAAACCCTAATCCTAGGTTTTCTTATGGTAATGTCACCTTTCTTTAATCAAAACCTTGATCATATGTTTTCTTTTCGTAACACCTACTATACTTGAATCAAAAGCATAATCTTATGCTTTCCAACAAAACCATAATCTTTGTTTTATTTTCAGAATGTCACGTTTTGTTTTTAATCAAAACACTAACCCTACCTTTCAAAACCATGATCTTTTCTTTTCTTTCGTAAAATCTGCTATCTTTCGGTCCAAACAAGAATCCTATGTTTACTTTTCATAATAACTTCTATATATATATGTATTTAATCAAAACTGTAATCATACGTTTTCTTATTGTAACATCTCCTAATTTTCAGTTTTGAATGAAAACCCTATTCTTTGCTGTTATTTTAAAAAGACTTGTATTTTTTTAACTAAAAATCCAAACCCTTTCTTTTCCTTTAGGAATACCGACTATTTTTTAATCAAAACCATAATCCTAAGTTTTCTTATGGTAGTGTCACCTTTCTTGAATCAAACGCTTTATCGTATGTTTTCTTTTCATAACGCCTCCTACTTTACATGAATCAAAAGCCTAATCTTATGCTTTCAATCAAAACCCTAATGCTTTGTTTTATTTTCGGAATGTCTCATTCTGTTTTTAATCAAAAGACTAACCCTACCTTTCCAAACCATAATCTTTTCTATATCTCCTAATTTTCAGTTTTGAGTGAAAACCCTAGTCTTTGTTGTTATTTTAAAATAACTCGTATTTTTGAACCAAGACCCGAAACCCTTTTTTTTCCTTTCGGAATACCTACTATTTTTGAATCAAAACCCTAATCCTAAGTTTTCTTATGGTAGGGTCAACTTTCTTTAATCAAAACCATGATCATATGTTTTCTTTTCGTTACGCCTACTATACTTGAGTCAAAAGCCTACTCTTATACTTTCAATCAAAACCCTAATGCTTTGTTTTATTTTCGGCATGTCTCGTTTTGTTTTTAATCAAAACACTAACCCTATCTTTCAAAACCATAATCTTTTCTTTTTCTTTCGTAAAGTCTCCTATCTTTCGGTCAAAACAAGAATCGTATGTTTCCATTACTTAATAACTTCTCTATATATATATATTTAATCAAAACCCTAATCTTATGTTTTCTTATCGTAATATCTCCTAATTTCCTATTTTGAATGAAAATAGTAGTCTTTGTTGTCATTTTAAAATGACTCGTATTTTTGAAACAAGACCCCAAACCCTTTCTTTTCCTTTTGGAATACCTACTATTTTTGAATCAAAACCCTAATCCTAAGTTTTCTTATGGTAGTATCACCTTTTCTTTAGTCAAAACATTGATCATATGTTTTTGCATTTCGTAACACCTACTATACTTGAATCAAAAACCTAATCTTATGCTTTCAGTCAAAACCCTAATGCTTTGTTTTATTTTCGGAATGTCTAATTTTGTTTTTAATCAAAACACGAACTCTATCTTTCAAAACCATGATCTTTTCTTTTTCTTTCGTAAAGTCTCCTATATTTCTAGCAAAACAAGAATCGAATGTCTCCTTTTCTTAATAATTTCTCTATGTATGTATTTAATCAAACCCAAATCTTACGTTTTCTTATAGTAATATTTCCTAATTTTCAGTTTCGAATGAAAACCAAATTCTTTGTGGTCATTTCAATATAACTTGTATTTTTGAATCAAGACCTAAACCCTTTCTTTTCCTTTCGGAATACCTACTATTTTTTTAATCAAAACCCTAATCCTAGGTTTTCTTGTGGTAGTGTCACATTTCTTTAATCAAAACCTTGATCATACGTTTTCTTTTCGTAACGCATACTATACTTGAATCAAAAGCCTGATCTTATGCTTTCAATCAAAACCCTAATGATTTGTTTTATTTTCGTAATGTCTCGTTTTGTTTTTAATCCAAACACTTACCCTACCTTACAAAACCCCGATCTTTTCTTTTCTTTCATAAAATCTCCTATCTTTCAATCCAAACAAGAATCCTATGTTTCCTTTTCTTAGTAACTTCTATATATATATGTATTTAATCAAAACCCTAATCTTATGTTTTCTTATTGTAACGTCTCCTAATTTTCAGTTTTCAATGAAAACCCTATTCTTTGTTGTTATTTTAAAATGACTCGTATTTTTTTAACCAAAACTCCAAACACTTTCTTTTCCTTTTGGAATACCAACTATTTTTGAATCAAAACCCTAATCCTAAGTATTCTTATGGTAGTGCCACATTTCTTTAATCAAGACCTTGATCATTTGTTTTCTTTTCATAACGCCTTCTATACTTGAATCAAAAGCCGAGTCTTATGCTTCCAATCAAAACCCTAATGCTTTGTTTTATTTTTGGAATGTCTCGTTTTGTTTTTTAATCAAAACACTAACCGTATCATTCAAAACCATAATCTTTCCATTTTCTTTCGTAAAATCTCCTATCTTTCGGTCAAAACAAGAATCCTATGTTTCCTTTTCTTAATAACTTCTATATATATGTATTTAATCAAAACCCTAATCTTATGTTTTCTTATCGTAATATCTCCTAATTTTCCGTTCTGAATAAAAACCCTATTCGTTGTTGTCATTTTAAAATGACTCGTATTTTTTAAATAAAAACTCCAAACCCTTTTTTTTTCTTTCGGAATACCTACTATTTTTTAATCAAATCCCTAATCCTAAGTTTTGTTATGGTAGTGTCACTTTTCTTTAATAAAAACCTTGATCATATGTTTTTGTTTTCGTAACACCTACTATACTTGAATCAAAAGACTAATCTTATGCTTTCAATCAAAACCCTAATGCTTTATTTTATTTTCGGAATGTCTCATTTTTTTTGTTAATCAAAACACTAACCCTATCTTTCAAAACCATGATCTTTTCTTTTTCTTTCGTAAAGTCTCCTATCTTTTGCTCAAAACAAGAATCTTATGTTTTCTTTCCTTAATAACTTCCATTTGTATGTATTTAATCAAAACCGTAATCTTATGTTTTCTTATAGTAATATCTCCTAATTTTCAGTTTTAAGTGAAAACCCTAGTCTTTGTTGTTATTTCAATATAACTTGTATTTTTGAACCAAGACCCCAAACCCTTTCTTCTCCTTTCGGAATACCGACTATTTTTTAATGAAAACCCTAATCCAAAGTTTTCTTATGGTAGAGTCACATTTCTTTAATCAAAACCTTGATCATATGTTTTCTTTTCGTAACGTCTCCTACTATACATGAATCAAAAGCCTAATCTTATGATTTCAATCAAAACCCAAATGCTTTGTTTTATTTTCGGAATGTCTCATTTTGTTTCTAATCAAAAGACTAACCCTACCTTTCCAAATCATAATCTTTTCTATATCTCCTAATTTTCAGTTTTGAGTGAAAACCCTAGTCTTTGTTGTTATTTTAAAATGACTCCTATTTTTGAACCAAGAACCCAAACCTTTTCTTTTCCTTTTGGAATACCAACAATTTTTGAATCAAAACCCTAATCCTATGTTTTCTTATGGTAGTGTCAACTTTCTTTAATTAAAACCTTGATCATATGTTTTCTTTTCATAACGCCTACTATACATGAGTTAAAAGCCTAATCTTATACTTTCAATCAAAACCCTAATGCTTTGTTTTATTTTCGGCATGCCTCATTTTGTTTTTAATCAAAACACTAACCCTATATATCAAAACAATAATCTTTTTTTTTTCTTTCGTAAAGTCTCCTATCTTTCTGTCAAAACAAGAATCGTATGTTTCCATTACTTAATAACTTCTCTCTCTCTCTCTCTATATATATATAATCAAAACCCTAATCTTATGTTTTGTTATCATAATATCTCCTAATTTTCAGTTTTCAATGAAAACCCTATTCTTTGTTGTTATTTTAAAACTTCAAACCCTTTCTTTTCCTTTCGGAATACCTACTTTTTTTGAATCAAAACCCTAATCCTAAGTTTTCTTATGGTAGTGCCACCTTTCTTTAATCAAAACCTTGATCGTTTGTTTTCTTTTCATAACGCCTTCTATACTTGAATCAAAAGCTGAGTCTTATGCTTCCAATCAAAACCCTAATGCTTTGTTTTATTTTCGGAATGTCTCGTTTTGTTTTTTAATCAAAACACTAACCGTATCTTTCAAAACCATAATCTTTCCTTTTTCTTTCGTAAAATCTCCTATCTTTCGGTCAAAACAAGAAACCTATGTTTCCTTTTTTTAATAACTTCTATATATATGTATTTAATTAAAACCCTAATCTTATATTTTCTTATCGTAATATCTCCTTATTTTAAGTTTTGAATGAAAACACTATTGATACGAACCTCGCCAATGATTGTGACGAAACCCGAAACAAATTTGGCAAGAAGAAGAAAAGCCAAAGGATTCAAGCAGAAGGGATGGAAAACCTCAACCCAATGCTTAGCGAAACACGAACCTCGGTAAGGGGATGACGCCACAAAAGGAGATGGAAATCCAATTGATAAGTCGGTTTGAACACCACAAGGAAAACCCTTGAGAAGTTCTTAAAAAGTTTATTCAAGTAAACAAGAAGAAAACCTCACAAATACTTATAAATCAAAGTTGTGTTTTATGACTTCTACAAGGGGCTATATATATAGCCCAAAACCCTAGAGAACTTCTAAGAAGTAAAAGCTCAAAACTACCCTTAAAGATAAAAAAAGTAAACAACCAACTAAAGAGCAACTTCGGCCCAAAGGCCCACAGAACCCAGCAAGATTAGACAATTACAAAAGACTCTAGTTCACATATTAAACTCAAAAACAAATGACAACCAAATCTTCAGCAATCTTATTGAAACCAAATCTTCATCAAGTGTCTAAGTGGAATTGGCTTGGATGAGTAGGACCAGCTTTTGTTCACCATCAGTAGTGATCACGCTTTCTTCCTGTTGTAGGATTCTCCATGCCAAGTTGCTAAGCTCCTCTTTAAATCTTCTAGCTCGAGCCCTCGTCACTGGTCCTATTGGGACTTGAATTGGATCCTTAGCCTTGATGTCCACATCATTCCCCCCTCCCTCCCCCCCCCCCCCCCCCCCTCCCCCCTCTTGAGAAGGATTTCTCCTCAAATCGTCACCTACATCAAACGGACTTAAATCAGTCATATTGAAAGTAGCACTAACATTGTACTCACCCGGTAAATCAAGGCTGTAGGCATTGTCGTTGATCCGTTCAATCACTTGAAAAGGACCATCTCCTTGGGGTAGTAACTTGGAACGTCGATTGGCGGGGAATCGTTCCTTCTTCATGTGTAACCACACCCAATCACCGATCTCAAAAACTTGCTTGTGACGTCCCTTATTGGCTTGCTTGATATATTGCTCAGTCCTCCTTTCTATGTTGAGCCGGACCTTCTCGTGGAGTTGCTTCACAAATTCGGCCTTCTTGTGCCCATCGAAGTTCACATGCTCAGAAAAAGGTAAAGGTGATAAATCCAAAGGAGTTAAAGGATTAAAACCATAAACAATTTCAAATGGTGAAAACCGAGTAGCAGAATGCCTAGAACGATTATAAGCAAACTCAACATGTGGTAAACAATCCTCCCAAGTCTTGAAACAATTTCGCTCAACATCTCGTTTCATGCATGGCCAATAGAAGTGCTCTTGTAACATGGCCAGAGTCTTAGCTACCCCAAAATCACCCATTAATCCTCCCCAATGGGACTCTCGAACTAACAAATCTCTCATGGAGCAATTAGGCACACACAACCTATGTTCCCTGAACAGAAAACCCTCATGCCTATAAAACTTCCCTTCGGCGGATTTTTCACAAGCCTTATAAATCTCCCCAAAGTCATGGTCCACATGATAAAAATCTTTAATGTGCTCAAAACCAAGAAATTTAACATCAAGAGTGGAGATTTAGGCATACCTGTGTAATAGCGCATCAGCAACCACATTCTCCTTATCCCATCGAGCATGTCGCTTGTTCATCTTATGATGCCCTTTAAAATGCTTCAAGGATTCATGATCCATTCGAATCACAAACTCCTTCGGCCACAAGTAATGCTGCCAAGTTTCCAATGCTGCCAAGTTGGGTAGTTAAGTGCAGCCCCGCCTAGCTTCTCGCTGAAGTACGCAAGTGGTCTTCCATCCTGCATGATTACAACACCAATACCGACACCAGAGGCATCACATTCTATTTCAAAAGTATTAGCAAAGTTAGGTAAAGCAAGTAAGGAAGCAAGAGTTAGTTTGTGTTTCATCAGCTGAAATGCTTCCTCTTGTGCTGCCCCCCATTTGAATACAACATTCTTCTTGATAACTTCAATAAGGGGTGCCGCAATGGTACTAAAATCTTTCATGAATCTCCTATAGAAGCTAGCAAGTCCATGAAAGCTGCAAACGTGACTCACACTTGATGGGGTCGGTCACTCTTGGATGGCTTTGTTCTTTTCTTCATCAACCTCAATACCTGTAGCACTCACAACAAATCCTAGGAAAACAAGTTTATTGGTGCAAAAGGTACATTGCTTGAGGTTAGCATACAATTTATCTTTCCTAAGGACATCCAAAACCAAATGCAAATGAGAAGCATGATCATGCTGACACGACCCCTTGCGTGTATCCCGCAAGTGCACGGGTTGTCGAAGTAATAAAATACCCTGGTGAGTGGGTAGTCGTATCCACATGGAATAGTGTTCAGAAACAAGTGTTATCGCTATTTAGCTATGATGGGAATCGATGATGAGAAAAGTATATATGTATAGATGTAAAAGAAAATAAAAGAGTGCAAGAAGAATAATGAGGGTAGGAGAGGTAATCGATATAACGATGGGGTACCCGGACAAAGCTCTCCCTAGGACTAATGCTTCTAAGGCAAAACTTGTATTATGCTCTACAATTGATGCCTATTGAGTCGAGGATATCCTAAAACACACGGTCCCAAACCTAAGGTCAACCGTGACTAACCCCAACACTATGTCCCGGTAATAGGATTCACTTCAACCCTTCACTCTGTTACTTGCGTAACTAAGCCCCAGGGGAGTATATCTATCTAAGCCTAACACTACATGGAATTGCTTTAAGCTCTAGGGATTCCTAGTGATAAAACCTGTTCCTATGTGTAGTAGTTCTAACCATTTGGTCCAGGTGGAAGAACCCTAGTCTAAATTAAGCCCCAGTCCATAGGATTCACGTCACCCCAAAGCCTTGGGGGAGTTTATCTACCTAACACTTCACTCTATTTCGACCGCTAATAAATCAAGGAATCGGAGGTAGGGAGAAATCACACCAGAAGGGAAAGGGGTACATCGCTACCTCACAACTCTCCCTCTCAACCCTCTTCAATCTTAAGTAGTCTAACCCTATAGGAGTTGTCACACCTCCAAAGGGTAACCTAAATTGCTCTCAACCCTAGTGTCACGGTTAGGGGAAAACAATAGCAAAAGCTAATTAAAATTGAAACTCAATTAAATTCATCAATAAAGAAAACATAATAAAAGTCATTGAAACAATATCATCCTAGGGTTTACAAGTCCGAATACCCACTAGGGTTTAGCTCTCCATGGAGCAATACAAAATCAATAAAGAGATTAAGAACATATGCAATAAAACCATAAAGAAAACCCCTTTGTAGATCGTATCGATGGTCTTGTGGAGTCGCACGTCTTCTCCAACGAATCCCTTGTCAAGCCTAGGGCACACCTCGCCGAATCGACGCCGATGAAAGCTCCCCCAATAGCTATCTTCCAATAGATGTCGATGCCGATGCCGTATAATCGCCTCCAAAGACCTCCAAGAACCTCTCCAAACCCTAGCCGAAAGCCCCCCAAAAGATAGGCAAGTGATAGAAAGGGAGGGTCCCCAAATAGATCTGAAAATGGGCTATTTATAGGCTGAAATCGGGCTGAAATCGGAGTTCCACACGCCCTTGTGTTAATTCCACACGGCCCTGTGTAAAACCAAGAATTCCACACGCCCGTGTCTTAATTCCACACGGCCGTTTGGAAATGATTTTCGGTAGACTGTGGACAGTGTTTTTGCTACAGTGCTTCGCTACAAATATTTTTGCTACAGTAATTCTCTGTGATTTTGAATTTCGTCAGAAAGTGAACAGTAGCTTGCCACATCAACAAAGCTACAGTGCTGCTACAGTATTTTTTGAAATGCTCCCGAATTCATCGTTCTTCATCGAAGCCGTTGAATTAGACACACAATCAACGGTAGATTATGTCGATTACTTCATTTCTCTTTATTGGCGAAGTTCTCCAATGTCACACGAGTTATTGACTTTTGTGAGTGTGACTGCCCTTGTGCCCCTCCAATGGAGGTTGGCACACACCCACAAGTCTAGACTCGTGCCTTGTTCCTTGCTTGGTCCGAGAACTCCTGAACAATGGCGAACATAACCTATTCTTGCTTCTTTTTCTCTAAATCTTCTCCACAACCATTCAATGCACAAAAGAACACAAATACACACTAATTAGTGATTAAATCTGAGAAAAGTAATGCTCAATGTAAGATAATAATAATTCGTATTACTATAACATAAGCACTTATCACATGCAAATTCTTACTATAAATCAGAATATCATCAAAATAAACAACAACAAATTTTCCAATGAAAGTTCATAAAACATGATTCATTAAACACATGAAAGTACTAGGTGCATTAGTTAAGCCAAATGGCATGACTAACCATTCATACAATCCATGTTTAGTTTTAAATGCCGTTTTCCATTCATCGCCTTCTTTCATTCGGATTTGATGATACCCACTCTTAAGATCAATTTTTGAAAACGAGGGACGGGGTGTCAATACTTTACCGTTATGTTGTTGATGGCTCGGCAATCAATATACATCCTCCATGTTCCATCCTTCTTAGGAACTAGAATCACCGGAACTGCGCAAGGACTCATGCTCTCTCTCACGTACCCTTTTTCCATCAACTCTTCAACTTGTCTTTGGAGTTCCTTTGTTTCCTCCGGGTTGCTCCTATAGACGGGTCGGTTTGGAATTGAAGCTCCGGGAACAAAGTCAATTTGGTGTTCTATTCCCCGGATAGGGGGTAAGCCATGTGGTACCTCCTCAGGAAACACATCCTCGAACTCCTGCAAAATAGAAACAACAACACATCCTCGCTTAACCTCACTTGTTTTTGCATAGAAATTTTTTTTTATCTCTAATTTTCCCTCTTTGACTGAATTCATGTCTCTCTTTTCTCTCTCACTAGATTCAGCCTTGCCCTCTTGTTTCTCACCACTACTCATCTCTTCACTCACTCTCTTGTGATCACTCAAATTTTTTTGATCTCTCATTTTCTTTTCATCACTCAGTTTTTGCATCATCACTTGATCATCATAAACCTGTTTTGGTGTCATCAGAGCTAGAGTGATGGTTCGTTGTTGGAAATTGAAGGAGTGCTTGTTGGTGAAGCCATCATGTTGCACACGTCTATCAAATTGCCAAGGCCGTCCTAAAAGCACATGTCCCGCTTGCATGGGTACCACATCACACAACACTTCTTCCTCATATTTCCCAATCCGAAATGGCACGACAACTTGCTTAGTAACCCGCACTTCACCACTATCATTCAGCTATTGCAACTTGTATAGATGCTTGAGTGTTGGGAGCCCTAGCTTCTCAACCATGGAAGAACTAGCAACGTTAGTGCAACTACTACCATCAATAATAACACTACATACCTTGTCTTTCACATGACAACGAGTGTAAAAGATGTTCTCCCATTGCACTTCTTCTTCCTCCACCTTAGCATGCAAGTTCAAGGCTCTCCGAGCAACTAATCCAAGCATCTCACCATGCTCGGCCCCAAACTCCTCTTCTCCCAAAAGATCATCCTCCAATGGTGGAATGTCATCCAGCTCACCCTCGTCTTCAGAATCTATGGTCCCATTCTCCCGAATCACCATAACCCACTTGTTCGGGCATTGGCTAGTGATGTGACCTCTTCCTTGACATTTGAAACATTTAATTTCACTAGAAGGAGACAAAGTTGTGGGTATCTTACTTTGAGAAGCCGGGGAAGTAGTGGTTGAATTTTGCTCAATTTTGGCCTTGGGGTTGGAGTTACTTTTATCTTTCCTTGGATAATTCGGCCTCCATGGTGTTGCATTAGGATTTTGTGGGGTGGGTCTCGGACGTGCACTTGTACTGCCCTTCTTCAATTGCCTCTCAGCCTTCATTGCCATATGCACCAAGTCTTCCAACTCCACATAGTGATGTAGCTCAACCGTGTTGGCAATCTCTCTATTCAACCCATTCAAAAACCTTGCCATTGTTGCCTCCTGATCCTCCTCTACATTCGCCCGAATCATAGCCATCTTCATCTCTTTATAATATTCAGCAACACTTTTGTAACCTTGTCGAAGACCTTGAAGCTTAAAGTATAGATCCTGGTAATAATGAGATGGCACAAAATGACGCCTCATCACCCTCTTCATGTCATCCCAAGTCTCGATAGGCAAATCTCCACTTCGCCTCCTATTGACGCACAACTGATCCCACCACACAATAGCATAATTAGTAAACTCAATAGCAGCAAGTTTTACCTTCTTCATTTCGGAGTAGTTGTGAAAATCGAAAATCAACTCCATCTTCTTCTCCCACTCAAGGTATGCTTCGAGTTCACTCTTTCCTTGAAATGCCGGAATCCTCATTTTGATACTACCCAAGTTGTTGTCTACGCGATTCCGATTGTCTCTATCCCGACCATATCTCCTAGGGCTGCCCGTTGACATCCAATCAAAGTCTTCATCGAAATTTTCCACTTCAAACGCCCCCACACCTTCAACTCCCCGTTGGGGCACCCTATTCCTCCTTGGGAGGTTTGGAACAACCGGTGGCTATCCTCGTTGTGCTCCCTCTTCAACTCTATTTATCCTCTCGTGTATTTGCTCAAGTTCCGCCCTCATCATCCTTCTCATTTCCCCAATTATAGCTTGCACTTGCAAATTCAAAATAGTTGGAGGTGTACTCTCCTCGCTTGTGTTTCTCTCCGGAATTTGAGACATGATGGAAAACGTGCAAAAAAATGTTAGATAAAAATTACCCTCACCACAAAACTCACGTAGTTCACTCCAAGAAACAGTTCACTCAAATCCACTCGTGTATCACTCAATTCAATTTGGCTTTTACCCTCAATTGATATCACCTCGCTGTCTTTTTCCACTCATTTTCTTCTTTGAGTTCTTTCAAAACTAATTAAAAACCATCATCAAAGGGTTCAAACCGAAACAAACCAAAACGGATCGAAGATTTGTTTTCTTGGGAATGGGCTGAAATTTTGGCAATTCAAGAAATGGGCTGGATTTTTGGCAATTCAAGATTGGCAATTCAAACATAAACAAATCAAGAAATTTTGGCAACTCAAGATTGGCAATTCAAATCTAATCTAATCAAGAAATTTTGGCAATTCAAGAATGGCAACTCAAGATTTGCAATTCAAATCTAACGAAATCAAGAAATTTTGGCAATTCAAGAATGGCAACTCTAGATTGGCAATTCAAATCCAACGAAATCAAGAAATTTTGGCAATTCCAGAATGGCAACGTCAATACCTTTGAAAAATTTTTTTTTTTTTTTATTCTTCTTTCCTTTCTTTTTTTTCCGTTTTTTTTTCCGTTTTTTTTAGAGACTCAGTTCTTCAATTTCCACAAACTCAAATCTTCACAAACTATTTTGTAATTTCGGAATCAATAAAAGGGAACTTATAAAAGAAAGAAATCCCTCTCTCAAAGCAAGAACAAAATACGAGCAACTTCAATCAATGAAACCCTAGATCTAGATCCAAATTTTTTTTTTGTAAGAGAAATGAACAAAAATAAATAGAAGAAAGATCGAAAGGATGAACTTAGCTCTGGTACCAACTGATACGAACCTCGCCAACGATTGTGACGAAACCCGAAACAAATTTAACACGAAGAAGAAAAGCCAAAGGATTCAAGAAGAAGGGATGGAAAACCTCGACCCGATGCTTAGCGAAGCACGAACCTCGGTAAGAGGATGACGCCACAAAAGGAGATGAAAGTCCAATTGATAAGTCGGTTTGAACGCCACAAGGAAAACCCTTGATAAGTTCTTAAAAAAGTTTCTTCAAGAAAATAAGAAGAAAACCTCACAAATACTCATAGATCAAAGTTGTGTTTCATGGCTGCTACAAGTGGCTATATATATAGCCTAAAACCCTAGAAAACTTCTAAGAAGTGAAAGTTAAAGATAAAATAAAGAAACAGCCAACTAAACAGCAACTTCGGCCCAAAGGCCCACAAAACCCAGCAAGACTAAACAATTACAAAAGACTCTAGTTCACATATTAAACTCAAAAACAAATGACAACCAAATCTTCATCAATCTTATGGAAATCAAATCTTCATCAAGTGGAATTGGCTTGGATGAGTAGGACCATCTTTTGTTCACCATTAGTAGTGATCACGCTTTCTTCCTGTTGTAGAATTCTCCATGCCAAGTTGCTAAGCTCCTCTTTAAATCTTCTAGCTCGAGCTCTCGTCACTGGTCCTGTTGGGACTTGAATTGGATCCTTAGCCTTGATGTCAACATCAAAAATGACTTGTATTTTTGAACCAGGACCCCTAACCCTTTCTTTTCCTTTCGGAATGCCTAATATTTTTTTAATCAAAACCTTAAAGCTAGGTTTTCTTGCTTTAGTGTCACCTTTTTTTTTTTAATCAAAACCTAGATCTTATGTTTTATTTTCGTAACGCCTACTATACTTGAATCAAAACCTTAATCCTATGCTCTCAATCGAAACAGTGATGCTTCGTTTTCTTTTCTGAATGTCTCATTTTGCTTTTTATCAAAACACCTACCCTGTCGTTCAAAGCATAATCTTTTGTTTCTTCTTTCGTAAGGTCTCCTATCTTTCGGTCAAAACAGAAAGACTATGTTTCCTTTTTTTTGATAACTCCTATCTATATGTTTTTAATCAAAACCCTAATCTTATATTATCTTATAGTAATGCTTCCTATTTTTCAATTTTGAATCAAAACCCTAGTCTTTGTTTTTATTTTAAAATGACTCGTATTTTTTTAACCAGGACCCCCTAACACTTTCTTTTGTTTTAACAATAGATATTATTTTTGAATCAAAAGACGAAGCCTAGGTATTTTTTATGGTAGTGTCACCATTCTTTGATCAAAACCTTGATCCCATGTTTTTCTTTCGTCAAGTCTCCTATCTTTCGGTCAAAACACGAATACTATGTTTCCCTTTCTTGATAACTCCTGTCTAAATGTTTTCAATCAAAACCCTAATCTTGTGTTTATTCTTATAATAATATCTCCTAATTTTTCAGATTTGAATGAAAACCATAGCCTTTGTTGTCATTTTAAAATAACTCGTATTTTTGAACAAAGGTCCCAAATACTTTCTTTTCCTTTCGGGATACACATTATTTTTGAATCAAAACCCTAATCCTTGGTTTTCATATGGTAGTGTCACCTTTCACTTTTCAAAACCTTGATCATATGTTTACTTTTCGTAACGCCTACTATATTCGAATCAAAAGCCTAATCATATGATTTCAATGAAAACCCTAATATTTTTTCCCCCTTTCGGAATCTCTCATTTTGATTTTAATCAAAAACACTAACCCTATCTTTCAAAACGATAATCTTTTGTTTTTCTTTCGTGAAGCCTTCTATCTTTCGGTCAAACCACGAATACTATGTTTCCTTTTCCTAATAACTGGAATCTATATGTTTTTAACCAAAACCCCGATCTTATGTTTTCTTACAGTAATGTCTACTAATTTTCAATTTTGAATGAAAACCCTAGTCTTTGCCGTCATTTTTAAAATGACTCGTATTTTTGAAACAAGACTCCAAACCCTCTCTTTTCCTTTCGGAATACCTAATATTTTTGAATCGAAACACTAATCGTAGGTTTTCTTGTGTTTGTGTCATCTTTCACTATTCAAAACCTTGATCCTATATTTTCTTTTCGTAACGCCTACTATAATTGAATCAAAAGCCTAATGCTATGCTTTCCATCAAGGTCCCTAATGCTTTGTTTCCTTTTCGGAATGTCTCGTTTTGTTTTTAATCAAAACAGTAACTCTATCTTTCAAAACCATAATCTTTCGTTTTTCTTTTGTAAGGTCTCCTATCTTTCGGTCAAAACACGAATATTATATTTCCTCTTCCTAATAACTCCCATCTGTTTGTTTTTAGTCAAAACCATAATCTTATGCTTTCTTATAGAAATGTCTCCTAATTTTCAGTTGTGAATGAAAGCCCTAGTCTTTGTTCTAATTTTAAAATGACTCGTATTTTTTAACCAGGACCCCTAACCCTTTTTTTTCCATTCCGAATGCCTAATATTTTTTTTAATCAAAACTCTAGTGCTAGGTTTTCTTGCTTTAGTGTCACCTTTTTTTTTTAATCAAAACATAGATCTTATGTTTTATTTTCGTAACGCCTACTATACTTGAATCAAAACCCTAATCCTATGCTCTCAATCGAAACAGTGATGCTTCATTTTCTTTTCTGAATGTCTCATTTTGCTTTTTATCAAAACACCTACCCTGTCTTTCAAAACATAATCTTTTGTTTTTTCTTTCGTAAGGTTTCCTATCTTTCAGCCAAAACACAAACACTATGTTTTCTTTTTCTTGATATCTCCTATCTATATGTTTTTAATCAAAACCCTAATCTTATATTATCTTATAGTGATGCTTCTTATTTTTCAGTTTTGAATCAAAACCCTAGTCTTTGTTTTTATTTTAAAATGACTCGTATTTTTTAACCAAGACTCCTAACACTTTCTTTTGTTTTAAGAATAGATATTATTTTTGAATCAAAAGACGAAGCCTAGGTTTTTTTAAGGTAGTGTCACCATTCTTTGATCAAAACATTGATCCTATGTTTTTCTTTCATCAAGTCTCCTATCTTTCGGTCAAAACACGAATACTACGTTTCCCTTTCTTGATAACTCCTGTCTAAATGTTTTCAATCAAAACCCTAATCTTGTGTTTATTCTTATAATAATATCTCATAATTTTTCAGATTTGGATGAAAACCATAGCCTTTGTTTTCATTTTAAAATAACTAGTATTTTTGAACAAAGGTCCCTAATACTTTCTTTTCCTTTCGGGATACTCATTATTTTTGAATCAAAACCCTAATCCTTTGTTTTCATATGGTAGTGTCACCTTTCACTTTTCAAAACCTTGATCGTATGTTTTCTTTTCGTAACGCCTACTATACTTGAATCAAAAGCCTAATCATATGATTTCAATGAAAACCCTAATATTTTTTCCCCCTTTTGGAATCTCTCATTTTGATTTTAATCAAAAACACTAACCCTATCTTTCAAAACAATAATCTTTTGTTTTTATTTCGTGAAGCCTGCTATCTTTCGGTCAAACCACGAATACTATGTTTCCTTTTCCTAATAACTCGAATCTATATGTTTTTAACCAAAACCCCGATTTTATGTTTTGTTACAGTAATGTCTACTAATTTTCAGTTTTGAATGAAAACCCTAGTCTTTGTCGTCATTTTTAAAATGACTCGTATGTTTGAAACAAGACCCCAAACCCTCTCTTTTCCTTTCAGAATACCTAATATTTTTTAATCGAAATCCTAATCGTAGGTTTTCTTGTGGTTGTGTCACCTTTCACTATTCAAAACCTTGATCCTATTTTTTCTTTTCATAACGCCTACTATAATTGAATCAAAAGCCTAATGCTATGTTTTCCATCAAGATCCCTAATGCTTTGTTTCCCTTTCGGAATGTCTCGTTTTGTTTTTAATCAAAATAGTAACCCTATCTTTCAAAACCATAATCTTTTGTTTTTCTTTTGTAAGGTCTCCTATCTTTCGCTCAAAACACGAATATTATATTTCCTCTTACTAATAACTCCCATCTATATGTTTTTAGTCAAAACCATAATCTTATGCTTCCTCAATAAATGTCTCCTAATTTTCAGTTTTGAATGAAAGCCCTAGTCTTTGTTCTAATTTTTAAATGACTCGTATTTTTGAACCAGGACCCCTAACCCTTTCTTTTCCTTTCGGAATGCCTAATATTTTCTTTAATCAAAACCCTTGTGCTAGGTTTTGTTGTTTTAGTGTCACCTTTTTTTTTTAATCAAAACCTAGATCTTATGTTTTATTTTCGTAACGCCTACTATACTTGAATCAAAAGCCTAATCCTATGCTCTCAATCGAAACAGTGATGCTTCGTTTTCTTTTCTGAATGAATCATTTTGTTTTTAATCAAAACGGCTACCCTGTCTTTCAAAGCATTATCTTTTGTTTTTTTTTTCGTAAGGTCTCCTATCTTTCGGTCAAAACACAAAGAATATGTTTCCTTTTTCTTGATAACTCTTATCTACATGTTTTTAATCAAAAACCTAATCTTATATTATCTTATACTAATGCTTCATATTTTTTCAGTTTTGAATCAAAACCCTAGTCTTTGTTTTTATTTTAAAATGATTCGTATTTTTTAACCAAGACCCCCTAACACTTTCTTTTGTTTTAAGAATAGATATTATTTTTGAATCAAAAGACGAAGCCTAGGTTTTTTTTATGGTAGTGTCACCATTCTTTGATCAAAACCTTGATCCCATGTTTTTCTTTCGTCAAGTCTCCTATCTTTCGGTCAAAACACGAATACTATGTTTCTCTTTCTTGATAACTCCTGTCTAAGTATTTTCAATCGAAACCCTAATCTTGTCTTTATTCTTATAATAATATCTCGTAATTTTTCAGATTTGAATGAAAACCATAGCCTTTGTTGTCATTTTAAAATAACTAGTATTTTTGAACCAAGGTCACTAATACTTTCTTTTCCTTTCGAGATACTCACTATTTTTGAATCAAAACCCTAATCCTTGGTTTTCATATGGTAGTGTCACCTTTCACTTTTCAAAACCTTGATCGTATGTTTTCTTTTCCTAGCGCCTACTATACTTGAATCAAAAGCCTAATCATATGATTTCAATGAAAACCCTAATATTTTTTCCCCCTTTCGGAATCTCTCATTTTAATTTTAATCAAAAATACTAACCCTATCTTTCAAAAACATAATCTTTTGTTTTTCTTTCATGAAGCCTCCTATCTTTCGGTCAAACCACGAATACTATGATACCTTTTCCTAATAACTCGAATCTATATGTTTTTAACCAAAACCCCGATCTTATGTTTTCTTACAGTAATGTCTACTAATTTTCAGTTTTGAATGAAAACCCTATTCTTTGTCTTCATTTTTAAAATGAATCGTATTTTGAAACAAGACCCAAACACCTCTCTTTTCCTTTCGGAATACCTAATATTTTTGAATCGAAACCCTATTCGTAGGTTTTCTTGTGGTTCTGTCACCTTTCACTATTCAAAAATTTGATCCAATTTTTTCTTTTCGTAACGCCTACTATAATTGAATCAAAAGCCTAATGCTATGCTTTCCATCAAGATCCCTGATGCTTTGTTTCCCTTTCGGAATGTCTCGTTTTGTTTTTAATCAAAACAGTAACCCTATCGTTCAAAACCATAATCTTTGTTTTTTTCTTTTGTAAGGTCTCCTATCTTTCGGTCAAAACACGAATATTATATTTTCTCTTCTTAATAACTGAGATCTGTATGTTTTTAGTCAATACCATAATCTTATGCTTCCTAATAGAAATGTCTCCTAATTTTCAGTTGTGAATGAAAGCACTAGTCTTTGTTCTAATTTTGAAATGACTCGTATTTTTGAACCAGGACCCCTAACCTGTTCTTTTCCTTTCCGAATGCCTAATATTTTTTTTAATCAAAACCCTAGTGCTAGGTTTTCTTGCTTTAGTGCACCTTTTTTTTTTTAATCAAACCTAGATCTTATGTTTTATTTTCGTAACGCCTACTTATTTGAATTAAAAGCCTAATCCTATGCTCTCAATCGAAACAGTGATGCTTCGTTTTCTTCTCTGAATGTCTCATTTTGTTTTTAATCAAAACACCTACCTGTCTTTAAAACATAATCTTTGTTTTTTCTTTCGTAAGGTCTCCTATCTTCGGTCAAAACACAAAGACTATGTTCCTTTTTCTTGATAACTCCTATATATATGTTTTTAATCAAAACTCTAATCTTATATTATCTTATAGTAATGCTTCCTATTTTTCAGTTTTGAATCAAAACCCTAGTCTTTGTTTTAATTTTAAAACGACTCGTATTTTTTAACCAAGTCCCCTAACACTTTCTTGTTTTAAGAATAGATATTATTTTTGAATCAAAAGACGAAGCCAAGGTTTTTTTTATGGTAGTGTCACCATTCTTTGATCAAAACATTGATCGTATGTTTTTCTTACGTCAAGTCTCCTATCTTCGTTCAAAACACGAATACTATGTTTCCCTTCTTGATAACTCCTGTCTAAATGTTTTCAATCGAAACCCTAATCATGTGTT
>JAFBII010000021.1:279734-333969 GCA_020875875.1 Dioscorea alata | reverse complement strand
CATATGTGTTCTTTACGTAACGCCTACATTATTTGAATCAAAAGCGTAATCTTCTGCTTTCAATCAAAACCTTAATGCTTTGTTTTATTTTCGTTATGTCTCGTTTTGATTTTTATCAAAACACTAACCGTATCTTTCAAAACCATAATTTTTTATTTTTCTTTCGTAAATCTTCTATCTTTCGGTCAAAACAAGAACCTAGTTTCATTTTGTTAATAACTTCTATCTATATGTACTTAATCAAAACCCTAATCTTATGTTTTCCAAAAGTAATATCTCCTAATTTTAGTTTGAATGAAAACCTGGTCTTTGTTATCATTTTAAATGACTCGTATTTTGACCAAAACAACAAAGCCTTTCTTTTCCTTCGGAATACCTACTATTTTTAATCAAAACCCTAATCGTAAGTTTTCTGATTGTAGTGTCACCTTTCTTTAATCAAAACTTGATCATATGTTTTCTTTCGTAACGCCTACTATATGTGAATCAAAACTTAATCTTACGCTTTCAATCAAAACCCTAATGCTTGGTTTTATTTTCTGAATGTTTCGTTTGTTTTTAATCGAAACACTAACCCTATCTTTCAAAGCCATAATCTTTTTTTTTCTTTCGTAAAGTCTCTTATCTTTCGGTCATAACAAGAATCATATGTTTCATTTTCTTAATGACCTCTATCTATATGTATTTAATAAAACCTAATCTTATGTTTTCTGATACTAATATATCCTAAATTTTAGTTTTGATTGAAAACCGTAGTCTTTGTGTCATTTTGAAATGACTCGTATTTTTTAACCAAGATCCCAAACTTATTCTTTTACTTTTGGAATACCTACTATTTTTTAATCAAAACCCGAATACTAAGTCTTCTTATGTTAGCGTCACCTTTCTTTGGTCAAAACCTCGATCATATGTGTTCTTTACGTAACACCTATATTATTTGAATGAAAAGCCTAATCTTATGGTTTCAATCAAAGCCTTAATGCTTTGTTTTATTTTCGAAATATTCTCGTTTGTTTTTTTATCAAAACACTAACCCTATCTTTCAAAATCATAATCTTTTTCTTTTTCTTTCGGAAAATCTTCTAATCTTTCGGTCAAAACAAGAAGCCCTATGTTTGCCATTTTCTTAAATAAACGTCGATATGTATGTATTTAAATTCAAAACCCTAAAACTTTTGTTTCCTAAAAGTAATAGCTCCTAATTTTTAGTTTTGAATGAAAACCTGGTCTTGGATATCATTTTAAAATGAACTTCGTATTTTGAACCAAGACAACCAAAGCCTTCTTGTCCTTTCGGAATAACCACTAATTTTTGAATCAAAACCGGAAATCATAAGTTTTCTGATTGTTAATGTCACCTGTTCTTTAAATGTCACAAAACTTGATCATATGTTTCTTTCGTAACGCCTACTATAGTTTGAATCAAAAGCTAATCTTATGCTTCAATCAAAACCTAATGTGTGTTTTATAGTTCTGAATGTTTCGTTTGTGGTTTTAATCAGAACACGAACCTTAATCTTTCAAAGCCATAAACTTTTTCTTTTTCTTTCCGGAAAGTCTCTTATCTTTCAGATTTTCACAAGCCCCATAACCTCCCCAAAGTCATGGTCCACATGATAAAGATCTTTAATGTGCTCAAAGCCTAGGAATTTAACATCAAGAGTGGAGATAAAGGCATACCTGCGTGACAACGCATCAGCCACCACATTCTCCTTACCTTGTTTATATCGAATGACATACGGAAAGGTCTCAATGAACTCAACCCATCGAGCATGTCGCTTGTTGAGCTTATGTTGCCCTTTCAAATGCTTCAACGATTCAAGATCCGTTCGAATCAAAAACTCCTTCGGCCACAAGTAATGCTACCAAGTCTCCAATGCTCGAACCAAAGCGTACAACTCCTTATCATAAGTGGGGTAGTTAAGTGCAACCCCGCCTAGCTTCTCACTGAAGTACGCAAGTGGTCTTCCATCTTGCATGAGTACAACACCAATACCGACACCTGAGGCATCACATTCTATTTTAAAAGTATTAGCAAAGTTAGGTAAAGCAAGTAAGGGAGCATGAGTTAGTTTGTGTTTCATAAGCTGAAATGCTTCCTCTTGTGCTGCCCCCCATTTGAATGCAACGTTCTTCTTGATAACTTCAATAAGGGGTGTCGCAATGGTACTAAAATCTTTCACAAATCTCCTATAGAAACTAGGAAGTCCATGAAAGCTGTGAACGTGACTCACACTTGATAAGGTCGGCCACTCTTGGATGGCTTTGACCTTTTCTAAATCAACCTCAATACCTGTCGCACTCACAACAAATCCTAGGAAAACAAGTTTATTGGTCCAAAAAGTACATTTCTTGAGGTTAGCATAGAATTTCTCTTTCCTAAGGACACCCAAAACCAATTGCAAATGCGAAGCATGATTATGCAAATTCTTACTATAAATCAGAACATCATCAAAATAAACAATAACGAATTTTCCAATGAAAGTTCGTAAAACATGATTCATTAAACGCATGAAAGTACTAGGTGCATTAGTTAAGCCAAATGGCATGACTAACCATTCATGCAAACCATGTTTAGTTTTAAATGTTGTTTTCCATTCATCGCCTTCTTTCATTCGGATTTGATGATACCCACTCTTAAGATCAATTTTTGAGAACACACAAGATCCATGTAACTCATCTAACATATCATCTAAACGAGGGATGGGGTGTCGATACTTTACCATGCTCCATGTTCCATCCTTCTTAGGAACTAGAATCATAGGAACTGCGCAACGACTCATGCTTTCTCTCACGTACTCTTTCTCCATCAACTCTTCAACTTGCCTTTCGAGTTCTTTTGTTTCCTCCGGGTTGTTCCTATAGGCGGGTCGGTTTGGAATTGAAGCTCCGAGAACAAAGTCAATTTGGTGTTCTATTCCCCGGATAAGGGGTAAGCCATGTGGTACCTTAGGAAACACATCCTTGAACTGTTGCAAAATAGAAACAACAACAGTAGGCAATGAAGAGTCAAGTTGGTTAGTGTTTAAAAGGGCCTCCTTGTACATAAGTACAATCATCGGCCGTTTTGCAAGAAAAGCTCGCTTAACCTCACTTGTTTTTGCATAGAAATTTCTTTTTCCCTCTAATTTTCCCTCTTTGGCTGAATTCATCTCTCTCTTTTCTCTCTCACTAGATTCAGCCTTGCTCTCTTGTTTCTCACCACTACTCATCTCTTCACTCACTCTCTTGTGATAACTCAAATTCTTTTGATCTCTCATTTTCTTTTGATCACTTAGTTTTTGCATCATCACTTGATCATCATAAACCTGTTTCGGTGTCATTGGAGCTAGAGTGATGGTTCATTGTTGGAAAGTGAAGGAGTGCTTGTTGGTGAAGCCATCATGTTGCACACGTCTATCAAATTGCCAAGGCTATCCTAAAAGGAGATGTCCTGCTTGCATGGGTACCACATCACACAACACTTCATCCTCATATTTCCCAATCCGAAATGGCACCACAACTTGCATAGTAACCCGCACTTCACCACTACCATTCAGCCATTGCAACTTGTATGGACGGGGGTGCTTGAGTTTTGGGAGCCCTAGCTTCTCAACCACAGAAGAACTAGCAACGTTAGTGCAACTACCACCATCAATAATAACACTACATACCTTGTCCTTCACATGACAACGAGTGTTAAAGATCTTCTCCCGTTGCACTTCTTCTTCCTCCATCTTAGTGTGCAAGTTCAAGGCTCTCCGAGCAACTAATCCAAGCATCTCACCATGCTCGGCCCCAAACTCCTCTTCTCCCAAAAGATCATCCTCCAATGGTGTAATGTCATCTAGCTCACCCTCGTCTTCAGAATCTATTGTCCCATTCTCCCGAATCACCGTAACCCGCTTGTTTGGGCATTGGCTAGCGATGTGACCTCTTCCTTGACATTTGAAACATTTAATTTCACTAGAATGAGACAAAGTTGTGGGTATCTTACTTTGAGAAGCCGTGGAAGTAGTAGTCGAATTTTGCTCAGTTTTGGCCTTGGGGTTGGAGTTACTTTCATCTTTCCTTGGATAATTCGTCTTCCATGGTGTTGCACTAGGATTTTGTGGGGTGGGTCTCAGACATGCACTTGTACTGCCCTTCTTCAGTTGCCTCTCAACCTTCATTGTCATATGCACCAAGTCTTCCAACTCCACATAGTGATGTAGCTCAATTGTGTTGGCAATCTCCCTATTCAACCCATTCAAAAACCTTGCCATTGTTGCCTCCCAATCCTCCTCCACATTGGCCCAAATCATAGCCATCTCCATATCTTTATAATATTCATCAACACTTTTGTAACCTTGTCGAAGACCTTGAAGCTTAAGGTATAGATCCCGGTAGTAATGAGATGGCACAAAACAATGCCTCATCACCCTCTTCATGTCATCCCAAGTCTCGATAGGCAAATCTCCACTTCACCTCCTATTGACGCACAACTGATCCCACAACACAATAGCATAATCAGTAAACTCAATAGCGGCAAGTTTTACCTTCTTCATTTCAGAGTAGTTGTGAAAATTGGAAACCAACTCCATCTTCTTCTCCCATTCAAGGTATGCTTCGGGATCACTCTTTCCTTGAAATGCCGGAATCCTCATCTTGATACTACCCAAGTTGTTGTCTACCCGATTTCGAGCATCTCTATCCCGACCATATCTCCTAGGGCTGCCCGTTGACATCCTATCAAAGTCTTCATCGAAATTTTCCACTTCAAACGCCCTCACACCTTCAACTCCCCATTGGGGCACCCTATTCCTCCTTGGGAGGTTTGGAACAACCGGTGGTTGACCTCGTTGTGCTCCCTCTTCAACTCTATCCAACCTCTCATGTATTTGCTCAAGTTCTGCCCTCATCATCCTTCTCATTTCCCCAATTATAGTTTGCACTTGCAAATTCGGAATAGTTGGAGGGGTACTCTCCTCGCTTGTGTTTCTCTCCGGAATTTGAGACATGATGGAAAAACCTGCAAAGCAATGTTAGATAAAAAAATTAACTCGTGTATCACTCAATTCAATTTGGCTTTTACCCTCAAATGATCTCACCTCGCTGCCTTTTTCCACTCGGTTTGTTCTTTGAGTTCTTTCAAAACTAATTAAAAACCATCATCAAAGGGTTCAAACTGAAGCAAACCAAAACGGATCGAAGATTTGTTTTCTTGGAAATCGGTTGAAATTTTGGCAATTCAAGAAATGGGGTGGATTTTTTTTTGGCAACTCAAGAAATTTTGGCAAGTGAAGAATGGCAATTCAAGATTGGCAATTCAAAGCGAAACAAATAAAGAAATTTTGGCAATTCAAGAAATGGGCCGGATTTTTTTGGCAAGTCAAGAAATTTCTTTTTTTTTATTCTTCTTTCCTTTTTCTACTCTTTTTTTTTTCTTCTTCTTCTTCTTCTTCTTTTTTTATGTTTTTTTTCAGAAACTCAGTTCTTCAATTTCCACAAACTCAAATCTTCATAAACTATTTTGTAATTTCGGAATCAATAAAAGGGAACTCATAAAAGAAAGAAATCCCTTTCTCAAAGAAAGAACAAAATATGAGTGACTTCAATCAATGAAACCCTAGATTTAGATGCAATTTTTTTTTTTTGTAAGAGAAATGAACAAAAATCAATAAAAGATAGGTCAAAAGTATAGATTTAGCTCTGGTACTAACTGATACGAACCTCGCCAACGATTGTGATGAAAACCGTAACAAATCTGGCAAGAAGAAGAAAAGCCAAAGGATTCAAGAAGAAGGGATGGAAAACCTCGACCCAATGCTTAGCGAAGCACGAACCTCGCTAAGGGGATGACGCCACAAAAGGAGATGAAAATCCAATTGATAAGTCGGTTTGAACGCCACAAGGAAAACCCTTGATAAGTTCTTAAAAAGTTTCTTCAAAAAAACAAGAAGAAAACCTCACAAATGCTCATAGATCAAAGTAAACAAGGGGCTATATATATAGCCCAAACCCTAGAGAACTTCTAAGAAGTAAAAGTTCAAAACTACCCTTAAAGATAAAAAAAGGAAACAACCAACTAAAGAGCAACTTTAGCCCAAAGGCCCACAAGGCCCAACAAGACTAAGCAATTACAAAAGCCTCTAGTTCACATAATAAACTCAAAAACAAATGACAACCAAATCTTCATCAAGCGTATAAGTGGAATCGGCTTTTACCCTCACCACAAAACTCACGTAGTTCACTCCAAGAAATAGTTCACTCAAATCCACTCGTGTATCACTCAATTCAATTTGGCTTTTACCCTCAATTGATCTCACCTCGCTGTCTTTTTTCACTCATTTTCTTCTTTGAGTTCTTTCAAAACTAATTAAAAACCATCATCAAAGGGTTCAAACCGAAACAAACCAAAACGGATCGAAAATTTGTTTTCTTGGAAATGGGCTGAAATTTTGGCAATTCAAGAAATGGGCTGGATTTTTGGCAATTCAAGAATGGCAATTCAAGATTGGCAATTCAAACATAAACAAATCAAGAAATTTTGGCAACTCAAGATTGGCAATTCAAATCTAATCTAATCAAGAAATTTTGGCAATTCAAGAATGGCAACTCAAGATTGGCAATTCAAAAATAACCAAATCAAGAAATTTTGGTAATTCAAGAATGGAAACTCAAGATTGGCAATTCAAATCCAACCAAATCAAAAAAATTTGGCAATTGAAGAATGGCAACTTCAATACCTTTCAAAAAAATTTTTTATTTTTTATTCTTCTTTCCTTTCTTTTTTTTTTCTTTCTTTTTTTTCCGTTTTTTTTTCAGAGACTCAGTTCTTCAATTTCCACAAACTCAAATTTTCACAAACTATTTTGTAATTTCGGAATCAATAAAAGGGAACTCATAAAAGAAAGAAATCCCTCTCTCAAAGCAAGAATAAAATATGAGCAACTTCGATCAATGAAACCCTAGATCTAGATGCAAATTTTTTTTTTCTTTTGTAAGAAAAATGAACAAAAATCAATAGAAGAAGGGTTGAAAGGATGAACTTAGCTCTGGTACCAACTGATACGAACCACGCCAACGATTGTGATGAAACCCAAAACAAATTTGGCACGAAGAAGAAAAGCCAAAGGATTCAAGAAGAAGGGATGGAAAACCTCAACCCGATGCTTAGCGAAGCACGAACCTCGGTAAGGGGATGACGCCACAAAAGGAGATGAAAATCCAATTGATAAGTCGGTTTGAATGCCACAAGGAAAACCCTTGATAAGTTCTTAAAAACGTTTTTTCAAGAAAACAAGAAGAAAACGTCACAAACACTCATAGATCAAAGTTGTGTTTCATGGCTGCTACAAGGGGCTATATATATAGCCTAAAACCCAGCAAGACTAGACAAATACAAAAGACTCTAGATCACATATTAAGCTTAAAAACAAATGACAACCAAATCTTCATCAATCTTATGGAAACCAAATCTTCATCAAATGTCTAAGTGGAATTGGCTTGGATGAGTAGGACCAGCTTTTGTTCACCATCAGTAGTGATCACGCTTTCTTCCTGTTGTAGAATTCTCCATGCAAAGTTGCTAAGCTCCTCTTTAAATCTTCTAGCTCGAGCTCTCGTCACTGGTCTTGTTGGGACTTCAATTGGATCCTTAGCCTTGATGTCCACATCAAAAATGACTCGTATTTTTGAACTAGGACCCCTAACCCTTTCTTTTCCTTTCGGAATGCCTAATATTTTTTTAATCAAAACCCTAGTGCTAGGTTTTCTTGCTTTAGTGTCACCTTTTTTTTTTTTTAATCAAAACCAAGATCTTATGTTTTATTTTCGTAACAACTACTATACTTGAATCAAAAGCCTAATCGTATGCTCTCAATCGAAACAGTGATGCTTCGTTTTCTTTTCTGAAAGTCTCATTTTGTTTTTAATCAAAACACCTACCCTGTCTTTCAAAACATAATCTTTTGTTTTTTCTTTTGTAAGGTCTCCTATCTTTCGGTCAAAACACAAAGACTATGTTTCCTTTTTCTTGATAACATCCATTTATATATTTTTAATCAAAACCCTAATCTTATATCATCTTATAGTAATGTTTCCTATTTTTCAGTTTTGCATCAAAACCCTAGTCTTTGTTTTTATTTTAAAATGACTCATATTTTTTAACCAAGACCGGCTAACACTTTCTTTTGTTTTAAAAATAGATATTATTTTTTAATCAAAAGACGAAGCCTAGGTTTTTTTTATAGTAGTGTCACCATTCTTTGATCAAAACCTTGATCCCATATTTTTCTTTCGTCAAGTCTCCTATCTTTCGGTCAAAACACGAATACTATGTTTCCCTTTCTTGATAACTCCTGTCTAAATGTTTTCAATCAAAACCCTAATCTTGTGTTTATTCTTATAATAATATTTTCTAATTTTTCAGATTTGAATGAAAACCATAGCCTTTGTTGTCATTTTAAAATAACTCGTATTTTTGAACCAAGGTCCCTAATACTTTCTTTTCCTTTCGGGATACTCACTATTTTTGAATCAAAACCCTAATCCTTGGTTTTCATATGGTAGTGTCACCTTTCACTTTTCAAAACCTTGATCGTATGTTTTCTTTTCGTAACGCCTACTATACTTGAATCAAAAGCCTAATCATATGATTTCAATGAAAACCCTAATATTTTTCCCCCTTTCGGAATCTCTCATTTTGATTTTAATCAAAAACACTAACACTATCTTTGAAAACGATAATCTTTTCTTTTTCTTTCGTGAAGCCTCCTATCTTTCGGTCAAACTATGAATACTATGTTTCCTTTTCCTAATAACTCGAATCTATATGTTTTTAACCAAAACATCGATCTTATGTTTTCTTACAGTAATGTCTACTAATTTTCAGTTTTGAATGAAAACCCTTGTCTTTGTCGTCATTTTTAAAATGACTCGTATTTTTGAAACAAGACCCCAAACCCTCTCTTTTCCTTTCGGAATACCTAATATTTTTGAATCGAAACCCTAATCCTAGGTTTTCTTGTGGTTGTGTCACCTTTCACTATTCAAAACATTGATCCTATTTTTTCTTTTCGTAGCGCCTACTATAATTGAATCAAAAGCCTAATGCTACGCTTTCCATCAAGATCCCTAATTCTTTGTTTCCTTTTCGGAATGTCTCGTTTTGTTTTTAATCAAAACTATAACCCTATCTTTCAAAACCATAATCTTTTGTTTTTCTTTTGTAAGGTCTCCTTTCTTTCGGTCAAAACACGAATATTATATTTCCTCTTCCTAATAATTCCCATCTACACGTTTTTAGTCAAAACCATAATCTTATGCTTGCTTATAGAAATGTCTCCTAATTTTCAGTTTTGAATGAAAGTCCTAGTCTTTGTTCTAATTTTAAAATGACTCGTATTTTTGAACCAGGACCCCTAACGCTTTCTTTTCCTTTCGGAATGCCTAATATTTTTTTTAATCAAAACCCTAGTGCTAGGTTTTCTTGCTTTAGTGTCACCTTTTTTTTTTTTAATCAAAACCTAGATCTTATGTTTTATTTTTGTAACGCCTACTATACTTGAATCAAAAGTCTAATCCTATGCTCTCAATCGAAACAGTGATGCTTCGTTTTTTTTTTCTAAATGTCTCATTTTGTTTTTAATCAAAACACCTACCCTGTCTTTCAAAACATAATCTTTTGTCTTTTCTTTCGTAAGGTCTCCTATCTTTCGGTCAAAACACAAAGACTATGTTTCCTTTTCTTGATAACTCCTATCTATATGTTTCTTAATCAAAACCCTAATCTTATATTATCTTATAGTAGTGCTTCCTATTTTTCAGTTTTGAATCAAAACCCTAGTCTTTGTTTTTATTTTAAAATGGCTCGTATTTTTTAACCAAGACCCCCTAACACTTTCTTTTGTTTTAAGAATAGATATTATTTTTGAATCAAAAGACGAAGCCTAGGTTTTTTTTTATGGTAGTGTCACCATTCTTTGATCAAAACCTTGATCCCATGTTTTTTTTTCGTCAAGTCTCCTATCTTTCGGTCAAAACACGAATACTATGTTTCCCTTTCTTGATAACTCCAGTCTAAATGTTTTCAATCAAAACCCTAATCTTGTGTTTATTCTTATAATAATATCTCCTAATTTTTCAGATTTGAATGAAAACCATATTCTTTGTTGTCATTTTAAAATAACTCCTATTTTTGAACCAAGGTAACTAATACTTTTTTTTTCCTTTCGGGATACTCACTATTTTTGAATCAAAACCCTAATCCTTGGTTTTCATATGGTAGTGTCACCTTTCACTTTTCAAAACCTTGATCGTATGTTTTCTTTTCATAACGCCTACTATACTTGAATCAAAAGCCTAATCATATGATTTCAATGAAAACCCTAATATTTTCCCCCTTTCATAATCTCTCATTTTGATTTTAATCAAAAACACTAACCCTATTTTTCAAAACCATAATCTTTTGTTTTTCTTTCGTGAAGCGTCCTATCTTTCGGTCAAACCACGAATACTATGTTTCATTTTCCTAATAACTCGAATCTATATGTTTTTAACCAAAACCGCGATCTTATGTTTTTTTACAGTAATGTCTACTAATTTTCAGTTTTGAATGAAAACCCTAGTCTTTGTCGTCATTTTTAAAATGACTCATATTTTTCAAACAAAAGCCCAAACCCTTTCTTTTCCTTTCGGAATACCTAATATTTTTCAATCAAAACCCTAATCGTAGGTTTTCATGTGGTTGTGTCACCTTTCACTATTCAAAATCTTGATCCTATTTTTTCTATTCGTAACAGCTACTATAATTGAATCAAAAGCCTAATGCTATGCTTTCCATCAAGATCCCTAATGCTTGGTTTCCTTTTCGGAATGTCTCGTTTTGTTTTTAATCAAAACAGTAACCCTATCTTTCAAAACCATAATCTTTTGTTTTTCTTTTGTACCCTAATCTTATATTATCTTATAGTAGTGCTTCCTATTTTTCAGTTTTGAATCAAAACCCTAGTCTTTGTTTTTATTTTAAAATGGCTCGTATTTTTTAACCAAGACCCCCTAACACTTTCTTTTGTTTTAAGAATAGATATTATTTTTGAATCAAAAGACGAATCGTAGGTTTTTTTTATGGTAGTGTCACCATTCTTTGATCAAAACCTTGATCCCATGTTTTTTTTTCGTCAAGTCTCCTATCTTTCGGTCAAAACACGAATACTATGTTTCCCTTTCTTGATAACTCCAGTCTAAATGTTTTCAATCAAAACCCTAATCTTGTGTTTATTCTTATAATAATATCTCCTAATTTTTCAGATTTGAATGAAAACCATATTCTTTGTTGTCATTTTAAAATAACTCCTATTTTTGAACCAAGGTAACTAATACTTTTTTTTCCTTTCGGGATACTCACTATTTTTGAATCAAAACCCTATTCTTTCGTTTTCATATGGTAGTGTCACCTTTCACTTTTCAAAACCTTGATCGTATGTTTTCTTTTCGTAACGCCTACTATACTTGAATCAAAAGCCTAATCATATGATTTCAATGAAAACCCTAATATTTTTTCCCCCTTTTGGAATCTCTCATTTTGATTTTAATCAAAAACACTAACCCTATTTTTCAAAACCATAATCTTTTGTTTTTCTTTCCTGAAGCCTCCTATATTTCGGTCAAACAACGAATACTATGTTTCCTTTTCCTAATAACTCGAATCTATATGTTTTAAACCAAAACGATGATATTATGTTTTTTTACAGTAATGTCTACTAATTTTCAGTTTTTAATGAAAACCCTAGTCTTTGTCGTCAATTTTAAAATGACTCGTATTTTTAAACCAGGACACCTAACCCTTTCTTTTCCTTTCGGAATGCCTAATATTTTTTTTAATCAAAACCCTAGTGCTAGGTTTTCTTGCGTTAGTGTCACCTTTTTTTTTTTTTAATCAAAACCTAGATCTTATTTTTTATTTTCGTAACGCCTACTATACCTGAATCAAAAGCCTAATCCTATGCTCTCAATCGAAACAGTGATGCTTCATTTTCTTTTCTGAATGTCTGATTTTGTTTTTAATCAAAACACTTACCCTGTCTTTCAAAACATAATCTTTTGTCTTTTCTTTCGTAAGGTCTCCTATCTTTCGGTCAAAACACAAAGACTATGTTTCCTTTTTCCTGATAACTCCTATCTTTATGTTTTTAATCAAAACCCTAATCTTATATTATCTTATAGTAATGCTTCCTATTTTTCAATTTTGAATCAAAACCCTAGTCTTTGTTTTTATTTTAAAATGACTCGTATTTTTTAACCAAGACACCCTAACACTTTCTTTTGTTTTAAGAAGAGATATTATTTTTGAATCAAAAGACGAAGACTAGGTTTTTTTTTATGGTAGTGTCACCATTCTTTGATCAAAACCTTGATCCCATGTTTTTCTTTCGTCAAGTCTCCTATCTTTCGGTCAAAACACGAATACTATGTTTCCCTTTTTTGATAACTCCTGTCTAAATGTATTCAATCAAAACCCTAATCTTGTGTTTATTCTTATAATAATATCTCCTAATTTTTCAGATTTGAATGAAAACCATAGCCTTTGTTGTCATTTTAAAAGAACTCATATTTTTGAACCAAGTTCCTAATACTTTCTTTTCCTTTCGCGATCCTCACTATTTTTGAATCAAAACCCTAATCCTTGGTTTTCATATGGTAGTGTCACCTTTCACTTTTCAAAACCTTGATCGTTTGTTTTCTTTTCGTAACGCCTACTATACTTGAATCAAAAGCCTAATCATATGATTTCAATGAAAACCCTAATATTTTTTCCCCCTTTCGGAATCTCTCATTTTGATTTTAATCAAAAACACTAACCCTATCTTTCAAAACCATAATCTTTTATTTTTCTTTCGTGAAACCTCCTATCTTTCGGTCAAACCACGAATACTATGTTTCCTTTTCCTAATATCTCGAATCTATATGTTTTTAATCAAAACCCCGATCTTATGTTTTCTTACAATAATGTCTACTAATTTTCAGTTTTGAATGAAAAACCTAGTCTTTGTCGTCATTTTTAAAATGAATCATATTTTTCAAACAAGACGCCAAATCCTCTCTTTTCCTTTGAGAATACCTAATATTTTTTAATCGAAACCCTAATCGTAGGCTTTCTTGTGGTTGTGTCACCTTTCACTATTCAAAACCTTGATCCTATTTATTTATTTCGTAACGCCTACTATAATTGAATCAAATGCCTAATGCTATGCTTTCCATCAAGATCCCTAATACTTTGTTTTCTTTTCGGAGTGTCTCTTTTTGTTTTTAATCAAAACAGTAACCCTATCTTTCAAAGATATAATCTTTTGTTTTTCTTTTGTTAGGTCTCCTATCTTTCGGTTAAAACACGAATATTATATTTCCTCTTCCTAATAACTCCCATCTATTTGTTTTTAGTCAAAACCATAATCTTATGCTTTCTTATAGAAATGTCTCCTAATTTTCAGTTTTGAATGAAACCCCTACTCTTTGTTCTAATTTTAAAATGACTCGTATTTTTGAAACAGGACCCCTAACCCTTTCTTTTCCTTTCGGAATGCCTAATATTTTTTTAATCAAAAGCCTAGTACTAGGTTTTCTTGCTTTAGTGTCACCTTTTTTTTTTTTAATCAAAACCAAGATCTTATGTTTTATTTTTGTAACGCCTACTATACTTGAATCAAAAGCCTAATCCTATGCTCGCAATCGAAACAGTGATGCTTCGTTTTCTTTTCTGAATGTCTCATTTTGTTTTAAATCAAAACACCTACCCTGTCTTTCAAAACATAATATTTTGTTTTTTCTTTCGTAAGGTCCCCTATCTTTCGGTCAAAACACAAAGACTATGTTTCCTTTTTCCTGATAACTCCTATCTTTATGTTTTTAATCAAAACCCTAATCTTATATTATCTTATAGTAATGCTTCCTATTTTTCAGTTTTAAATCAAAACCCTAGTCTTTGTTTTTATTTTAAAATTGCTCGTATTTTTTAACCAAGAACGCCTAACACTTTCTTTTGTTTTAAGAATAGATATTATTTTTGAATCAAAAGACGAAGCCTAGGTTTTTTTATGGTAGTGTCACCATTCTTTGATCAAAATCTTGATCCCATGTTTTTCTTTCGTGAAGTCTCCTCTCTTTCGGTCAAAACACGAATACTATGTTTCTCTTTCTTGATAACTCCTGTCTAAATGTTTTCAATCAAAATAATAATCTTGTGTTTATTCTTATAATAATATCTCCTAATTTTTCAGATTTGAATGAAAATCATAGCCTTTGTTGTCATTTTAAAATAACTCGTATTTTTGAACCAAGGTCCCTAATACTTTCTTTTCCTTTCGGGATACTCACTATTTTTGAATCAAAACCCTAATCCTTGGTTTTCATATGGTAGTGTCACCTTTCACTTTTCAAAACCTTGATCGTATGTTTTCTTTTCGTAATGCCTACTATACTTGAATCAAAAGCCTAATCATATGATTTCAATGAAAACCCTAATATTCTTTCCCCCTTTCGGAATCTCTCATTTTGATTTTAATCAAAAACACTAACCCTATCTTTCATAACCATAATCTTTTGTTTTTCTTTCGTGAAGCCTCCTATCTTTCGGTCAAAACACGAATACTATGTTTCCTTTTCCTAATAACTCAAATCTATATGTTTTTAACCAAAACCCCGATCTTATGTTTTCTTACAGTAATGTCTACTAATTTTCATTTTTGAATGAAAACCCTAGTCTTTGTCGTCACTTTTAAAATGACTCGTATTTTTTAAACAAGACCCCAAACCCTCTCTTTTCCTTTCGGAATACCTAATATTTTTTAATCGAAACCCTAATCGTAGGTTTTCTTGTGGTTGTGTCACCTTTCACTATTCAAAACCTTGATCCTATTTTTTCTTTTCGTAACGCCTAATATAATTGAATCAAAAGCCTAATGCTATGTTTCCATCAAGATCCCTAATGCTTTGTTTCTTTTTCGGAATGTCTCATTTTGTTTTTTAATCAAAACAGTAACCCTATCTTTTAAAACCATAATCTTTTGTTTTTCTTTTGTAAGGTCTCCTATCTTTCGTTCAAAACACGATTATTATATTTCCTCTTCCTAATAACTCCCATCTATATGTTTTAGTCAAAACCATAATCTTATGCTTTCTTATAGAAATGTCTTCTAATTTCCAGTTTTGAATGAAAACCCTTGATACGAACCTCGGCAACGATTGTGACGAAACCCGAAACAAATTTGGCACAAAGAAGAAAAGCCAAAGGATTCAAGAAGAAGGGATGGAAAACCTCGACCCAATGCTTAGCAAAGCACGAACCTCGGTACGCGAATGACGCGACAAAAGGAGATGAAAATCCAATTGATAAGTCGGTTTGAACGCCACAAGGAAAAACCCTTGATAAGTTCTTAAAAAGTTTCTTCACGAAAACAAGAAGAAAACCTCACAAATACTCATTGATCAAAGTTCTGTTTTATGGCTACTACAAAGGCTATATATATAGCCCAAAACCCTAGAGAACTTCCAAAAAGTAAAAGTTCAAAACTACCCTTAAAGATAATAAAAAAGAAACAACAAACTAAAGAGCAACTTCGGCCCAAAGGCCCACAAAACCCAGTAAGACTAGACAATTACAAAAGACTCTAGTTCACATATTAAACTCAAAAACAAATGACAACCAAATCTTCATCAAGTGTCTAAGTGGAATCGGCTTGGATGAGTAGGACCAGCTTTTGTTCACCATCAGTAGTGATCACGCTTTCTTCCTGCTGTAGAATTCTCCATGCCAAGTTCCTAAGCTCCTCTTTAAATCTTCTAGCTCGAGCCCTCGTCATTGCTCCTGTTGGTACTTGAATGGGGTCCTTAGCCTTGATGTCCACATCATTCACCCCCTCTTGAGAAGGATTTGTCCTCAATCGTCACCTACATCAAAAGGACTTAAATCAGTCACATTGAAAGTAGCACTAACATTGTACTCACCCGGTAAATCAAGGCGGTAGGCATTGTCGTTGATCCGTTCGAGCACTTGAAAAGGACCATCTCCTCCGGGTAGTAACTTGGAACATCGGTTGGCGGGGAATCGTTCCTTCCTCATGTGTAACCACACCCAATCACCGATCTCAAAAACTTGCTTGTGACGCCCCTTATTGGCTTGCTTGATATATTGCTCAGTCCTCCTTTCTATGTTGAGCCGGACCTTCTCGTGGAGTTGCTTCACAAATTCGGCGTTCTTGTGCCCATCGAAGTTCACATGCTCAGAAAAAGGTAAAGGTGATAAATCCAAAGGAGTTAAAGGATTAAAACAATAAACAATTTTAAATGGTGAAAACTGAGTAGCAGAATGCCTAGAACAATTATAAGCAAACTCAACATGTGGTAAACAGTCATCCCAAGTCTTAATGTTCTTACTAATGATAGCCCGCAACAAAGTGGATAAAGTTCGGTTAACTACTACTGTTTGACCATCGGTTTGAGGGTGACAAGTAGTGGAAAACAATAGTTTAGTCCCTAATTTAGCCCACAATGTCTTCCAAAAATAACTCAAGAACTTAGCATCCCGATCTAACACGATTGTCCTTGGCATGCCATGTAGACTTACAATCTCCCTAAAGAATAAATAAGCGATATTGGAAGCATCATCAGTTTTATGACACGGTATAAAATGGGACATTTTAGAAAACCGATCCACAACTACAAAGATTAAATCCCTTCCACGCTTACTCCTAGGTAATCCTAACACAAAATCCATCAAAATATCAATCCAAGGGGAACTAGGAATAGGTAGTGGTGTGTAAAGGCCATTCGGTTGAACCCTAGACTTAGCTTGTCTACAAGTGATACACCGACCACAAATTCGCTCAACATCTCGTTTCATGCATGGCCAATAGAAGTGCTCTTGTAACACGGCTAGAGTCTTAGCTACCCCAAAATGCCCCATTAATCCTCCCCCATGGGAGTCTCGAACTAACAAATCTCTCATGGAGCAATTAGGCTCACACAACCTATGTTCCCTAATTAGAAAACCCTCATGCCTATAAAACTTCCCCTCGGCGGATTTTTCACAAGCCCCATAAACCTCCCCAAAGTCATGGTCGACATGATAAAGATCTTTAATGTGCTCAAAACTAAGGAATTTAACATCAAGGATGGAGATTAAGGCATACCTGCGTGACAGCGCATCAGTAACCACATTCTCGTTACCTTGTTTATATCGAATGACATACGGAAAGGTCTCAATGAACTCAACCCATCGAGCATGTCGCTTGTTCAGCTTATGTTGCCCTTTCAAATGCTTCAAGGATTCATGATCCATTCGAATCACAAACTCCTTCGGCCACAAGTAATGCTGCCAAGTCTCCAATGCTCGAACCAAAGCATACTACTCCTTATCAAAAGTGGAGTAGTTGAGTGCAGCCCCGCCTAGCTTCTCGCTGAAGTACGCAAGTGGTCTTCCATCTTGCATGAGTACAGTGCCAATACCGACACCTGAGGCATCACATTCTATTTCAAAAGTATTACCAAAGTTAGGTAAAGCAAGTAAGGGAGGATGAGTTAGTTTGTGTTTCATAAGCTGAAATGCTTCCTCTTGTGCTGCCCCCCATTTGAATGCAACGTTCTTCTTGATAACTTTAGTAAGTGGTGCCGCAATGGTACTAAAATCTTTCACGAATCTCCTATAGAAGCTAGCAAGTCCATGAAAGCTGCGAACGTGACTTACACTTGATGGGGTCGCCCACTCTTGGATGGCTTTAATCTTTTCTTCATCAACCTCAATACCTGTAGGACTCACAACAAATTCTAGGAAAACAAGTTTATTGGTGCAAAAGGTACATTTCTTGAGGTTAGCATACAATTTCTCTTTCCTAAGGACACCCAAAACCAATTGCAAATGCGAAGCATGGTCATGCAAATTCTTACTATAAATCAGAGTATCATCAAAATAAACAACAACGAATTTTCCAATAAAAGTTCGTAAAACATGATTCATTAAACACATGAAAGTACTAGGTGCATTAGTTAAGCCAAATGGCATGACTAACCATTCATATAAACCATGTTTAGTTTTAAATGCCGTTTTCCATTCATCGCCTTCTTTCATTCGGATTTTATGATACCCACTCTTAAGATCAATGTTTGAGAACACACAAGATCCATGCAATCAATACACTTATGCTTTCTCTCACGTACACTTTCTTCTTATGAACTAGAATCAACGAGGGATGGGTTGTCGATACTTTACCGTTATGTTGTTGATGGCTCGGCAATCAATACACATCCTCCATGTTCCATCCTTCTTAGAAACTAGAATCACCGAAACTGCGCAAGGACTCATGCTTTCTCTCACGTACCCTTTCTCCATCAACTCTTCAACTTGCCTTTGGAGTTCCTTTGTTTCCTCCGGGTTGCTCCTATAGGTGGGTCGGTTTGGAATGGAAGCACCGGGAACAAAGTAAATTTGGTGTTCTATTCCCCGGATAGGGGGTAAGCCATGTGGTACCTCCTCAGGAAACACATCCTCGAACTCCTGCAAAATAGAAACAACAACACTAGGCAATGAAGGGTCAGGTTGGTTAGTGTTTAAAAGGGCCTCCTTGTACATAAGTACAATCATCGCCCGTTTTGTAAGAAAAGCTCTCTTAACCTCACTTGTTTTTGCATAGAAATTTCTTTTTCCCTCTAATTTTCACTCTTTGGCTGAATTCATCTCTCTCTTTTCTCTCTCACTAGATTCAGCCTTGCTCTCTTGTTTCTCACCACTACTCATCTCTTTAATCACTCTCTTGTGATCACTCAAATTCTTTTGATCTCTCATTTTATTTTGATCACTTAGTTTTTGCATCATCACTTGATCGTCATAAACCAGTTTCGGCGTCATTGGAGCCAAAGTGATGGTTCGTTGTTGGAAAGTGAAGGAGTGCTTGTTGGTGAAGCCATCATGTTACACACGTCTATCAAATTGCCAAGGCCATCCTAAAAGGAGATGTCCCGCTTGCATGGGTACCACATCACACAACACTTCATCCTCATATTTTCCAATCCGAAATGGCACCACAACTTGCTTAGTAACCCGCACTTCACCACTATCATTCAGCCATTGCAACTTGTATGGATGGGGGTGCTTGAGTGTTGGGAGCCTTAGCTTCTCAACCATGGAAGAACTAGCAACGTTAGTGCAACTACCACTATCAATAATAACACTACATCTCTTGTCCTTCACATGACAATGAGTGTAAAAGATGTTCTCCTGTTGCACTTCTTCTTCCTTCACCTTAGTGTGCAAGTTCAAGACTCTCCGAGCAACTAATTCAAGCATCTCACCATGCTCGGCCCCAAACTCCTCTTCTCCCAAAAGATCATCCTCCAATGGTGGAATATCATCTAGCTCACCCTCGTCTTCAGAATCTGTTGCCCCATTCTCCCGAATCACCATAACCCGCTTGTTCGGGCATTGGCTAGCGATGTGACCTCTTCCTTGACATTTGAAACATTTAATTTCACTAGAACGAGACAAAGTTGTGGGTATCTTACTTTGAGAAGCCGTAGAAGTAGTGGTTGAATTTTGCTCAGTTTTGGCCTTGGGGCTGGAGTTACGTTCATCTTTCCTTGGATAATTCGTCCTCCATGGTGTTGCACTAGGATTTTGTGGGGTGGGTCTCGGACGTGCACTTGTACTGCCCTTCTTCAGTTGCCTATCAACCTTCATTGCCATATGCACCAAGTCTTCCAACTCCACATAGTGATGTAGCTCAACCGTCTTGGCAATCTCCCTATTCAACCCATTCAAAAACCTTGCCATTGTTGCCTCCCTATCCTCCTCTACATTGGCCCGAATCATAGCCATCTCCATCTCTTTATAATATTCATCAACACTTTTGTAACCTTGTCAAAGACCTTGAAGCTTAAGGTATAGATCCCGGTATTAATGAGATGGCACAAAACGACGCCTCATCACCCCCTTCATGTCATCCCAAGTCTCGATAGGCAAATCTCCACTTCACCTCCTATTGACGCACAACTAATCCCACCACACAATAGCATAATCAGTAAACTCAATAGCGGCAAGTTTTACCTTCTTCATTTCGGAGTAGTTGTGAAAATCGAAAACCAACTCCATCTTCTTCTCCCATTCAAGGTATGCTTCGGGATCACTCTTTCCTTGAAATGTCAGAATCCTCATCTTGATACTACCCAAGTTGTTGTCTACCCAATTCCGAGCGTCTCTCCTAGGGCTGCCCGTTGACATCCTATCAAAGTCTTCATCGAAATTTTCCACTTCAAATGCCCCCACACCTTCAAATCCCCGTTGGGGCACCCTATTCCTCCTTGGGAGGTTTGGAACAACCGGTGGTTGTCCTCGTTGTGCTCCCTCTTCAACTCTATCCAACCTCTCATGTATTTGCTCAAGTTCCGCCCTCATCATCCTTCTCATTTCCCCAATTATAGTTTGCACTTACAAATTTGGAATAGTTGGAGGGTACTCTCCTCGCTTGTGTTTCTCTCCGGAATTTGAGACATGATGGAAAAACCTACAAAGCAACGTTAGATAAAAAAATTACCCTCCCCACAAAACTCACGTAGTTCACTCCAAGAAATAATTCACTCAAATTCACTCGTGTATCACTCAATTCAATTTGGCTTTTACCCTCAAATGATCTCACCTTGCTGCCTTTTTCCACTCATTTTCTTCTTTGAGTTCTTTCAAAACTAATTAAAAACTATTATAAAAGGGTTCAAACCGAAACAAACCAAAATGGATCGAAGATTTGTTTTCTTGGAAATGGGCTGAAATTTTGGCAATTCAAGAAATGGGCTAGATTTTTTTGGCAATTCAAGAAGGGCAATTCAAACAGAAACAAATCAGGAAATTTTGGCAACTCAAGATTGGAAATTCAAATAGAATCAAATCCAAAAATTTTGGCAATTCAAGAATGGCAACTCAAGATTGGCAATTCAAATCTAACCAAATCAAGAAATTTTGGCAATTCAAGAATGGCAAATCAAATCGAACCAAATCAAGAATTTTTTTTTTTTTATTCTTCTTTCCTTTTTTCTACTCTCTTTTTTTTTCATTTTTCTTTTTCCTTCTTCTTTTTTCGTGTTTTTTTTTCAGAAACTCAGTTCTTTAATTTCCACAAACTCAAATCTTCACAAACTATTTTGTAATTTCGGAATCAATAAAAGGGAACTCATAAAAGAAAGAAATCCCTCTCTCCAAGCAAGAACAAAATATGAGAGACTTCAATCAATGAAACCCTAGATCTAGATGCAATTTTTTTTTGTAAGACAAATGAACAGAAATCAATAGAAGATAGGTCGAAAGGATGAACTTAGCTCTGGTACCAACTGATACAAACCTCTCCAACGATTGTGATGAAACCCGAAACAAATTTGGCATGAAAAAGAAATGCCAAAGGATTCAAGAAGAAGGGATGGAAAATCTCGACCCAATGCTTAGCGAAGCACGAACCTCGGTAAGGGGATGATGCCACAAAAGGAGATGAAAATCCAATTGATAAGTCGGTTTGAACACCACAAGGAAAACCCTTGATAAGTTCTTAAAAATTCTCTTCAAGAAAACAAGAAGAAAACCTCACAAATACTAATAGATCAAAGTTGTGTTTCATGGCTTCTACAAGGGGCAATATATATAGCCTAAAACCCTAGAAAACTTCTAAGACGTGAAAGTTCAAAACTACCCTTAAAGATAAAATAAAGAAACAACCAATTAAAGAGCAACTTCCGCCCAAAGGCCCACAAAACCCAGCAAGAATAGACAATTACAAAAGACTCTAGTTCACATATTAAACTTAAAAACAAATGACAACCAAATCTTCATCAAGTGTCTAAGTGGAATCAGCTTGGATGAGTAGGACTAGCTTTTGTTCACCATCAGTAGTGATCACGCTTTCTTCCTGTTGTAGAATTCTCCATGCCAAGTTGCTAAGCTCCTCTTTAAATCTTCAAACTCGAGCCCTCGCCACTGGTACTATTGGGACTTAAATTGGATCCTTAGCCTTGATGTCCACATCAATTAGGGTTTTGATTGAATACATAAAGATAGAAGTTATTAAGAAAAGGAAACATAGGATTCTTGTTTTGACCGAAAGATACGAGACTTTACTAAAGAAAAGGAAAAGATTGTGGTTTTGAAAGATAGGGTTAGTGTTTTGATTGAAAACAAAACGAGACATTCCGAAAATAAAAAAAAAGCATTAGGGTTCTGATTTAAAGAAGAAGATTACGCTTTTGATTCAATTATAGTCGGCATTACGAAAAGAAAAATATATGATCAAGGTTTTGATTAAAGAAAGGTGACACTACCATAAGAAAACTTATGATTAGTGTTTTGATTCAAAAATAGTTGGTATGCCGAATGGAAAAGAAAGGGTTTGGGGTCTTGGTTCCAAATACGAGTCATTTTAAAATGACAACAAAGACTACGGTTTTCATTCAAAACTGAAAATTAGGAGAAATTACTATAAAAAAACATAAGATAAGGGTTTTGATTAAATACATACAAATTGAAATAATTAAGAAAAGGAAACGTAGGATTCTTGTTTTGACTGAAAGATAGGAGACTTTACGAAAGAAAAAGAAAAAATATTACGGTTTTGAAAGATAGGGTTAGTGTTTTGATAAATAACAAAATGAGACATTCCGAAAATAAAACAAAGCATTAGGGTTTTGATTGAAAGCATAAGATTAGGCTTTTGATTCAAGTATAGTGGGCGTTACGAAAAAAAAACATATGATTGACGTTTTATTAAAGAAAAGTGACACTACCATAAGAAAACTTTTTATTAGGGTTTTGATTCAAAAATAGCAGATATTCTGAAAGGAAACGTAAGGCTTTTGGCTCTTGGTTCAAAAATACGTGTCATTTTAAAATGATAATAAAGACTAGGACTTTCATTTAAAACTGAAAATTAGGAGATATTACTATTAGAAAACATAAGATTAGGGTTTTGATTAAATACATACAGATAGAAGTTATTTAGAAAAGAAAATATAGGATTCTTGTTTTAACTTTAAGATAGGAGGCTTTACCAAAGAAAAGGAAAAGATTATGGTTTTGAAAGGTAGAGTTAGTGTTTTGATTAAAAGCAAAATGAGACATTCCGAAAATAAAACAAAGCATTAGAGTTTTGATGGAAAGCAGAAGATTAGGCTTTTGATTCAATTATAGTCGGCGTTATGAAAAGAAAACATATAATCAAGGTTTTGATTAAAGAAAGCGGACACTACCATAAAAAAACGTATGATTAGTGTTTTGATTCAAAAATAGTAGGTATGCCGAATGGAAAACAAAGGGTTTGGGGTCTTGGTTCAAAATACGAGTCATTTTAAAATGACAACAAAGACTACGGTTTTCATTCAAAACTGAAAATTAGGAGAAATTACTATAAGAAAATATAAGATAAAGGTTTTGATTAAATACATACAGATAGAAGTTATTAAGAAAAGGAAACGTAGGATTCTTGTTTTGACCGAAAGATAGGAGAGTTTACGAAAGAACAAGAAAAAAAATTATGGTTTTGGAAGATAGGGTTAGTGTTTTGATAAAAAACAAAACGAGACATTCCGAAAATAAAACAAAGCATTAGTGTTTTGATTGAAAGCATAAGATTAGGCTTTTGATTCAAGTATAGTGGGCGTTACGAATAGAAAAAACATATCATCGACGTTTTATTAAAGAAAGGTGACACTACCATAAGAAAACTTTTTATTAGGGGTTTGATTCAAAAATAGTAGGTATTCTGAAAGGAAAAGTAAGGCTTTTGCTTCTTGGTTCAAAAATACGAGTCATTTTAAAACGATAACAAAGACTAGGGTTTTCATTTAAAACTGAAAATTAGGAGATTATTAGAAAACATAAGATTAGGGTTTTGATTGAATACATAAAGATAGAAGTTATTAAGAAAAGTAAACATAGGATTCTTGTTTTGACCGAAAGATACGAGACTTTACTAAAGAAAAGGAAAAGATTATGGTTTTGAAAGATATGGTTAGTGTTTTGATTGAAAACAAAACTAAACATTCCGAAAATAAAAAAAAGCATTAGGGTTTTGATTTAAAGCAGAAGATTAGGCTTTTGATTCAAATATAATCGGCGTTACGAAAAGAAATACATATGATCAAGGTTTTCATTAAAAAAAGGTGACACTACCATGAGAAAATTTATGATTAGTGTTTTGATTCAAAAATAGTAGGTATGCCGAATGGAAAAGAAAGGGTTTGGAGTCTTGGTTCAAAATACAAGTCATTTTAAAATGACAACAAAGACAACGATTTTTATTCAAAACTGAAATTTAGGAGAAATTACTATAAGAAAACATAAGATAAGGGTTTTGATTAAATACATACAAATAGAAGTAATTAAGAAAAAGAAACATAGGATTTTTATTGACTGAAAGATAGTAGACTTTACGAAAGAAAAAAGAAAAAAAATTATGGTTTTGAAAGATAGGGTTAGCGTTTTGATAAAAAACAAGACGAGACATTCCGAAAATAAAACAAAGCATTAGGGTTTTGATTGAAAGCATAAGATTAGCCTTTTGATTCAAGTATAGTGGGCGTTACGAAAAGAAAACATATGATCGACATTTTATTAAAGAAAATAGACACTACCATAAGAAAAACTTTTTATTAGGGTTTTGAATAAAAAATAGTAGTTATTCTGAAGGAAAAGTAAATCTTTTGGGTCTTGGTTCAAAAATACGTGTCATTGTAAAATGATAACAAAGACTAGGGTGTTCACTTAAAACTGAAAATTAGGAGATATTACTATTAGAAAACATAAGATTAGGGTTTTGATTAAATACATACAGACAGAAGTTATTTAGAAAAGGAAATATAGGATTCTTGCTTTAACCGAAAGATAGGAGGCTTTAAAAAAGAAAAGGAAAAGATTATGGTTTTGGAAGGTAGAGTTAGTGTTTTGATTAAAAACAAAATGAGACATTCCGAAAATAAAACAAAGCATTAGGGTTTTTTTGGAAAGCAGAAAATTAGGCTTTTGATTCAATTATAGTCGGCGTTACGAAAAGAAAACATACAATCAAGGTATTGATTAAAGAAAGGTGACACTACCATAAAAAAACTTATGATTAGTGTTTTGATTCAAAAGTAGTAGGTATGCCAAATGGAAAAGAAAGGGTTTGGGGTCTTGGTTCAAAATACGAGTCATTTTAAAATAACAACAAAGGCTACGGTTTTCATTCAAAACTGAAAATTAGGACAAATTACTATAAGAAAATTTAAGATAAAGGTTTTGATTAAATACATACAGATAGAAGTTATTAAGAAAAGGAAACGTAGGATTCTTGTTTTGACAGAAAGATAGGAGAGTTTACGAAAGAACAAGAAAAAAAATTATGGTTTTGGAAGATAGGGTTAGTGTTTTGATAAAAAACAAAACGAGACATTCCGAAAATAAAACAAAGCATTAGTGTTTTGATTGAAAACATAAGATTAGGCTTTTGATTCAAGTATAGTGGGCGCTACGGAAAAAAACATAAGATTAGTGTTTTAATTCAAAAATAGTTGGTATTCCGAAAGGAAAAAAAGGGGTTTGCGTTATTGTTTCAAAAATATGAGTCATTTTAAAATTACAACAAAGACTAGGGTTTTCATTCAAAACTGAAATTTAGGAGAAATTACTATAAGAAAACATAAGATAAGGGTTTTGATTAAATACATACAAATAGAAGTAATTAAGAAAAAGAAACATAGGATTCTTATTGACTGAAAGATAGTAGACTTTACGAAAGAAAAAAGAAAAAAAATTATGGTTTTGAAAGATAGGGTTAGCGTTTTGATAAAAAACAAGACGAGACATTCCGAAAATAAAACAAAGCATTAGGGTTTTGATTGAAAGCATAAGATTAGCCTTTTGATTCAAGTATAGTGGGCGTTACGAAAAGAAAACATATGATCGACATTTTATTAAAGAAAATAGACACTACCATAAGAAAAACTTTTTATTAGGGTTTTGAATAAAAAATAGTAGTTATTCTGAAGGAAAAGTAAATCTTTTGGGTCTTGGTTCAAAAATACGTGTCATTGTAAAATGATAACAAAGACTAGGGTTTTCATTTAAAACTGAAAATTAGGAGATATTACTATTAGAAAACATAAGATTAGGGTTTTGATTAAATACATACAGACAGAAGTTATTTAGAAAAGGAAATATAGGATTCTTGCTTTAACCGAAAGATAGGAGGCTTTAAAAAAGAAAAGGAAAAGATTATGGTTTTGGAAGGTAGAGTTAGTGTTTTGATTAAAAACAAAATGAGAAATTCCGAAAATAAAACAAAGCATTAGGGTTTTTTTGGAAAGCAGAAAATTAGGCTTTTGATTCAATTATAGTCGGCGTTACGAAAAGAAAACATACAATCAAGGTATTGATTAAAGAAAGGTGACACTACCATAAAAAAACTTATGATTAGTGTTTTGATTCAAAAGTAGTAGGTATGCCAAATGGAAAAGAAAGGGTTTGGGGTCTTAGTTCAAAATACGAGTCATTTTAAAATAACAACAAAGGCTACGGTTTTCATTCAAAACTGAAAATTAGGACAAATTATTATAAGAAAATATAAGATAAAGGTTTTGATTAAATACATACAGATAGAAGTTATTAAGAAAAGGAAACGTAGGATTCTTGTTTTGACAGAAAGATAGGAGAGTTTACGAAAGAACAACAAAAAAAATTATGGTTTTGGAAGATAGGGTTAGTGTTTTGATAAAAAACTAAACGAGACATTCCGAAAATAAAACAAAGCATTAGTGTTTTGATTGAAAACATAAGATTAGGCTTTTGATTCAAGTATAGTGGGCGCTACGAAAAAAAACATAAGATTAGTGTTTTAATTCAAAAATAGTTGGTATTCCGAAAGGAAAAAAAGGGGTTTGCGTTATTGTTTCAAAAATATGAGTCATTTTAAAATTACAACAAAGACTAGGGTTTTCATTCAAAACTGAAAATTAGGAGATATTACTATTAGAAAACATAAGATTAGGGTTTTGATTAAATAAATTCAGATAGAAGTTATTAAGAATAGAAAATATTTGATTCTTGTTTTGACTGAAAGATAGGAGATTGTAGCATAGAAAAGGAAAAGATTATGGTTTCGAAAGGTAGGGTTAGTGTTTTGATTAAAACCAAAATGAGACATTCCGAAAATAAACAAAGCATTAGGATTTTGATTGAAAGCAGAAGATTGGGCTTTTGATTCAAGTATAGTGGGCGTTACGAAAAGAAAACATATGATCAAGGTTTTGATTAAAGAAAGGTGATGCTTTAACCAAAAAACTTAGGATTAGGGTTTTTGATTCAAAAATAGTAGGTATTCTGAAAGTAAAAGAAAGGCTTTGGGGTATTCATTCAAAAATACGAGTAAATTTAAAATGATAACAAATACTAGGGTTTTCATTTAAAACTGAAAATTAGGAGATGTTACTATTAGAAAACATGAGATTAGGGTTTTGATTAAATACATACAAATAGAAGTTATTAAGAAAAGAAAACGTAGGATTTTTGTTTTGACCGAAGGATAGGAGACTTTACGAAAGAAAAGAAAAAGATTATGGTTTTGAAAGGTAGGGTTAGTGTTTTGATAAAAAACAAAATGAGACATTCCATAAATAAAAAAAAGCATTAGGGTTTTGATAGAAAGCATAAGATTAGGCTTTTGATTCAAGTATAGTGGGCGTTACGAAAAAAAAACATATGATTGACGTTTTATTAAAGAAAAGTGACACTACCATAAGAAAACTTTTTATTAGGGTTTTGATTCAAAAATAGCAGATATTCTGAAAGGAAACGTAAGGCTTTTGGCTCTTGGTTCAAAAATACGTGTCATTTTAAAATGATAATAAAGACTAGGACTTTCATTTAAAACTGAAAATTAGGAGATATTACTATTAGAAAACATAAGATTAGGGTTTTGATTAAATACATACAGATAGAAGTTATTTAGAAAAGAAAATATAGGATTCTTGTTTTAACTTTAAGATAGGAGGCTTTACCAAAGAAAAGGAAAAGATTATGGTTTTGAAAGGTAGAGTTAGTGTTTTGATTAAAAGCAAAATGAGACATTCCGAAAATAAAACAAAGCATTAGAGTTTTGATGGAAAGCAGAAGATTAGGCTTTTGATTCAATTATAGTCGGCGTTATGAAAAGAAAACATATAATCAAGGTTTTGATTAAAGAAAGCGGACACTACCATAAAAAAACGTATGATTAGTGTTTTGATTCAAAAATAGTAGGTATGCCGAATGGAAAACAAAGGGTTTGGGGTCTTGGTTCAAAATACGAGTCATTTTAAAATGACAACAAAGACTACGGTTTTCATTCAAAACTGAAAATTAGGAGAAATTACTATAAGAAAATATAAGATAAAGGTTTTGATTAAATACATACAGATAGAAGTTATTAAGAAAAGGAAACGTAGGATTCTTGTTTTGACCGAAAGATAGGAGAGTTTACGAAAGAACAAGAAAAAAAATTATGGTTTTGGAAGATAGGGTTAGTGTTTTGATAAAAAACAAAACGAGACATTCCGAAAATAAAACAAAGCATTAGTGTTTTGATTGAAAGCATAAGATTAGGCTTTTGATTCAAGTATAGTGGGCGTTACGAATAGAAAAAACATATCATCGACGTTTTATTAAAGAAAGGTGACACTACCATAAGAAAACTTTTTATTAGGGGTTTGATTCAAAAATAGTAGGTATTCTGAAAGGAAAAGTAAGGCTTTTGCTTCTTGGTTCAAAAATACGAGTCATTTTAAAACGATAACAAAGACTAGGGTTTTCATTTAAAACTGAAAATTAGGAGATTATTAGAAAACATAAGATTAGGGTTTTGATTGAATACATAAAGATAGAAGTTATTAAGAAAAGTAAACATAGGATTCTTGTTTTGACCGAAAGATACGAGACTTTACTAAAGAAAAGGAAAAGATTATGGTTTTGAAAGATATGGTTAGTGTTTTGATTGAAAACAAAACTAAACATTCCGAAAATAAAAAAAAGCATTAGGGTTTTGATTTAAAGCAGAAGATTAGGCTTTTGATTCAAATATAATCGGCGTTACGAAAAGAAAAACATATGATCAAGGTTTTCATTAAAAAAAGGTGACACTACCATGAGAAAATTTATGATTAGTGTTTTGATTCAAAAATAGTAGGTATGCCGAATGGAAAAGAAAGGGTTTGGAGTCTTGGTTCAAAATACAAGTCATTTTAAAATGACAACAAAGACAACGATTTTTATTCAAAACTGAAATTTAGGAGAAATTACTATAAGAAAACATAAGATAAGGGTTTTGATTAAATACATACAAATAGAAGTAATTAAGAAAAAGAAACATAGGATTTTTATTGACTGAAAGATAGTAGACTTTACGAAAGAAAAAAGAAAAAAAATTATGGTTTTGAAAGATAGGGTTAGCGTTTTGATAAAAAACAAGACGAGACATTCCGAAAATAAAACAAAGCATTAGGGTTTTGATTGAAAGCATAAGATTAGCCTTTTGATTCAAGTATAGTGGGCGTTACGAAAAGAAAACATATGATCGACATTTTATTAAAGAAAATAGACACTACCATAAGAAAAACTTTTTATTAGGGTTTTGAATAAAAAATAGTAGTTATTCTGAAGGAAAAGTAAATCTTTTGGGTCTTGGTTCAAAAATACGTGTCATTGTAAAATGATAACAAAGACTAGGGTGTTCACTTAAAACTGAAAATTAGGAGATATTACTATTAGAAAACATAAGATTAGGGTTTTGATTAAATACATACAGACAGAAGTTATTTAGAAAAGGAAATATAGGATTCTTGCTTTAACCGAAAGATAGGAGGCTTTAAAAAAGAAAAGGAAAAGATTATGGTTTTGGAAGGTAGAGTTAGTGTTTTGATTAAAAACAAAATGAGACATTCCGAAAATAAAACAAAGCATTAGGGTTTTTTTGGAAAGCAGAAAATTAGGCTTTTGATTCAATTATAGTCGGCGTTACGAAAAGAAAACATACAATCAAGGTATTGATTAAAGAAAGGTGACACTACCATAAAAAAACTTATGATTAGTGTTTTGATTCAAAAGTAGTAGGTATGCCAAATGGAAAAGAAAGGGTTTGGGGTCTTGGTTCAAAATACGAGTCATTTTAAAATAACAACAAAGGCTACGGTTTTCATTCAAAACTGAAAATTAGGACAAATTACTATAAGAAAATTTAAGATAAAGGTTTTGATTAAATACATACAGATAGAAGTTATTAAGAAAAGGAAACGTAGGATTCTTGTTTTGACAGAAAGATAGGAGAGTTTACGAAAGAACAAGAAAAAAAATTATGGTTTTGGAAGATAGGGTTAGTGTTTTGATAAAAAACAAAACGAGACATTCCGAAAATAAAACAAAGCATTAGTGTTTTGATTGAAAACATAAGATTAGGCTTTTGATTCAAGTATAGTGGGCGCTACGAAAAAAAACATAAGATTAGTGTTTTAATTCAAAAATAGTTGGTATTCCGAAAGGAAAAAAAGGGGTTTGCGTTATTGTTTCAAAAATATGAGTCATTTTAAAATTACAACAAAGACTAGGGTTTTCATTCAAAACTGAAATTTAGGAGAAATTACTATAAGAAAACATAAGATAAGGGTTTTGATTAAATACATACAAATAGAAGTAATTAAGAAAAAGAAACATAGGATTCTTATTGACTGAAAGATAGTAGACTTTACGAAAGAAAAAAGAAAAAAAATTATGGTTTTGAAAGATAGGGTTAGCGTTTTGATAAAAAACAAGACGAGACATTCCGAAAATAAAACAAAGCATTAGGGTTTTGATTGAAAGCATAAGATTAGCCTTTTGATTCAAGTATAGTGGGCGTTACGAAAAGAAAACATATGATCGACATTTTATTAAAGAAAATAGACACTACCATAAGAAAAACTTTTTATTAGGGTTTTGAATAAAAAATAGTAGTTATTCTGAAGGAAAAGTAAATCTTTTGGGTCTTGGTTCAAAAATACGTGTCATTGTAAAATGATAACAAAGACTAGGGTTTTCATTTAAAACTGAAAATTAGGAGATATTACTATTAGAAAACATAAGATTAGGGTTTTGATTAAATACATACAGACAGAAGTTATTTAGAAAAGGAAATATAGGATTCTTGCTTTAACCGAAAGATAGGAGGCTTTAAAAAAGAAAAGGAAAAGATTATGGTTTTGGAAGGTAGAGTTAGTGTTTTGATTAAAAACAAAATGAGAAATTCCGAAAATAAAACAAAGCATTAGGGTTTTTTTGGAAAGCAGAAAATTAGGCTTTTGATTCAATTATAGTCGGCGTTACGAAAAGAAAACATACAATCAAGGTATTGATTAAAGAAAGGTGACACTACCATAAAAAAACTTATGATTAGTGTTTTGATTCAAAAGTAGTAGGTATGCCAAATGGAAAAGAAAGGGTTTGGGGTCTTAGTTCAAAATACGAGTCATTTTAAAATAACAACAAAGGCTACGGTTTTCATTCAAAACTGAAAATTAGGACAAATTATTATAAGAAAATATAAGATAAAGGTTTTGATTAAATACATACAGATAGAAGTTATTAAGAAAAGGAAACGTAGGATTCTTGTTTTGACAGAAAGATAGGAGAGTTTACGAAAGAACAACAAAAAAAATTATGGTTTTGGAAGATAGGGTTAGTGTTTTGATAAAAAACTAAACGAGACATTCCGAAAATAAAACAAAGCATTAGTGTTTTGATTGAAAACATAAGATTAGGCTTTTGATTCAAGTATAGTGGGCGCTACGAAAAAAAACATAAGATTAGTGTTTTAATTCAAAAATAGTTGGTATTCCGAAAGGAAAAAAAGGGGTTTGCGTTATTGTTTCAAAAATATGAGTCATTTTAAAATTACAACAAAGACTAGGGTTTTCATTCAAAACTGAAAATTAGGAGATATTACTATTAGAAAACATAAGATTAGGGTTTTGATTAAATAAATTCAGATAGAAGTTATTAAGAATAGAAAATATTTGATTCTTGTTTTGACTGAAAGATAGGAGATTGTAGCATAGAAAAGGAAAAGATTATGGTTTCGAAAGGTAGGGTTAGTGTTTTGATTAAAACCAAAATGAGACATTCCGAAAATAAACAAAGCATTAGGATTTTGATTGAAAGCAGAAGATTGGGCTTTTGATTCAAGTATAGTGGGCGTTACGAAAAGAAAACATATGATCAAGGTTTTGATTAAAGAAAGGTGATGCTTTAACCAAAAAACTTAGGATTAGGGTTTTTGATTCAAAAATAGTAGGTATTCTGAAAGTAAAAGAAAGGCTTTGGGGTATTCATTCAAAAATACGAGTAAATTTAAAATGATAACAAATACTAGGGTTTTCATTTAAAACTGAAAATTAGGAGATGTTACTATTAGAAAACATGAGATTAGGGTTTTGATTAAATACATACAAATAGAAGTTATTAAGAAAAGAAAACGTAGGATTTTTGTTTTGACCGAAGGATAGGAGACTTTACGAAAGAAAAGAAAAAGATTATGGTTTTGAAAGGTAGGGTTAGTGTTTTGATAAAAAACAAAATGAGACATTCCATAAATAAAAAAAAGCATTAGGGTTTTGATAGAAAGCATAAGATTAGGCTTTTGATTCAAGTATAGTGGCCGTTACGAAAAGAAAAGATATGATCAAGGTTTTGATTAAAGAAAGGTGACACTACCATAAAAAAACTCAGGATTAGGGTTTTGATTCAAAATTAGTAGTTATTCTGAAAGGAAAAAAAAAAGGTTTGGGGTCTTTGTTAAAAAATACAAGTAATTTTAAAATAACAACAAAGACTAGTGTTTTCATTCAAAACCAAAAATTAGGAGATATTACTATAAGAAAACATAAGATTAGGGTCTTGATTAAATACATACAGATAGAAGTTATTAAGGAAAGAAAACATAGGATTCTTGTTTTGAACAAAAGATAGGAGAGTTTACGAAAGAAATAGAAAAGATTATGGATTTGAAAGATAGGTTAGTGTTTTGATTAAAAACAAAACGAGACATTTCGAAAATAAAACAAAGCATTAGGGTGTGGATGGAAAGCATAAGATTAGGCTTTTGATTCAAGTATATTAGGCGTTACAAAAAGAAAACATATGATCTAGGTTTTGATTAAAGAAAGGTGACACTAACATAAGAAAATTTAGGATTAAAAAATAGTAGGTTTTCCGAAAGGAAAAGAAAGGGTTTGGGGTCTTGGTTAAAAAGTATGAGTCATTTTAAAACGACAACAAATACTACTGTTTAATTTAAAACAGAAAACTAGAAGATTAACTATAAGAAAACATAATATTAGGATTTTGATTAAATACACATAGATAGAGGTTATTAAGAAAAGGAAACATAGGATTCTTCTTTGGACCAAAGATAGGAGACTTTACAAAAGAAAAAGAAAAGATTATGGTTTTGAAAGATAGGGTTATTGTTTTGGTTAAAAAAAAATGAGACATTCCAAATATAAAAAAAAGCATTAGGGTCTTGATTGAAAGTATAAGATTAGGCTTTTGATTCAAGTATAGTAGGCGTTACGAAAAGAAAACATATGATCAAGGTTTTGATTAAACAAAGGTGACACTACCATAAGAAAACTTAGGATTAGAGTTTGATTCAAGAATAGTATTTATTCCGAAAGGAAAAGAAAAGATTTTGGGGTTTGGGGTCTTGGTTAAAAAATAAGAGTCATTTTAAAATGACAACAAAGACTACGGTTTTCATTCAAAACCGAAAATTAGGAGAAATTACTATAAGAAAACATAAAATTAGGGTTTTGATTAAATACATGCAGATAGAACTTATTAATAAAAGGAAACATAGGATTCTTGTTTTGACCTAAAGATACGAGACTTCACAAAAGAAAAAGAAAAGATTATGGTTATGAATGATAGGGTTAGTGTTTTGATTGAAAACAAAACGAGACATTACGAAAATAAAACAAAGCATTAGGGGTTTGATGGAAAGCATAAGATTAGGCTTATGATTTAAAAATAGTAGGCATTACGAAAACAAAACATATGATCAAGGTTTTGATTAAAGAAAGGTGATGCTTTAATTAGAAAACTTAGGATTAGGGTTTCGATTAAAAAATAATAGGTATTCTGAAAGGAAAAGAATGGATTTGGGGTCTTGGTTAAAAAATACGAGTCAAATTTAAAATGATAACAAAGACTAGGGTTTTCATTTAAAACTGAAAATTAGGAGATATTACTATTAGAAAACATGAGATTAGGGTTTTGATTAAATACATACCAATAGAAGTTATTAAGAAAAGGAAACATAGGATTCTTGTTTTGACCGAAAAATACGAGACTTTACTAAATAAAAGGAAAAGATTGTGGTTTTGAAGGGTAAGGTTTGTGTTTTGATTAAAAACAAAACGAGACATCCCAAAAATAAAACAAAGCATTAGGGTGTTGATTTAAAGTATAAGATTAGTGATACGAACCTCGCCAACGATTGTGATGAAACCCGAAACAAATTTGGCACGAAGAAGAAAAGCCAAAGGATTCAAGAAGAAGGGATGGAAAACCTCAACCCAATGTTTAGCTCCTCTTTAAATCTTCTAGCTCGAGCCCTCGTCACTGGTCCTGTCGGGATTTGAATTGGATCCTTAGCCTTGATGTCCACATCATTCCCCCCCTCTTGAGAAGGATTTGTCCTCAAATCGTCAACTACATCAAAAGGACTTAAGTCAGTTACATTGAAAGTAGCACTAACATTGTACTCACCCGTTAAATCAAGGCGGTAGTCATTGTCGTTGATCTGTTCGAGCACTTGAAAAGGACCATCTCAAAAACTTGCTTGTGACGTCCCTTATTGGCTTGCTTGATATATTGCTCAGTCCTCCTTTCTATGTTGAGCCGGACCTTCTCGTGGAGTTGCTTCACAAATTTGGCGTTCTTGTGCCCATCGAAGTTCACATGCTCAGAAATAGGTAAAGGTGATAAATCCAAAGGAGTTAAAGGATTAAAACCATAAACAATTTCAAATGGTGAAAATTGAGAAGCAGAATGCCTAGAATGATTATAAGCATACTCAACATGTGGTAAACAATCCTCCCAAGTCTTAATGTTCTTACTAATGACAGCCCGCAACAAAGTGTATAAAGTTTGGTTAACTACTTCAGTTTGACCATCGGTTTGAGGGTGACAAGTAGTGGAAAACAATAGTTTAGTCCCTAATTTAGCCCACAATGTCTTCCAAAAATAACTCAAGAACTTAGCATCCCGATCTAACACGATTGTCCTTCGCATGCCATGTAGACTTACAATCTCCCTAAAGAATAAATAAGCGATATTGGAAGCATCATCAGTTTTATGACACGGTATAAAATGGGACATTTTAGAAAACCGATCCACAACTACAAAGATTAAATCCCTTCCACGCTTACTCCTAGGTAATCCTAACACAAAATCCATCAAAATATCAATCCAAGGGGAACTAGGAATAGGTAGTGGTGTGTAAAGGCCATTCGGTTGAACCCTAGACTTAGCTTGTCTACAAGTGATACACCGACCACAAATTCGCTCAACATCTCGTTTCATGCATGGCCAATAGAAGTGCTCTTGTAACACGGCTAGAGTCTTAGCTACCCCAAAATGCCCCATTAATCCTCCCCCATGGGAGTCTCAAACTAACAAATCTCTCATGGAACAATGAGGAACACACAACCTATGTTCCCTAAACAGAAAACCCTCATGCCTATAAAACTTCCCTTCGGCGGATTTTTCACAAGCCCCATAAATCACCCCAAAGACATGGTCCACATGATAAAGATCCTTAATGTGCTCAAAACCAAGGAATTTAACATCAAGAGTGGAGATTAAGGCATACCTGCATGACAGCGCATCAGCAACCACATTCTCCTTACCTTGTTTATATTGAATGACATACGGAAAGGTCTCAATGAACTCAACGCATCGAGCATGTCGCCTGTTCAGCTTATGTTGCCCTTTCAAATGCTTCAAGGATTCATGATCCGTTAGAATCTCAAACTCCTTTGGCACAAGTAATGCTACCAAGTCTCCAATGCTCGAACCAAAGCGTACAACTCCTTATTATAAGTGGGGTAGTTGAGTGCAGCCCCTACTAGCTTCTCGCTGAAGTATGCAAGTGGTCTTCCATCCTGCATGAGTATAGCACCAATACCGACACCAGATGGATCACATTCTATTTCAAAAGTATTAGCAAAGTTAGGTAAAGCAAGTAAGGGAGCATGAGTTAGTTTGTGTTTCATAAGCTGAAATGCTTCCTCTTATGCTGCCCCCCATTTGAATGCAATGTTCTTCTTGATAACTTCAGTAACGGGTGCCGCAATGGTACTAAAATCTTTCACGAATCTCCTATAGAAGCTAGCAAGTCCATGAAAGGTGCGAACGTGACTCACACTTGATGGGGTCGCCCATTCTTGGATGGCTTTGATCTTTTCTTCATTAACCTCAATACCTGTAGCACTCACAACAAATCCTAGGAAAACAAGTTTATTGGTGCAAAAGGTACATTTCTTGAGGTTAGCATACAATTTCTCTTTCCTAAGGACATCCAAAACCAATTGCAAATGCGAAGCATGATCATGCAAATTCTTACTATAAATCAGAATATCATCAAAATAAACAACAATGAATTTTCCAATGAAAGTTCGTAAAACATGATTCATTAAACGCATGAAAGTACTAGGTGCATTAGTTAAGCCAAATGGCATGACTAACCATTCATGCAAACCATGTTTAGTTTTAAATGTTGTTTTCCATTCATCGCCTTCTCATTCGGATTTGATGATACTCACTCTTAAGATCAATTTTTGAAAACACACAAGATCCATGCAACTCATCTAACATATCATCTAAGCGAGGGATGGGGTGTCGATACTTTACCGTTATGTTGTTGATGGCTCGGCAATCAATACACATCCTCCATGTTCCATCCTTCTTAGGAACTAGAATCACCGGAACTGCGCAAGCACTCATGCTTTCTCTCACGTACCCTTTTTCCATAAACTTTTCAACTTCCCTTTGGAGTTCCTTTGTTTCCTCCGGATTGCTCCTATAGGCGGGGTTGGTTTGGAATTGAAGCACCGGGAACAAAGTCAATTTGGTGTTCTATTCCACGGATAGGGGGTAAGCCATGTGGTACCTCCTCAGGAAACAAATCCTCGAACTCCTGCAAAATAGAAACAACAACACTAAGCAATAAAGAGTCAGGTTGGTTAGTGTTTAAAAGGGCCTTCTTGTACATAAGTACAATCATTGGCCGTTTTGCAAGAAAAGCTCGCTTAACCTCACTTGTTTTTGCATAGAAATTTCTTTTTCCCTCTAATTTTCCCACTTTGGCTGAATTCATCTCTCTCTTTTTTCTCTCACTAGATTCAGCCTTTCTCTCTTGTTTCTCACCACTACTCATCTCTTCACTCACTCTCTTGTGATCACTCAAATTCTTTTGATCTCTCATTTTCTTTTCATCACTCAGTTTTTGTATCATCACTTGATCATCATAAACCTGTTTCGGTGTCATCGGAGCTAGAGTGATGGTTCATTGTTGGAAAGTGAAGGAGTGCTTATTGGTGAAGTTATCAAGTTGCACACGTCTATCAAATTGTCAAGGCTGTCCTAAAAGGAGATGTCCCGCTTGCATGGGTACCACATCACACAACACTTCATCCTCATATTTCCCAATCCGAAATGGTACCACCACTTGCTTAGTAACCCGCACTTCACCACTATCATTCAGGTATTGCAACTTGTATGGATAGGGGTGCTTGAGTGTTCGGAGCCCTAGCTTCTCAACCATGGAAGAACTACCAATGTTAGTGCAACTACGACCATCAATAATAACACTACATACCTTGTCCTTCACATGACAACGAGTGTAAAAGATGTTCTCCCGTTGCACTTCTTCTTCCTCCACCTTAGCGTGCAAGTTCAAGGCTCTCCGAGCAACTAATCCAAGCATCTCACCATGCTCGGCCCCAAATTCCTCTTCTCCCAAAAGATCATCCTCCAATGGCGGAATGTCATCTAGCTCACCCTCGACTTCAGAATCTATTGTCCCGTTCTCCCGAATCACCATAACCCGCTTGTTCGGGCATTGGCTAGCGATATGACCTCTTCCTTGACATTTGAAACATTTAATTTCACTAGAACGAGACAAAGTTGTGAGTATCTTACTTTAATAAGCCGTGGAAGTAGTGGTTGAATTCTGCTTAGTTTTGGCCTTGGGGTTGGAGTTATTTTCATCTTTCCTTGGATAATTCGGCCTCCATGGTGTTGCACTAGGATTTTGTGGGGTGGGTCTCAGACGTGCACTTGTACTTCCCTTCTTCAGTTGCCTCTCAACCTTCACTGCCATATGCACCAAGTCTTCCAACTCCACATAGTGATGTAGCTCAACCGTGTTGGCAATCTCCCTATTCAACCCATTCAAAAACCTTGCCATTGTTGCCTCCCGATCCTCCTCTACATTGGCCCGAATCATAGCCATCTCCATCTCCTTATAATATTCATCAACACTTTTGTAACCTTGTCGAAGACCTTGAAGCTTAAGGTATAGATCCCGGTAGTAATAAGATGGCACAAAACGACGCCTCATCACCCTCTTCATGCCATCCCAAGTCTCGATAGGCAAATCTCCACTTCGCCTCCTATTGAAGTACAACTGATCCCACCACACAATAACATAATCAGTAAACTCAATAGCGGCAAGTTTTACCTTCTTCATTTCGGAGTAGTTGTGAAAATCGAAAACCAACTCCATCTTCTTCTCCAATTCAAGGTATGCTTCGGGATCACTCTTTCCTTGAAATGCCGGAATCCTCATCTTGATACTACCCAAGTTGTTGTCTACCCGATTCCGAGTGTCTCTATCCCGACCATATCTCCTAGGGCTGCCCGTTGACATCCTATCAAAGTCTCCATCGAAATTTTCCACTTCAAACGCCCCCACACCTACAACTCCCCGTTGGGGCACCCTATTCCTCCTTGGGAGGTTTGGAACAACCGGTGGCTGTCCTCGTTGTGCTTCCTCTTCAACTCTATCCAGCCTCTCATGTATTTGCTCAAGTTCCGCCCTCATCATCGTTCTCATTTCCCCAATTATAGCTTGCACTTGCAAATTTCGGAATAGTTGGAGGGGTACTCTCCTCGCTTGTGTTTCGCTCCGGAATTTGAGACATGATGGAAAAACCTGCAAAGCAATGTTAGATAAAAAAATTACCCTCACCACAAAACTCACGTAGTTCACTCCAAGAAATAATTCACTCAAATTCACTCCTATATCACTCAATTCAATATGGCTTTTACCCTCAAATGATCTCACCTCGCTACCTTTTTCCAATCGTTTTCTTCTTTGAGTTCTTTCAAAACTAATTAAAAACCATCATCAAAGGGTTCAAACAGAAACAAACCAAAATGGATCGAAGATTTGTTTTCTTGGAAATGGGCTGAAATTTTGGCAATTCAAGAAATGGGCTAGAATTTTTTGACAATTCAAACAGAAACAAATCAGGAAATTTTGGCAACTCAAGATTGGCAATTCAAATCGAATCAAATTTAGAAATTTTGGCAATTCAAGAATGGCAAATCAAATCGAACCAATTCAAGAAATTTTTTCATTTTTTTTTTATTCTTCTTTCCTTATTTCTACTCTTTTTTTCGTTTTTCTTTTTCCTTCTTCTTTTTTTTTTTTTGTTTTTTTTCAGAAACTCAGTTCTTCAATTTCCACGAACTCAAATCTTCAGAAACTATTTTGTAATTTCGGAATCAATAAAAGGGAACTCATAAAAGAAAGAAATCCCTCTCTCAAAGCAAGAACGAAATATGAGACTTCAATCAATGAAATCCTAGATCTAGATGCAATTTTTTTTTTTGTAAGAGAAATGAACAGAAATCAATAGAAGATAGGTCGAAAGGATGAACTTAGCTCTAGTACCAACTGATACGAATCTCGCCAACGATTCTGACAAAACCCGAAACAAATTTGGCACGAAGAAGAAAAGCCAAAGGATTCAAGAAGAAGGGATGGAAAACCTCGACCCAATGCTTAGCGAAGCATGAACCTCGGTAACGGGATGACGCCACAAAAGGAGATGAAAATCCAATTGATAAGTCGGTTTGAACGCCACAAGGAAAACCCTTGATAAGTTATTAAAACGTTTCTTCAAGAAACTAGAAGAAAACCTCATAAATACTCATAGATCAAAGTTGTGCTTTATGGCTACTACAAAGGGCTATATATATAGCCCAAAACCCTAGAAAACTTCTAAGAAGTAAAAGTTCAAAACTACCCTTAAAGATAAAAAAAAACAACCAACTAAAGAGCAACTTCAGCCCAAAGTCACACAAAACCCAGCATGACTAGGCAATTACAAAAGACTAGTTCACATATTAAACTCAAAACAAATGATAACCAAATTTTCATAAAGCGTCTAAGTGGAATCGGCTTGGATGAGTAGGACCAGCTTTTGTTCACCATCAGTAGTGATCATGCTCTCCTCCTATTGTAGAATTCTCCATGCCAAGTTGCTAAGCTCCTCTTTAAATCTTCTAGCTCGAGCCCTCGTCACTGGTCCTATCGGGACTTGAATTGGATCCTTAGCTTTGATGTCCACATCAATTAGGCTTTTGATTCAAAAATAATAAGCGTTACGAAAAAAAACATATGATCAAGGTTTTGATTAAAAAAGGTGACACTACAATAAGAAAACTTACAATTAGGGTTTTGATTAAAAAATAGTAGGTATTTTGAAAGGAAAAGAAGGGGTTTGAGGTCTTGTTTCAAAAATATGAGTCATTTTAAAACTTAGAAAGGCTTTGGGGTCTTGGTTCAAAAATACGAGTAAATTTAAAATGATAACAAAGACTAGGGTTTTCATTTAAAACTGAAAATTAGGCGATGTTACTATTAGAAAACACAAGATTAGTGTTTTGATTAAATACATACAGATAGAAGTTATTAAGAAAAGGAAACATAGAATTCTTATTTTGACCGAAAGATAGGAGACTTTATTAAAGAAAATGAAAAAATTAAGGTTTTGAAAGGCAGGGTTAGTGTTTTTATTAAAAACAAAACGAGACATTCTGAAAATAAAACAAGGCATTAGCATTTTGATTGAAAACATAAGATTAGGCTTTTGATTCAAAAATAGTAGGCGTTATGAAAATAAAACATGTGATCAAGGTTTTGATTAAAAAAAAGTGATACTACAATAAGAAAACTTAGGATTAAAGTTTTGATTCAAAAATAGTAGGTATTCTGAAAGAAAAAGAAAGGCTTTGGGGTCTTGGTTCAAAAATACAAGTTATTTTAAAATGATAACAAAGATTAGGGTTTTCATTTAAAGCTGAAAATTAGGAGATATTACTATTAGAAAACATGAGATTAGGGTTTTGATTAAATACATACAGATAGAAGTTATTAAGAAAAGGAAACATAGGATTCTTGTTTTGACCGAAAGATACGAGACTTTACTAAAGAAAACGAAAAGATTGTGGTTTTGAAAGGTAGGGTTTGTGTTTTGATTAAAAACAAAACGAGACATTCTGAAAATAAAACAAAGCATTAGGGTGTTGATTTAAAGCATAAGATTAGGCTTTTGATTCAAAAATAATAGACGTTACGAAAAGAAAATATATGATCAAGGTTTTGATTAAAAAAAGGTGACACTACAATAAGAAAACTTAGAATTAGGGTTTTGATTCAAAAATAGTAGGTATTCTAGAAGGAAAAGAAGGGGTTGGAGGTCTTGTTTCAAAAATATGAGTCATTTTCAAATTACAACAAAGAGTAGGGTTTTCATTTAAAACTCAAATTTAGAAGATATTACTATAAGAAAACATAAGATTAGGGTTTTGATTAAGTGCATACAGATAGAAGCTATTAAAGAAAGAAAACATAGGATTCTTGTTTTGAAGGAAAGATACAAGACTTTACGAAAAAAAAAGAAAAGATTATGCTTTGAAAAAATAATGTTAGTTTTTTGATAAAGAAACAAAACGAGATACTTCTAAAATAAAACATAGAATTAGGGTTTTGATTGAAAGCAGAAGATTAGGCTTTTGATTAAAGTATAGTCGGCGTTACGAAAAGAAAAAGTATGATCAAGGTTTTGATTAAAGAAAGGTGACACTACAATAAGAAAACTTAGGATTAGGGTTTTAATTCAAAAATAGTAGGTATTCTGAAAGGAAAAGAAAGGCTTTGGGGTCTTGGTTCAAAAATACGAGTAATTTTAAAATTATAACAAAGACTAGGTTTTTCATTTAAAACTGAAAATTACGAGATATTACTATTAGAAAACATGAGATTAGGGTTTGGATTAAATACATACAGATAGAAGTTATTAAGAAAAGAAAACATAGGATTCTTGTTTTGACCGAAAGATAGAAGACTTTACGAAAGAAAAGGAAAAGATTATTGTTTTCGAAGGTAGGGTTTGTGTTTTGATTAAAAACAAAATAAGGCATTCTTATACGAACCTCGCTAACGATTGTGACGAAACCCGTAACAAATTTGGCACAAAGAAGAAAAGCCAAAGGATTCAAGAAGAAGGGATGGAAAACCTCGACCCAATGCTTAGCGAAGCATGAACCTCGGTAAGGGGATGACGCCACAAAAGGAGATGAAAATCCAATTGATAAGTTGGTTTGAACGCCACAAGGAAAACCCTTGATAAGTTCTTAAAAAGTCTTTTCAAGAAAACAAGAAGAAAACCTCACAAATACTCATAGATCAAAGTTGTGTTTCATGGCTGCTACAAGGGGCTATATATATAGCCTAAAACCCTAGAAAACTTCTAAGAAGTGAAAGTTCAAAACTACCCTTAAAGATAAAATAAAGAAACAACCAACTAAAGAGCAACTTCGGCCCAAAGTCCCACAAAACCCAGCAAGACTAGACAATTACAAAAGACTCTAGTTCACATATTAAACTCAAAAACAAATGACAACCAAATCTTCATCAAACTTATGGAAACCAAATCTTCATCAAGTGTCTAAGTGGAATCGGCTTGGATGAGTAGGACTAGCTTTTGTTCACCATCAGTAGTGATCACGCTTTCTTCCTGTTGTAGAATTCTCCATGCCAAGTTGCTAAGCTCCTCTTTAAATCTTCTAGCTTGAGACCTCGTCACTGGTCCTGTTGGGACTTGAATTGGATCCTTAGCCTTGATGTCCACATCAATTAGGTTTTTGATTGAATACAAAAAGATAGAAGTTATTAAGAAAAGGAAACAAAGGATTCTTGTTTTGACCGAAAGATACGAGACTTTACTAAAGAAAAGGAAAAGATTATGGTTTTGAAAGATAGGGTTAGTGTTTTGATTAAAAAAAAAAAAGCTGGACATTCCGAAAATTAAACAAAGCATTAGGGTTTTGATTGAAAGTATAAGATTAGACTTTGGATTCAAGTATAGTAGGCGTTACGAAAATAAAACATATGATCATGGTTTTGATTAAAGAAAGGTGACACTACCATAAGAAAACTTAGGATTAGAGTTTTGATTCAAAAAGAGTTGGTATTCCGAAATAAAAAGTAAGGGTTTGGTGTCTTGGTTCAAAAATACGAGTCATTTTAAAATGACAACAAAGATGAGGGTATTTATTCAAAACTGAAAACTATAAGAAAACATAAGATGAGGGTTTTGATAAAATACATACATATAGAAGTTATGAAGAAAAGGAAACATAGGATTCTTGTTTTGAACGAAAGATAAGATACTTTTCGAAAAAAAAATAAAAGATTATGGTTTTGAAAGATAGGGTCAGTGTTTTGATTAAAAACAAAACGAGACATTTTGAAAATAAAACAAAGCATTAGGGTTTTGATTGAAAGCATAAGATTAGGCTTTTGATTCAAATATAGTTGACATTACAAAAAGAAAGCATATGATCGACGTTTTTATTAAGGAAAGGTGACACAACCATAAGAAAACTTATGATTAGGATTTTGATTCAAAAATAGTAGGTATTCCGAATGAAAAAGAAAGGGTTTGGGGTCTTAGTTTAAAAATACGAGTCATTTTAAAATGAAAACAAGGACGAGGGTTTTTATTCAAAACTGAAAATTAGGAGATATTACTATAAGAAAACATAAGAATAGATTTTTGATAAAATACATACATATAGAAGTTATGAAGAAAAGGAAACATAGGATTCTTGTTTTGACCGAAAGATTGGAGACTTTACGAAAGAAAAGTAAAAGATTATGGTTTTGATAGATAGGGTTAGTGTTTTGATAAAAAATAAAAGCTAGACATTCCGAAAATTAAACAAAGCTGTGGGTTTTGATTAAAAGTATAAGATTAGACTTTTGATTTAAGTATAGTAGGCGTTACGAAAAAAAAACATATGATCAAGGTTTTGATTGAAGAAAGGTGACACTGCTATAAGAAAAATTAGGATTAGGGTTTTGGTTCAAAAATAGTAGGTATTCCGAAAGGAAAAGAAACGCTTTGGTTTTTTGGTTCAGAAATACGAGTCATTTTAATACGACAACAAAGACAAGAGTTTTCTTTCAAAAATGAAAATTAGGAGATATTAATATTAGAAAACATAAGATTAGGGTTTTGAAAGATAGGGTTAGTGTTTTGATTAAAAAAAAATGAGACATTCCGAAAATAAAACAAAGTATTAGTGTTTTGATTGAAAGCAGAAGATTAAGCTTTTGATCCAAGTATAGTAGGCGTTATGAAAAGAAAACATATTATCAAGGTTTTGATTAAAGAAAGGTGAGACTACCATAAGACAACTTAGGATTAGTGTTTTGATTCAAAAATAGTAGGTATTCCGAAAGTAAAAAAAAGGGTTGGGGGTCTTGGTTAAAAAATATAAGTCATTTTAAAATGACAACAAAGACTACAGTTTTCATTCAAAACTGAAAATTAGGAGAAATTATTATAAGAAAACACAAGATTATACAGATAGAAGTTATTAAGAAAAGGAAACATAGGATTCTAGTTTTGACCGAAGCATAGTATACTTTACAAAAAAAAAAAAAGAAAAGATTATGGTTTTGAACGATAGGGTTAGTGTTTTGATAAAAAAACAAAATGAGACATTCCGAAAATAAAACAAAGCATTAGGGTTTTGATTGAATGCATAAGATTAGGATTTTGATTCAAGTATAGTCGGTGTTACAAAAAGAAAACATATGATCGAGGTTTTTATTAAAGAAAGGTGACACTACCATAAGAAAACTTAAGATTAGGGTTTAGATTAAAAAATAATGGGTGTTTCGAAAGGAAAACAATGGCTTTGGTTTCTTGGTTCAAAAATACGAGTCATTTTAAAATGATAAAAAAGACTAGGGTTTTCATTCAAAACTGAAAATTAGGAGATATTACTATTTTAAAACATAACATTAGGGTTTTGATTAAATATATACAGATATAAGTTATTAATAAAAAGAAAAAATAGGATTCTTGTTTGGACCGAAAGATAAGATACTTTACGAAAGAAAAAGAAAAGATTATGGTTTTGAAAGATAGCGTTAGTGTTTTGATTAAAAACAAAACGAGACATTCCGAAAAAAAAAAAGTATTAGTGTTTTGATTGAAAGCAGAAGATTAGGCTTTTGATTCAAGTATAGTAGGCGGTATGGAAAGAAAACATATGATCAAGGTTTGATTAAATAAAGGTGACACTACCATAAGAAAACTTAGGATTAGTGTTTTGATTCAAAAATAGTAGGTATTACGAAAGGAAAAGAAAGGGTTTGGGGACTTGGTTCAAAAATATGGGTCATTTTAAAATGACAACAAAGACTACGGTTTTCATTCAAAATTGAAAATTTGGAGATATTACTCTAAGAAAACACAAGATTAGGATTTTGATGAAATACAAACAGATATAAGTTATTAAGAAGAGGAAACATAGGATTCTAGTTTTGACCGAAATATAGGAGACTTTACGAAAGAAAAAGAAAAGATTATGGTTTTGAAAGATAGGGTTAGTGTTTTCATAAATAACAAATGTGACAATCCGAAAATAAAACAAAGCACTAGGGTTTTGATTGAACGCATAAGATTAGGATTTTGATTCAAGTATAGTGGGTGTTACGAAAAGAAAACCTATGATCGAGGTTTTTATTAAAGAAAGGTGACACTACCATAATAAAAATTAGGATTATAGTTTTGAGTAAAAAATAGTAGGTATTCCGAAAGGAAAGGAAAGTCTTTTATTTTTTGGTTCAAAAATACAAGTCATCTCAAAAGTACCAGTCAAAACTGAAAATTAGGAGATATTATTATTAGAAAACATAAGATTAGGGTTTTGATTGAATACATAAAGATAGAAGTTACAAAGAAATGAAAAAATAGGATTTTTGTTTGGACAGAAAAATAAGATACTTTACGAAAGAAAAAGGAAAGATTATGGTTTTGAAAGATAGGGTTAGTGTTTTGATTAAAAACAAAACGAGATATTCAGAAAATAAAAAAAAAAGTATTAGTGTTTTGATTGAAACTAAAAGATTAGGCTTTTGATTCAAGTATAGTAGGCGTTACGAAAAGAAAAAACATATGATCGAGGTCTTTATTAAAGAAAGGTCACACTACCATAACAAAACTTAAGATTAGGGTTTAGATTCAAAAATAGTAGGTATTCCGAAAGGAAAAGAAATGCTTTGGTTTTTTGGTTAAAAAATACGAGTCGTTTTAAAATGATAACAAAGACTAGGGTTTTCATTCAAAACAGAAAATTAGGAGATATTACTACTAGAAAAACATAAGATTAGGGTTTTGATTAAATACGTAAAGATAGAAGTTATAAAGAAAAGAAAAAATAAGATTCTTGTTTGGACCGAAAGCTAAGATACTTTACGAAAGAAAAAGAAAAGATTATGATTTTGAAAGATAGTGTTAGTGTTTTCATTAAAAACAAAAGTGACATTCCGAAAATAAAACAAAGCATTAGTGTTTTGATTGAATGCATAAGATTAGGATTCTGATTCAATTATAGTGGGCGTTACAAAAAGAAATCACATGATCGAGGTTTTTATTAAAGAAAGGTGACACTACCATAAGAAAACTTAAGATTAGGGTTTAGATTAAAAAATAATAGGTATTCCGAAAGGAAAAGAATGGCTTTGGTTTCTTGGTTCAAAAATACGAGTCATTTTAAAATGATAAAAAAGCTAGGGTTTTCATTCAAAACTGAAAATTAGGAGATATTACTATTAGAAAACATAAGATTAGGGTTTTGATTCAAAAATACTAGGTATTAAGAAAGGAAAAGAAAGACTTTGGTTTCTTTGTTCAAAAATACGAGCCATTTTAATATGATAACAAAGACTATGGTTTTCATTCAAAACTGAAAATTAGGAGATATTACTATTAGAAAACATAAGTTTGGGTTTTGATTAAATACATTTAGATAGAAGTTGTTAAGAAAAGAAAAAATAGGATTCTTGTTTGGACCGAAAGATAAGATACTTTACGAAAGAAAAGGAAAAGATTATGGTTTTGAAAGATTGGGTTAGTGTTTTGATTAAAAACAAAACGAGACATTCCGAAAATAAAACAAAGCATTAGGGTTTTGATTGAATGCATAAGATTAGGCTTTTGGTTCAAGTATAGAAGGCGTTACGAAAAAAAACATATGATCGAGGTTTTTATTAAAGAAAGATGACACCACCATCGGAAAACTTAGGATTAGTGTTTAGATTAAAAAATAGTAGGTATTCCGAAAGAAAAAGAAAGGCTTTGGTTTCTTAATTCAAAAATAAGATTCATTTTAAAATGAGAACAAAGATTAGGGTTGTCATTTAAAACTGAAAATTAGGAGATATTACTATTAGAAAACATAATATTAGGTTTTTGATTCAAAAATAGTAGGTATTCCGAAAGGAAAAGAAAGATCTTGGTTTCTTTGTTCAAAAATACGAGTTATTTTAATATGATAACAAAAACTAGGGTTTTCATTCAATACTGAAAATTAGGAGATATTACTATTAGAAAACATAAAATTATGGTTTTGATTCAATACATACAGATAGAAGCTATTAAGAAAAGAAAAAATACGATTCTTGTTTGGGCTGAAAGATAAGATACTTTTTGTTTGTACCGAAAGATAAGATACTTTACGAAAGAAAAGGAAAAGATTATGATTTTGAAAGATAGGGTTAGTGTTTTTATTAAAAACAAAACAAGACATTTCGAAAATAAAACAAAGTATTAGTGTTTTGATTGAAAGCAAAAGATTAGGCTTTTTATTTAAGTATAGTAGGTGTTAAGGAAAGAAAACATATGATCAAGGTTTTTATTAAAAAAAAGGTGACACTACCATATGAAATCTTAGGATTAGGGTTTTGATTGAAAAATAGTAGGTATTCCTAAAGAAAAAGAAAGGGTTTGGCGTCTTGGTTCAAAAATACGAGTTATTTTAAAATGACAACAAAGACGAGGATATTTATTCAAAAATGAAAATTAGGAGATACTGCTATAAGAAAACATAAGATTAGTGTTTTGATAAAATACATACATATAGAAGTCATAAATAAAAGGAAACATAGGATTCTAGTTTTGAACTAAAGATAAGAGACTTTACGAAAGAAAAGTAAAAGATTAATTTTTTGAAAGATACGGTTAGTATTTTGATTAAAAACAAAACGAGACATTACGAAAATAAAACAAAGCATTAGGGTTTTAATTGAATGCATAAGATTAGGCTTTTGATTCAAGTATAGTGGTCGTTACAAAAAGAAAGAACATTTGATCGAGGTTTTTATTAAAAAAGGTGACACTACCATAAGAAAACATAAGATTAGGGTTTAAATTAAAAAATAGTAGGTATTGCGAAAGGAAAAGAAAGGCTTTCGTTTTTTGGTTCAAAAATACGAGTCATTTTAAAATTATAACAAAGATTAGGGTTTTCATTCAAAACTGAAAATTAGGAGATATTACTATTAGAAAACACAAGATTAGGGTTTTGATTAAATACGTACAGATAGAATTTATTAAGAACAGAAAAAATATGATTCTTGTTTGACCGAAAGATAAGATAATTTACGAAAGAAAATGAAAAGATTATGGTTTTGAAAAATAGGGTTAGTGTTTTGATTAAAAACAAAACGAGACATTCCGAAAATTAAACAAAGCATTAGGGTTTTGATTGAATGCATAAGATTAGGCTTTTGATTCAAGTATAGTGGGCGTTATGAAAAGAAAATATATGATCGAGGTTTTTATTAAAGAAAGGTGACACTACTATAAGAAAACATAAGATTAGGGTTTAAATTAAAAAATAGTAGGTATTGCGAAAGGAAAAGAAAGGCTTTCGTTTCTTGGTTCAAAAATACGAGTCATTCTAAAATTATAACAAAGATTAGGGTTTTCATTCAAAACTGAAAATTAGGAGATATTACTATTAGAAAATATAAGACTAGGGTTTTGATTAAATACATACAGATAGAAGTTATAAGAAAAGAAATAATACGATTTTTGTTTGGACAGAAAGATAAGATACTTTACGAAAGAAAATTAAAAGATTATGGTTTTGAAAGATACGGTTAGTATTTTGATTAAAAACAAAACGAGATATTCCGAAAATAAAAAAAAGCATTAGGGTTTTGATTGAATGCATAAGATTAGGCTTTTGATTCAAGTATAGTGTTTTGATAAAATACAAACATATAGAAGTTATGAATAAAAGGAAACATAGGACTCTACTTTTGACCGAAAGATAAGAGCCTTTACGAAAGAAAAAGAAAAGATTATGGTTTTGAAAGTTAGGGTTAGTATTTCGATTAAAAACAAAACGAGACATTAGGAAAATAAAACAACGCATTAGGGTTTTGATTGAATGCATAAGATTAGGATTTTGATTCAATTATAGTGGGCGTTACGAAAAGAAAACATATGATAGAGGTTTTTATTAAAGAAAGGTGACACTACCATAAGAAAAATATAAGATTAGGGTTTAGATTAAAATATAGCAAGTATTCCGGAAGGAAAAGAATGGCTTTGATTTCTTGGTTCAAAAATACGAGTCATTTTAAAATTATAACAAAGATTAGAGTTTTCATTCAAAACTGAAAATTAGGAGATATTACTATTAGAAAACAAAAGATTAGGGTTTTGATTAAATACGTACAGATAGAAGTTATTAAGAACAGAAAAATATGATTCTTGTTTGACCGAAAGATAAGATACTTTACGAAAGAAAATGAAAAGGTTATGGTTTTGAAAGATAGGGTTATTGTTTTGATTAAAAACAAAACGACACATTCCGAAAACAAAACAAAGCATTATCGTTTTGATTGAATGCATAAGATTAGACTTTGGATTCAAGTATAGTGGGCGTTACTTAAAGAAAACATTTGATCGAGGTTTTTATTAAAGAAAGGTGATACTACCATAATAAAAACATAAGATTAGGGTTTAGATTAAAAAATAGCAGGTATTCCGAAAGGAAAAGAAAGACTTTCATTTCTTGGTTCAAAAATAAGAGTCATTTTAAAATTATAACAAAGCTTAGGATTTTAATTCAAAACTGAAAATTAGGAGATATTACTATTAGAAAACATAAGATTAGGGTTTTGATTAAATACGTACAGATAGAACTTACTAAGATAAGAAATAATACAATTTTTGTTTGGACCGAAAGATAAGATACTTTATGAAAAAAAAGGAAAATATTATGGTTTTGAAAGATAGGGTTAGTGTTCTGATTAAAAACAAAACGAGACATTTCGAAAATAAAACAAAGTACTAGTGTTTTGATTGAAAGCAGAAGATTAGGCTTTATGGAAAGAAAACATATGATCAAGGTTTTGATTAAAACAAAGGTGACACTACCATATGAAAACTTAGGATTACTGTTTTGATTGAAAAAAAGTAGGTATTCCAAAAGAAAAAGAAAGGGTTTGGGTTCTAGGTTTAAAAATACGAGTTATTTTAAAATGACAACAAAGACGAAGATATTTATTCAAAACTGAAAATTAGGAGATACTACTATAACAAAACATAAGATTAGTGTTTTGATAAAATACATACATATAGAAGTTATGAAGAAAAGGAAACGTAGGACTCTAGTTTTGACCGAAAGATAGGAAAATTTACGAAAGAAAAGGATAAGATTATGGTTTTGAAAGATAGGATTAGTATTTTGATTAAAAACAAAAGGAGACATTCCGAAAATAAAACAAAGCATTAGGGTTTTGATTGAATGCATAAGATTAGGCTTTTGATTCAAGTATAGTGGTCGTTACGAAAAGAAAACATTTGATCGAGGTTTTTATTTAAGAAAGGTGATACTACCATAATAAAAACATAAGATTAGGGTTTAGATTAAAAAATAGCAGGTATCACGAAAGGGAAAGAAAGGCTTTCGTTTCTTGGTTCAAAAATACGAGTCATTTTAAAATTATAACAAAGATTAGGGTTTTAATTCAAAACTGAAAATTAGGAGATATTACTATTAGAAAACATAAGACTAGGGTTTTGATTAAATACGTACAGACAGAAGTTATTAAGAAAAGAAATTATACGATTTTTGTTTGAGCCGAAAGATAAGATACTTTACGAAAGAAAAGGAAAAGATTTTGGTTTTTAAAGATAGGGTTAGTGTTTTGATTAAAAACAAAACGAGACATTTCGAAAATAAAACAAACTATTAGTGTTTTGATTGAAAGCAGAATATTAGGCTTTTGATTTAAGTATAGTAGGTGTTATGGAAAGAAAAGATATGATCAAGGTTTTGACTAAAAAAAAGGTGACACTACCATATGAAAACTTAGGATTAGTGTTTTGATTGAAAAATAGTAAGTATTCCGAAAGAAAAATAAAGGGTTTGGGGTCTTGGTTCAGAAATACGAGTTATTTTAAAATGACAACAAAGACGAGGATAATTATTCAAAACTGAAAATTAGGAGATACTACTATAAGAAAACATAAGATTAGTGTTTTGATAAAATACATACATATAGAAGTCATGAATAAAAGGAAACATAGGATTCTAGTTTTGAACTAAAGATTAGAGACTTTACGAAAGAAAAGGAAAAGATTATGGTTTTGAAAGATACGGTTAGTATTTTGAATAAAAACAAAACGAGACATTCCGAAAATAAAACAAAGCATTATTGTTTTGATTGAATGCATAAGATTAGGCTTTTGATTCAAGTATAGTGGGCGTTACAAAAATAAAACATTTGATCGCGGTTTTTATTAAAGAAAGGTGACACTACTATAAGAAAACATAAGATTAGGGTTTAAATTAAAAAATAGTAGGTATTCCGAAAGGAAAAGTAAGGCTTTCGTTTTTTGGTTCAAAAATTCGAGTCATTTTAAAATTATAACAAAGATTAGGGTTTTCATTCAAAACTGAAAATTAGGAGATATTACTATTAGAAACGTAAGATTAGGGTTTTGATTAAATACGTACAGATAGAAGTTATAAGAAAAGAAATAATACGATTTTTGTTTGGGACCGAAAGATAAGATACTTTACGAAAGAAAAAAAAATTATTATGGTTTTGAAAGATAGGGTTTGTGTTTTGATTAAAAACAAAACGAGACATTTCGAAAATAAAACAAAGTATTAGTGTTTTGATTAAAAGCAGAAGATTATGCTTTTGATTTAAGTATAGTAGGCGTTACGGAAAGAAAACATATGATCAAGTTTTTGATTAAAAAAAAGGTGACCCTACCAAATGAAAACTTAGGATTGGTGTTTTGATTGTAAAATAGAAGGTATTCCGAAAGAGAAAAAATACGAGTTATTTTAAAATGACAACAAAGACGAGGATATTTATTCAAGACTGAAAATTAGGAGATACTACTATAAGAAAACATAAGATTAGTGTTTTGATAAAATACATACATATAGAAGTCATGAATAAAAGGAACATAGGATTCTAGTTTTGAACTAAAGATAAGAGACTTTACTAAAGAAATGGAAAAGATTATGGTTTTGAAAGATACGGTTAGTATTTTGATTAAAAACAAAACGACACATTCCGAAAATAAAACAAAGCATTAGGGTTTTGATTGAATGCATAAGATTAGGCTTTTGATTCAAGTATAGTGGACGTTACGAAAAGAAAACATATGATCTAGGTTTTTATTAAAGAAAGGTGACACTACCATAAGAAAACATAAGATTAGGGTTTAGATTCAAAAATAGTAGGTATTCCAAATGGAAAAAAAAGGCTTTAGTTTTTTGGTTCAAAAATACGTTTCATTTGAAAATTATAACAAAGATTATGGTTTTCATTCAAAACTGCAAATTAGGAGATATTACTATTAGAAAACATAAGGTTAGGATTTTGATTAAATACGTACAGATAGAAGTTATTAAGAACAGAAAAAACGTGATTCTTTTTTTACCGAAAGATAAGTTACTTTACGAAAGAAAAGGAAAAGATTATGGTTTTGAAAGATACGGTTATGGTTTTGATTAAAAACAAAACGAGACATTCTGAAAATTAAACAAAGCATTAGGGTTTTGATTGAATGCATAAGATTAGGCTTTTGATTCAAGTATAGTGGGCATTACAAAAAGAAAACATATGATCGAGGTTTAATTAAAGAAAAGTGACACTACCATAAGAAAACATAAGATTAGGGTTTAGATTAAAAAAGTAGTTATTCCTCCGAAAGAAAAGAAAGGCTTTCGTTTCTTGGTTCAAAATACGAGTCATTTTAAAATTATAACAAAGATTAGGGTTTTCATTTCAAAACTGAAAATTAGGAGATATTAATATTAGAAAACATAAGATTAATGTTTTGATTAATACGTACAGATAGAAGTTATTGAGAACAGAAAAATATGATTCTTGTTTATACCGAAAGATAAGATACTTTACGAAGAAAATGAAAAGATTATGGTTTTGAAAATAGGGTTAGTGTTTTGATTAAAAACAAATGAGACATTCCGAAATAAAACAAAGCATTAGCGTTTTGGTGGAATGCATAGGATTAGGCATTAGATTGAAGTATAGTGGTCGTTACGAAAGAAACATTTGACCGAGGTTTTTATTAAAGAAACGTACACTACCAATAAGAAAACATAAGATTAGTGTTTAAATTAAAAATAGTAGGTATTCCGAAAGAAAAGAAAGGCTTCATTTCTTGGTTCAAAAATACGAGTCATTTTAAATTATAACAAAAATTAGGTTTTCATTCAAATTGAAAATTAGGAGATATTACTATTAGAAAACATAAGATTAGTGTTTTCATTAAATACGTACTGATA
>JAFBII010000021.1:235328-278734 GCA_020875875.1 Dioscorea alata | reverse complement strand
CTATACTTGAATCAAAAGCCTAATCTTATACTTTCCATTAACGCTCTAATATGCTTGTTTTATTTTCAAAATGTCTCGTTTTGTTTTAATCAAAACACTAACCTATCTTTCAAATCCATAATCTTTTCTTTTTCTTTCGTAAACTCGATATCTTTCGTTGAAAACAAGAATTTATTGTTCCTTTTCTTAATAACTTATATCTATATGTATTTAATCAAGACCCTATCTTATATTTTCTTATAGTAATATCTCCTAATTTTTGGTTTTGAATGAAAACACTAGTCTTGTTGTTATTTTAAAATTACTTGTATTTTTTAACAAAGACCCCAAACCCTTTCTTTTCCTTTCAGAATACCTAGTATTTTGAATCATAGCCGTAATCCTAAGTTTTTGTATGGCAGTGTCACCTTTCTTTAATCAAAACCTTGATCATATGTTTTATTTTCGTAACGCTAACTATACTTGAATCAAAAGCCTAATCTTATGTTTTCTATCAAAACACTAATCCTTTGTTTTATTTTCGGAATGTCTTATTTTGTTTTTAATAAAAAAAATAGCCCTATCTTTCGAAACCATAATCTTTTCCCTTTTTTTCGTAGAGTCTCCTATCTTTCAGTCAAAACAAGAATCCTATGTTTTTTTTCATAATAACTTCTATCTGTATTTATTTAATCAAAACCCTAATCTTATGTTTTCTATAGTAATATCTCTAATTTTTGTTTTTGAATGAAAACACTAGTCTTTGTGTTATTTAAAATTACTTGTATTTAAACAAAGACCCCAAACCCTTTTTTTCCTTTCAGAATACCTTCTATTTTGAATCAAAACCCTAATCCTAAGTTTTTTTTATAGTAGTGTCACGTTTCTTAATCAAAACTGTGATCTTATCTTTCTTCGGCAAAGTCCACTATTCTTGTATCAAAAAGCATAATCTTATGCTTTCAATCAACCTAATGGTTTTTTTATTTAGGATGTCTCATTTTGTTTTTTAAACCATTAATCTTCTTTTTTTCGTAAAGTCTTCTATCTTTCGATCCAAACAAAAATCCTATTGTTTCCCTTCTTAATAACTTCTATTGTATGTATTTAGCAACACCCTAATTTTATGTTTCTAATAGTAATAACTCTAATTTTCGGTTTTGAATGAAAGTCTTTGAATTATCATTTTAAAAGGACTCGTATTTTTGAACCAAGCCCCCAAAGCCTTTCTTTTACCTGCGTAATACCTATTATATTTTAATCAAAACCTTAATCCTAAGTTTCTTATTTTAGTGTCACATTTCTTTAATCAAAACCTTGATCATAGTTATTTTTTTCTTAATGCCTAAGATACATGAATAAAAAGCCTAATCTTTTGATTTCTATCAAAACCCTAATGCTTTGTTTTATTTTCGGAATGTCTCGTTTTGTTTTTAAACAAAACACTAACCATATCTTTCCAAACCATCATCTTTTCTTTTTCTTCGTAAAGTCTCCTATCTTTAGGTCAAAACAAGAAACCCATGTTTTCTTTCCTTAATAACTACTATCTGTATGTATTTAATCAAAACACTAATCTTATGTTTTTCTTATAGTTATATCTCCTAATTTTCAGTTTTCAGTGAAAACCCTAGTCTTGTTGTTATTTTAAATTGACTAGTATTTTGAACCAAGAACCCAAACCCTTTCTTTCTTTTGGAATACCTACTATTTTTGAATCAAATTCCTAGTCCTAATTTTTCTTATGGTAGTGTCATCTTTCTTTAATTAAAACCTTGATCATATGTTTTATTTTCGTAACGCCAAATATACATGAATCAAAAGCCTAATCTTATGCTTTCCATCAAAACACTAACCCTATCTTTTAAAACCATAATCTTTTCTTTTTTCCCATAAAGTCTCCTATTTTTTGGTCAAAACAAGAATCCTATGTTTCCTTTTCTTAATAACTTCTATATGTATCAAAACCCTAATGTTATGTTTTCTAATAGTAATATCTCCTAAGTTTCAGTTTTGAATGAAAACCCTATTCTTTGTTGTCATTTTAAAATAACTAATATTTTTGAACCAAGACCCCAAACCCTTTTTTTCCTTTCGGAATACCTACAATTTTTTAATCAAAACCGTAATCCTATGTTTTCTTATGGTAGTATCACCTTTCTTTAATCAAAACTTTGATCATATGTTTTATTTTCGTAACGCTTGATACGAACCTCGCCAACGATTGTGACGAAACCAGAAACAAATTTGGCACGAAGAAGAAAAGCCAAAGGATTCAAGAAGAAGGGATAGAAAACCTCGACCCAATGCTTAGCGAAGCATGAACCTCGGTAAGGGGATGACGCCACAAAAGGAGATGAAAATCCAATTGATAAGTCGGTTTGAACGCCACAAGGAAAACCCTTGATAAGTTCTTAAAATGTCTCTTCAACAAAACAAGCAGAAAACCTCACAAATACTCATAGATCAAAGTTGTGTTTTATGGCTACTACAAAGGCTATATATATAGCCCAAAACCCTAGAGAACTTCTAAGAAGTAAAAGTTCTAAACTACCCTTGAAGATAATAAAAAAGGAAACCCTTGATCGTATGTTTTCTTTTCATAACGCCTCCTACTTTACATGAATCAAAAGCCTAATCTTATGCTTTCAATCAAAACCCTAATGCTTTGTTTTATTTTCAGAATGTCTCATTCTGTTTTTAATCAAAAGACTAACCCTACCATTCCAAACCATAATCTTTTCTATATCTCCTAATTTTCAGTTTTGAGTGAAAACCCTAGTCTTTGTTGTTATTTTAAAATAACTCGTATTTTGGAACCAAGACCTCAAACCCTTTTTTTTCCTTTTGAATACCTACTATTTTTGAATCAAAACCCTAATCGTAAGTTTTCTTATGGTAGTGTCAACTTTCTTTAATCAAAACCATGATCATATGTTTTCTTTTCGTTACGCCTACTATACTTGAGTCAAAAGCCTACTCTTATGCTTTCAATCAAAACCCTAATGCTTTGTTTTATTTTCGGAATGTCTCATTCTGTTTCTAATCAAAAGACTAACCCTACCTTTCCAAACCATAATCTTTTCTATATCTCCTAATTTTCAGTTTTCAATGAAAACCTTATTCTTTGTTGTTATTTTAAAATGACTCGTATTTTTTAACCAAAACTTCAAACCCTTTCTTTTCCTTTCGCAATACCTACTATTTTTGAATCAAAACCCTAATCCTAAGTTTTCTTATGGTAGTGCCACCTTTCTTTAATCAAAACCTTGATCGTTTGTTTTCTTTTCATAACGTCTTCTATACTTGAATCAAAAGCCGAGTCTTGTGCTTCCAATCAAAACCCTAATGCTTTGTTTTATTTTTGGAATGTCTCGTTTTGTTTTTTAATCAAAACACTAACCGTATCATTCAAAACCATAATATTTCCTTTTTCTTTCGTAAAATCTCCTATCTTTCGGTCAAAACAAGAATCCTATGTTTCATTTTCTTAATAACTTCTATATATATGTATTTAATTAAAACCCTAATCTTACATTTTCTTATCGTAATATCTCCTTATTTTAAGTTTTGAATGAAAACCCTATTGATAAGAACCTCGCCAATGATTGTGACGAAACCCGAAACAAATTTGGCAAGAAGAAGAAAAGCCAAAGGATTCAAGAAGAAAGGATGGAAAACCTCGACCCAATGCTTAGCGAAGCACGAACCTCAGTAAGGGGATGACGCCACAAAAGGAGATGAAAATCCAATTGATAAGTCGGTTTTAACGCCACAAGGAAAACCCTTGAGAAGTTCTTAAAAAGTTTATTCAAGTAAACAAGAAGAAAACCTCACAAATACTCATAAATCAAAGTTGTGTTTTATGACTTCTACAAGGGGCTATATATATAGCCCAAAACCCTAGAGAACTTCTAAGAAGTAAAAGTTCAAAACTACCCTTAAAGATAAAAAAAGTAAACAACCAACTAAAGAGTAACTTCGGCCCAAAGGCCCACAAAACCCAGCAAGATTAGACAATTACAAAAGACTCTAGTTCACATATTAAACTCAAAAACAAATGACAACCAAATCTTCATCAATCTTATTGAAACCAAATCTTCATCAAGTGTCTAAGTGGAATTGGCATGGATGAGTAGGACCAGCTTTTGTTCACCATCAGTAGTGATCACGCTTTCTTCCTGTTGTAGGATTCTCCATGCCAAGTTGCTAAGCTCCTCTTTAAATCTTCTAGCTCGAGCCCTCGTCACTGGTCCTGTTGGGACTTGAATTGGATCCTTAGCCTTGATGTCCACATCATCCCCCCCCCCTCTTGAGAAGGATTTCTCCTCAAATCATCACCTTCATCAAAAGGACTTAAATCAGTCACATTAAAAGTAGCACTAACATTGTACTCACCCGGTAAATCAAGGCTGTAGGCATTGTTGTTGATCCGTTCAATCACTTGAAAAGGACCATCTCCTTGGGGTAGTAACTTGGAACGTCGATTGGTGGGGAATCGTTCCTTTTTCACGTGTAACCACACCCAATCACCGATCTCAAAAACTTGCTTGTGACGTCCCTTATTGGCTTGCTTGATATATTGCTCAGTCCTCCTTTCTATGTTGAACCGGACCTTCTCGTGGAGTTGCTTCACAAATTCGCCCTTCTTGTGCCCATCGAAGTTCACATGCTCAGAAAAAGGTAAAGGTGATAAATCCAAAGGAGTTAAAGGATTAAAACCATAAACAATTTCAAATGATGAAAACCGAGTAGCAGAATGCCTAGAACGATTATAAGCAAACTCAACATGTGGTAAACAATCCTCCCAAGTCTTGAAACAATTTCGCTCAACATCTTGTTTCATGCATGGCCAATAGAAGTGCTCTTGTAACACGGCTAGAGTCTTAGCTACCCCAAAATGACCCATTAATCCTCCCCAATGGGACTCTCGAACTAACAAATCTCTCATGGAGCAATTAGGCACACAAAACCTATGTTCCCTGAACAGAAAACCCTCATGCCTATAAAACTTCCCTTCGGCGGATTTTTCACAAGCCCTATAAATCTCCCCAAAGTCATGGTCCACATGATAAAGATCTTTAATGTGCTCAAAACCAAGGAATTTAACATCAAGAGTGAAGATTTAGGCATACCTGCGTGACAGTGCATCAGCAACCACATTCTCCTTACCTTGTTTATATCGAATGACATACGGAAAGGTCTCAATGAACTCATCCCATCGAGCATGTCGCTTGTTCATCTTATGATGACTTTTCAAATGCTTCAAGGATTCATGATCCATTCGAATCACGAACTCCTTCGGCCACAAGTAATGCTGCCAAGTTTCCAATGCTCGAACCAAAGCGTACAACTCCTTATCATAAGTTGGGTAGTTAAGTGCAGCCCCGCCTAGCTTCTTGCTGAAGTACGCAAGTGGTCTTCCATCCTGCATGAGTACAGCACCAACACCGACACCAGAGGCATCACATTCTATTTCAAAAGTATTAGCAAAGTTAGGTAAAGCAAGTAAGGAAGCAAGAGTTAGTTTGTGTTTAATCAGCTGAAATGCTTCCTCTTGTGCTGCCCCCCATTTGAATGCAACATTCTTCTTGATAACTTTAATAAAGGGTGCCGCAATGGTACTAAAATCTTTCACGAATCTCCTATAGAAGCTAGCAAGTCCATGAAAATTGCAAACGTGACTCACACTTGATCGGATCGGCCACTCTTGGATGGCTTTGTTCTTTTCTTCATCAACCTCAATACCTGTAGCACTCACAACAAATCCTAGGAAAATCAGTTTATTGGTGCAAAAGGTACATTGCTTGAGGTTAGCATACAATTTATCTTTCCTAAGGACACCCAAAACCAAATGCAAATGAGAAGCATGATCATGCAAAATTCTTACTATAAATCAGAATATCATCAAAATAAACAACAACAAATTTTCCAATGAAAGTTCATAAAACATGATTCATTAAACACATGAAAGTACTAGGTGCATTAGTTAAGCCAAATGGCATGACTAACCATTCATACAATCCATGTTTAGTTTTAAATGCTGTTTTCCATTCATCGCCTTCTTTCATTCGGATTTGATGATACCCACTCTTAAGATCAATTTTTGAAAACACACAAGATCCATGCAACTCATCTAACATATCATCTAAACGAGGGATGGGGTGTCAATACTTTACTGTTATGTTGTTGATGGCTCGGCAATCAATACACATCCTCCATGTTCCATCCTTCTTAGGAACTAGAATCACCGGAACTGCGCAAGGACTCATGCTTTCTCTCACGTACCCTTTTTCCATCAACTCTTCAACTTGTCTTTGGAGTTCCTTTGTTTCCTCCGGGTTGCTCCTATAGGCTGGTCGGTTTGGAATTGAAGCTCCGGGAACAAAGTCAATTTGGTGTTCTATTCCCCGGATAGGGGGTAAGCCATGTGGTACCTCCTCAGGAAACACATCCTCGAACTCCTGCAAAATAGAAACAACAACATTAGTCAATTAAGTGTCAGGTTGGTTAGTGTTTAAAAAGGCCTCCTTGTACATAAGTACAATCATCGGCCGTTTTTCAAGAAAAGCTCGCTTAACCTCACTTGTTTTTGCATAGAAATTTTTTTTTATCTCTAATTTTCCCTCTTTGACTGAATTCATGTCTCTCTTTTCTCTCTCACTAGATTCAGCCTTGTCCTCTTGTTTCTCACCACTACTCATCTCTTCACTCACTCTCTTGTGATCACTCAAATTCTTTTGATCTCTCATTTTCTTTTCATCACTCAGTTTTTGCATCATCACTTGATTATCATAAACCTGTTTTGGTGTCATCAGAGCTAGAGTGATGGTTCGTTGTTGGAAATTGAAGGAGTGCTTGTTGGTGAAGCCATCATGTTGCACACGTCTATCAAATTGCCAAGGCCATCGTAAAAGGATATGTCCCGCTTGCATGGGTACCACATCAAACAACACTTCATCCTCATATTTCCCAATCCGAAATGGCACGACAACTTGCTTAGTAACCCGCACTTCACCACTATCATTCAGCCATTGCAACTTGTATGGATGCTTGAGTGTTGGGAGCCCTAGCTTCTCAACCATGGAAGAACTAGCAACGTTAGTGCAACTACTACCATCAATAATAACACTACATACCTTGTCTTTCACATGACAACGAGTGTAAAAGATGTTCTCCCATTGCACTTCTTCTTCCTCCACCTTAGCGTGCAAGTTCAAGGCTCTCCGAGCAACTAATCCAAGCATCTCACCATGCTCGGCCCCAAACTCCTCTTCTCCCAAAAGATCATCCTCCAATGGTGGAATGTCATCCAGCTCACCCTCGTCTTCAGAATCTATTGTCCCATTCTCCCGAATCACCATAACCCACTTGTTCGGGTATTGGCTAGCGATGTGACCTCTTCCTTGACATTTGAAACATTTAATTTCACTAGAACGAGACAAAGTTGTGGGTATCTTACTTTGAGAAGCCGTGGAAGTAGTGGTTGAATTTTGCTCAGTTTTGGCCTTGGGGTTGGAGTTACTTTTGTCTTTCCTTGGATAATTCGGCCTCCATGGTGTTGCACTAGGATTTTGTGGGGTGGGTCTCGGATGTGCACTTGTACTGCCCTTCTTCAATTGCCTCTCAGCCTTCATTGCCATATCCACCAAGTCTTCCATCTCCACATAGTGATGTAGCTCAACCGTGTTGGCAATCTCTCTATTCAACCCATTCAAAAACCTTGCCATTGTTGCCTCCCGATCCTCCTCTACATTGGCCCGAATCATAGCCATCTCCATCTCTTTATAATATTCAGCAACACTTTTGTAACCTTGTCGAAGACCTTGAAGCTTAAGGTATAGATCCTGGTAATAATGAGATGGCACAAAACGACGCCTCATTACCCTCTTCATGTCATCCCAAGTCTCGATAGGCAAATCTCCACTTCGCCTCCTATTGACGCACAACTGATCCCACCACACAATAGCATAATTAGTAAACTCAATAACAGCAAGTTTTACCTTCTTCATTTCGGAGTAGTTGTGAAAATTGAAAATCAACTCCATCTTCTTCTCCCATTCAAGGTATGCTTCGGGATCACTCTTTCCTTGAAATGCCGGAATCCTCATCTTGATACTACCCAAGTTGTTGTCTACGCGATTCCGAGTGTCTCTATCCCGACCATATCTCCTAGGGCTGCCCGTTGACATCCTATCAAAGTCTTCATCGAAATTTTCCACTTCAAACGCCCCCACACCTTCAACTCCCCGTTGGGGCACCCTATTCATCCTTGGGAGGTTTGGAACAACCGGTGGCTGTCCTCGTTGTGCTCACTCTTCAACTCTATCTATCCTCTCGTGTATTTGCTCAAGTTCCACCCTCATCATCCTTCTCATTTCCCCAATTATAGCTTGCACTTGCAAATTCGGAATAGTTGGAGGCGTACTCTCCTCGCTTGTGTTTCTCTCCAGAATTTGAGACATGATGGAAAACCTGCAAAAAAAATGTTAAATAAAAATTACCCTCACCACAAAACTCACGTAGTTCACTCCAAGAAATAGTTCACTCAAATCCACTCGTGTATCACTCAATTCAATTTGGCTTTTAACCTCAATTGATCTCACCTCGCTGTCTTTTTCCACTCGTTTTCTTCTTTGAGTTCTTTCAAAACTAATTAAAAACCATCATCAAAGGGTTCAAACTGAAACAAACCAAAACGGATCGAAGATTTGTTTTCTTAGAAATGGGTTGAAATTTTGGCAATTCAAGAAATGGGCTGGATTTTTGACAATTCAAGAATGGCAATTCAAGATTGGCAATTAAAACATAAACAAATCAAGAAATTTTGGCAACTCAAGATTGGCAATTCCAATCTAATCTAATCAAGAAATTTTGGCAATTCAAGAATGGCAACTCAAGATTGGCAATTCAAATCTAACGAAATCAAAAAATTTTGGCAATGCAAGAATGGCAACTCAAGATTGGCAATTCAAATCCAACCAAATCAAGAAATTTTAGCAATTCAAGAATGGCAACGTCAATACCTTTCAAAATTTGTTTTTTGATTCTTCTTTCCTTTCTTTTTTTTCTTTCTTTTTTTCTTTTTTTTTCCCTTTTTTTTTTCAGAGACTCAGTTCTTCAATTTTCACAAACTCAAATCTTCACAAACTATTTTATAATTTCGGAATCAATAAAAGGGAACTCATAAAAGAAAGAAATCCCTCTCTCAAAGCAAGAATAAAATATGAGCAACTTCAATCAATGAAACCCTAGATCTAGATGCAAATTTTTTTTCGTAAGAGAAATGAACAAAAATAAATAGAAGAAAGGTCGAAAGGATGAACTTAGCTCTGGTACCAACTGATACGAACCTCGCCAACGATTATGACGAAACCCGAAACAAATTTAACAAGAAGAAGAAAAGCCAAAGGATTCAAGAAGAAGGGATGGAAAACCTCGACCCGATGCTTAGCGAAGCACGAACCTCGGTAAGGGGATGACGCCACAAAAGGAGATGAAAATCCAATTGATAAGTCGGTTTGAACGCCACAAGGAAAACCCTTGATAAGTTCTTAAAAAAGTTTCTTCAAGAAAACAAGAAGAAAACCTCACAAATACTCATAGATCAAAGTTGTGTTTCATGGCTGCTACAAGGGGCTATATATATAGCCTAAAACCCTAGAAAACTTCTAAAAAGTGAAAGTTCAAAACTACCCTTAAAGATAAAATAAAGACACGTCCAACTAAAAAGCAACTTCGGCCCAAAGGCCCACAAAACCCAGCAAGACTAGACAATTACAAAAGACTCTAGCTCACATATTAAACTCAAAAACAAATGACAACCAAATCTTCATCAATCTTATGGAAATCAAATCTTCATCAGGTGGAATTGGCTTGGATGAGTAGGACCAGCTTTTGTTCACCATTAGTAGTGATCACGCTTTCTTCCTGTTGTAAAATTCTCCATGCCAATTTGCTAAGCTCCTCTTTAAATCTTCTAGCTCGAGCTCTCGTCACTGGTCCTGTTGGGACTTGAATTGGATCCTTAGCCTTGATGTCAACATCAAAAATGACTTGTATTTTTGAACTAGGACCCCTAACCCTTTCTTTTCCTTTCGGAATGCCTAATATTTTTTTAATCAAAACCCTAACGCTAGGTTTTCTTGCTTTAGTGTCACCTTTTTTTTTTAATCAAAACCTAGATCTTATGTTTTATTTTCGTAACGCCTACTATACTTGAATCAAAAGCCTAATCCTATGCTCTCAATCGAAACAGTGATGCTTCGTTCTCTTTTCTGAATGTCTCATTTTGTTTTTAATCAAAACGCCTAAACTGTCTTTCAAAACATAATCTTTTGTTTTTTCTTTCGTAAGGTCTCCTATCTTTCGGCCAAAACACAAACACTATGTTTTCTTTTTCTTGATAACTCCTATCTATATGTTTTTAATCAAAACCCTAATCTTATATTATCCTATAGTAATGCTTCCTATTTTTCAGTTTTGAATCAAAACCCTAGTCTTTGTTTTTATTTTAAAATGACTAGTATTTTTTAACCAAGACCCCCTAACACATTCTTTTGTTTTAAGAATAGATATTATTTTTGAATCAAAAGACGAAGCCTACGTCTTTTTTATGGTAGTGTTACCATTCTTTGATCAAAACCTTGATCCCATGTTTTTCTTTCGTCAAGTCTCCTATATTTCGGTCAAAACACGAGTACTATGTTTCCCTTTCTTGATAACTCCTGTCTAATTATTTTCAATCAAAACACTAATCTTGTGTTTATTCTTATAATAATATCTCCTAATTTTTTAGATTTGAATGAAAACCATAACCTTTGTTGTTATTTTAAAATAACTCGTATTTTTGAACAAAGGTCCCTAATACTTTCTTTTCCTTTCGGGATACTCATTATTTTTGAATCAAAACCCTAATCCTTGGCTTTCATATGGTAGTGTCACCTTTCACTTTTCAAAACCTTGATCGTATGTTTTCTTTTCGTAACGCCTACTATACTTGAATCAAAAGCCTAATCATATGATTTCAATGAAAACCCTAATATTTTTCCCCCTTTTGGAATCTCTCATTTTGATTTTAATCAAAAACACTAACCCTACCTTTCAAAACCATAATCTTTTGTTTTTCTTTCGTGAAGCCTCCTATCTTTCGGTCAAACCACGAATACTATGTTTCCTTTTCCTAATAACTCGAATCTATATGTTTTTAACCAAAACCCCGATCTTATGTTTTCTTACAGTAATGTCTACTAATTTTAAGTTTTGAATGAAAACCCTAGTCTTTGTCGTCATTTTTAAAATGACTCGTATTTTTGAAACAAGACCCCAAACACTTTGTTTTCTTTTTGGAATACCTAATATTTTTGAATCGAAACCCTAAACGTAGGTTTTCTTGTGGTTGTGTCACCTTTCACTATTCAAAACCTTGATCCTATTTTTTCTTTTTGTAACGCCTACTATAATTGAATCAAAAGCCTAATGCTATGCTTTCCATCAAGATCCCTAATGCTTTGTTTCCTTTTCGTAATGTCTCGTTTTGTTTTTTAATCAAAACAGTAACCCTATCTTTCAAAACCATAATCTTTTGTTTTTTTTTTTTTTGTAAGGTCTCCTATCTTTCGTTCAAAACATGAATATTATATTTCCTCTTCCTAATAACTCCCATCTATATGTTTTTAGTAAAAACCATAATCTTATGCTTTCTTATAGAAATGTCTCCTAATTTTCAGTTTTGAATAAAAGCCCTTGTCTTTGTTCTAATTTTAAAATGACTCGTATTTTTGAACCAGGACCCCTAACCCTTTCTTTTCCTTTCCGAATGCCTAATATTTTTTTTAATCAAAACCCTAGTGCTAGGTTTTCTTGCTTTAGGCTCACCTTTTTTGTTTTTTAATCAAACCTAGATCTTATGTTTTACTTTCGTAACTCCTACTATACTTGAAACAAAAGCCTAATCCTATGCTCTCAATCGAAACAGTGATGCTTTGTTTTCTTTTCTGAATGTCTCATTTTGTTTTTAATCAAAACGCCTAAACTGTCTTTCAAAACATAATCTTTTGTTTTTTCTTTCGTAAGGTCTACTATCTTTCGGCCAAAACACAAACACTATGTTTCCTTTTTCTTGATAACTCCTATTTATATGTTTTTAATCAAAACCCTAATCTTATATTATCCTATAGTAATGCTTCCTATTTTTCAGTTTTGAATCAAAACCCTAGTCTTTGTTTTTATTTTAAAATGACTAGTATTTTTTAACCAAGACCCCCTAACACATTCTTTTGTTTTAAGAATAGATATTATTTTTGAATCAAAAGACGAAGCCTAGGTTTTTCTTATGGTAGTGTAACCATTCTTTGATCAAAACCTTGATCCCATGTTTTTCTTTCGTCAAGTCTCCTATCTTTCGGTCAAAACACGAATACTATGTTTCCCTTTCTTGATAACTCCTGTCTAAATGTTTTCAATCAAAACCCTAATCTTGTGTTTATTCTTATAATAATATCTCCTAATTTTTCATATTTGAATGAAAACCATAGCCTTTGTTGTCATTTTAAAATAACTCGTATTTTTGAACCAAGGTCCCTAATACTTTCTTTTCCTTTCGGGATACTCACTATTTTTTAATCAAAACCCTAATCCTTGGCTTTCATATGTTAGTGTCACCTTTCACTTTTCAAAACCTTGATCGTATGTTTTCTTTTCGTAACGCCTACTATACTTGAATCAAAAGCCTAATCATATGATTTCAATGAAAACCCTAATATTTTTCACCCTTTCGGAATCTCTCATTTTGATTTTAATCAAAAACACTAACCCTATCTTTCAAAACCATAATCTTTTGTTTTTTCTTTCGTGAAGCCTCCTATCTTTCGGCCAAACCACGAATACTATGTTTCCTTTTCCTAATAACTCGAATCTATATGTTTTTAACCAAAACCCCGATCTTATGTTTTCATACAGTAATGTCTACTACTTTTCCATTTTGAATGAAAGCCCTAGTCTTTGTCGTCATTTTTAAAATGATTCGTATTTTTGAAACAAGACCCCAAACCCTCTCTTTTCCTTTTGGAATACCTAATATTTTTTAATCGAAACCCTAATCGTAGGTTGTCTTGTGGTTGTGTCACCTTTCACTTTTCAAAACCTTGATCGTATGTTTTATTTTCGTAACGCCTACTATACTTGAATCAAAAGCCTAGTCATATGATTTCAAAGAAAACCCTAACATTTTTTCCCCTTTTCGGAATCTCTCAATTTGATTTTATTCAAAAACACTAACCCTATGTTTCAAAAACATAATCTTTTGTTTTTCTTTCGTGAAGCCTCCTATCTTTCAGTCAAACCATAAATACTATGTTTCCTTTTCCTAATAACTCGAATCTACATGTTTTTAACAAAAACCCCGATCTTATGTTTTGTTACAGTAATGTCTACTAATATTCAGTTTTGAATGAAAACCATAGTCTTTGTCGTAATTTTTAAAATGACTCATATTTTTGAAACAAGAACCCAAATCCTCTCTTTTCCTTTCGGAATAACTAATATTTTTGAATCGAAATCCTAATCGTAGGTTTTCTTGTGGTTGTGTCACCTTTCACTATTCAAAACTTTGATCCTATTTTTTCTTTTCGTAACGCCTACTATAATTGAATCAAAAGCCTAATGCTATGCTTTCCATCAAGATCCCTAATGCTTTGTTTCCTTTACGGAATGTCTCGTTTTGTTTTTAATCAAAACAGTAACCCTATCTTTCAAAACCATAATCTTTTGTTTTTCTTTTGTAAGGTCTCCTATCTTTCGGTCAAAACACGAATATTATATTTCCTCTTCCTAATAACTCCCATCTATATGTTTTTAGTCAAAACCATAATCTTATGCTTTCTTATAGAAATGTCTCCTAATTTTCAGTTTTGAATAAAAGCCCTAGTCTTTGTTCTAATTTTAAAATGACTCGTATTTTTGAACCAGGACCCCTATCCCTTTCTTTTCCTTTCCGAATGCCTAATATTTTTTTTAATCAAAACCCTAGTGCTAGATTTTCTTGTTTTAGTGTCACCTTTTTTTTTTTTAATCAAAACCTAGATCCTATGTTTTATTTTCGTAACGCCTACTATACTTGAATCAAAAGCCTAATCCTATGCTCTCAATCGAAACAGTGATGCTTCGTTTCCTTTTCTTAATGACTCATTTTGTTTTTAATCAAAACGCCTACCCTGTCTTTCAAAACATAATCTTTTGTTTTTTCTTTCGTAATGTCTCCTATCTTTCCCTCAAAACAGAAAGACTATGTTTCCTTTTTCTTGATAACTCTTATCTATATGTTTTTAATCAAAACCCTAATCTTATATTATCTTATAGTAATGCTTCCTATTTTTCAGTTTTGAATCAAAACCCTATTCTTTGTTTTTATTTTAAAATGACTCGTATTTTTTTAACCAACACCCCGTAACACTTTCTTTTGTTTTAAGAATAGACATTATTTTTGAATGAAAAGATGAAGCCTAGGATTTTTTTATGGTAGTGTCACCATTCTTTGATCAAAACCTTGATCCCATGTTTTTCTTTCGTCAAGTCTCCTATTTTTCGGTCAAAACACGAATACTATGTTTCCCTTTCTTGATAACTCCTGTATAAATGTTTTCAATCAAAACCCTAATCTTGTGTTTATTCTTATAATAATATCTCCTAATTTTTCAGATTTGAATGAAAACCATAGCCTTTGTTGTAATTTCAAAATAACTCGTATTTTTGAACAAAGGTCCCTAATACTTTCTTTTCCTTTCGAGATACTCACTATTTTTGAATCAAAACCCTAATCCTTGGTTTTCATATGGTAGTGTCACCTTTCACTTTTCAAAACCTTGATCGTATGTTTACTTTTCGTAACGCCTACTATACTTGAATCAAAAGCCTAATCATATGATTTCAATGAAAACCCTAATATTTTTTCCCCCTTTCGGAATCTCTCATTTTGATTTTAATCAAAAACACTAACCCTATCTTACAAAACCATAATCTTTTGTTTTTTTTCGTTGAGCCTCCTATCTTTCGGTCAAACCACGAATACTATGTTTCCTTTACCTAATAAGTCGAATCTATATGTTTTTAACCAAAACCCCGATCTTATGTTTTCTTACAGTAATGTCTACTAATTTTTCGTTTTGAATGAAAACCCTAGTCTTTGTCGCCATTTTTAAAATGACTTATATTTTTTAAACAAGACCCCAAACCCTCTCTTTTCCTTTCATAATACCTAATATTTTTGAATCGAAACCCTAATCATAGGTTTTCTTGTGGTTGTGTCACATTTCACTATTCAAAACCTTGATCCTTTTTTTTCTTTTCGTAACACCTACTATAATTGAATCAAAAGCCTAATGCTATGCTTTCCATCAAGATCCCTAATGCTTTGTTTCCTTTTCGCAATGTCTCGTTTTGTTTTTTAATCAAAACAGTAACCCTATCTTTCAAAACCATAATCTTTTGTTTTTCTTTTGTAAGGTCTCCTATCTTTCGTTCAAAACACGAATATTATATTTCCTCTTCCTAATAACTACCATCTATATGTTTTTAGTAAAAATCATAATCTTATGCTTTCTTATAGAAATGTCTCCTAATTTTTTGTTTTGAATGAAAGCCCTTGTCTTTGTTCTAATTTTAAAATGACTCGTATTTTTGAACCAGGACCCCTAACCCTTTCTTTTCGTTTCCGAATGCGAAATATGTTTTTTTAATCAAAACCCTAGTGCTTGGTTTTCTTGCTTTAGGGTCACCTTTTTTTTTTTAATCAAAACCTAGATCTTATGTTTTACTTTCGTAACGCCTACTATACTTGAATCAAAAGCCTAATCCCATGCTCTCAATCGAAACAGTGATGCTTTGTTTTCTTTTCTGAATGTCTCATTTTGTTTTTAATCAAAACACCTACCCTGTCTTTCAAAACATAATCTTTTATTTTTTCTTTCATAAGGTCTCCTATCTTTCGGTCAAAACACAAAGACTATGTTTCCTTTTTCTTGATAACTCCTATCTGTATGTTTTTATTCAAAACCCTAATCTTGTATTTTCTTGTATTTTAAAATGACTCGTATTTTTTAACCAAGACCCCCTAACACTTTATTTTGTTTTAAGAATAGATATTATTTTTTAATCAAAAGACGAAGCATAGGTTTTTTTTATGGTAGTGTCACCATTCCCTGATCAAAACCTTGATCCCATGTTTTTCTTTCTTCAAGTCTCCTATCTTTCGGTCAAAACACGAATATTATGTTTCCCTTTCTTGATAACTCCTGTCTAAATGTTTTCAATCAAAACCCTAATCTTGTGTTTATTCTTATAATAATATCTCCTAATTTTTCAGATTTGAATGAAAACCATAGCCGTTGTTGTCATTTTAAAATAACTCGTATTTTTGAACCAAGGTCCCTAATACTTTTTTTTCCTTTCAGGATACTCACTATTTTTGAATCAAAACCCTAATCCTTGGTTTTCATATGGTAGTGTCACCTTTCACTTTTCAAAACCTTGATCGTATGTTTTCTTTTCGTAACGCCTACTATACTTGAATCAAAAGCCTAATCATATGATTTCAATGAAAACCGTAATATTTTTTCACCCTTTCGGAATCTCTCATTTTGATTTTAATCAAAAACACTAACCCCATCTTTCAAAACCATAATCTTTTATTTTTGTTTCGTGAAGCCTCCTATCTTTCTGTCAAACCATGAATACTATGTTTCCTTTTCCTAATAACTCGAATCTATATGTTTTTAACCAAACCCCCGATCTTATGTTTTCCTACAGTAATGTCTACTAATTTTCAGGTTTGAATGAAGACCCTAGTCTTTGTCGTCATTTTTAAAATGACTCGTATTTTTTAAACAGGAGCACAAACCCTCTCTTTTCCTTTCGGAATACCTAATATTTTTTAATCCAAACCCTAATCACAGGTTTTCTTGTGGTTGTGTCACCTTTCACTATTCAAAACATTGATCCTTTTTTTTCTTTTCGTAACGCCTACTATAATTGAATCAAAAGCCTAATGCTATGCTTTCCATCAATATCCCTAATGCTTTGTTTCCTTTTCGGAATGTCTCCTTTTATTTTTAATCAAAACAGTAACCCTATCTTTCAAAACCATAATCTTTTGTTTTTTCTTTTGTAAGGTCTCCTATCTTTCGGTCAAAACACGAATATTATATTTCCTCTTCCTAATAACTCCCATCTATATGTTTTTAGTCAAAACCATAATCTTATGCTTTCTTATATAAATGTCTCCTAATTTTCAGTTTTGAATGAAAGCCCTAGTATTTGTTCTAATTTTAAAATGACTCGTATTTTTGAACCAGGACCCCTAACCCTTTCTTTTCCTTTCGGAATGCCTAATATTTTTTTTATTCAAAACCCTAGTGCTAGGTTTTCTTGCTTTAGTGTCACCTTTTTTTTATTTTTAATCAAAACCTAGGTGTTATGTTTTATTTTCGTAACGCCTACTATACTTGAATCAAAAGCCTAATTGTATGCTCTCAATCAAAACAGTGATGCTTCATTTTCTTTTCTGAATGTCTCATTTTGTTTTTAATCAAAACACCTACCCTGTCTTTTAAAACATAATCTTTTGTTTGTTCTTTCGTAAGGTCTCCTATCTTTCGGTCAAAACACAAAGACTATGTTTCCTTTTTCTTGATAACTCCTATCTGTATGTTTTTAATCAAAACCCTAATCTTATATTATCTTGTATTAATGCTTTCTATTTTTCAGTTTTGAATCAAAACCCTAGTCTTTGTTTTTATTATAAAATGTCTCGTATTTTTTCACCAAGACCCCCTAACACTTTCTTTTGTTTTAAGAATAGATATTATTTTTGAATCAAAAGACGAAGCCTAGGTTTTTTTATGGTAGTGTCACCATTCTTTGATTAAAACCTTGATCCCATGTTTTTCTTTCTTCAAGTCTCCTATCTTTCGGTCAAAACACGAATACTATGTTTCCCTTTATGATAACTCTTGTCTAAATGTTTTCAATCAAAACCCTAATATTGTGTTTATTCTTATAATAATATCTCCTAATTTTTCATATTTGAATAAAAACCATAGCCTTTGTTATCATTTTAAAATAACTCATATTTTTGAACCAAGTTCCCTAATACTTTCTTTTGCTTTCGGGATACTCGCTATTTTTTAATTCAAAACCCTAATCCATGGTTTTCATATGGTAGTGTCACCTTTCACTTTTCAAAACCTTGATCATGTGTTCTCCTTTCGTAACGCTTACTATACTTGAATCAAAAGCCTAATCATATGATTTCAATGAAAACCCTAATATTTTTTCCCCCGTTCGGAATCTCTCATTTTGATTTTAATCAAAAACACTAACCCTCTCTTTCAAAACCATAATCTTTTGTTTTTCTTTCATGAAGCCTCCGATCTTTTGGTCAAACCAGGAATACTATGTTTACTTTTCCTAATAACTCGAATCTATATGTTTTTAACCAAACCCCCGATCTTATGTTTTCTTACAGTAATGTCTATTAATTTTCAGGTTTGAATGAAAACCCTAGTCTTTGTCGTCATTTTTAAAATGACTCGCACTTTTGAAACAAGAACCCAAACCCTCTCTTTTCCTTTCGGAATACCTAATATTTTTGAATCGAAACCCTAATCGCAGGTTTTCTTGTGGGTGTGTCACCTTTCACTATTCAAAACCTTGATCCTATTTTTTCTTTTCGTAACGCCTACTATAATAGAATCAAAAGCCTAATCCTATGCTTTCCATCAAGATCCCTAATGCTTTGTTTCCTTTTCGGAATGTCTCGTTTTGTTTTTAATTAAAACAGTAATCCTATCTTTCAAAACCATAATCTTCTGTTTTTCTTTTGTAAGGTCTCCTATCTTTCGGTCAAAACACGAATATTATATTTCCTCTTCCTAATAACTCCTATCTATATGTTTTAGTCAAAACCATAATCTTATGCTTTTTTATAGAAATGTCTCCTAATTTTCAGTTTTGAATGAAAGCCCTAGTACTTGTTATAATTTTAAAATAACTCGTATTTTTGAACCAGGACCCCTAAACTTTCTTTTCCTTTCGGAATGCCTAATTTTTTTTTATTCAAAACCCTAGTGCTAGGTTTTCTTGCTTTAGTGTCACCTTTTTTTTTTTTTAATCAAAACCTAGGTCTTATGTTTTATTTTCGTAACGCCTACTATACTTGAATCAAAAGCCTAATCCTATGTTCTCAATCGAAACAGTGTTGCTTCGTTTTCTTTTCTGAATGTATCATTTTGTTTTTAATCAAAACACCTACCCTGTCTTTCAAAACATAATCTTTTGTTTTTCTTTCGTAAGGTCTCCTATCTTTCGGTCAAAACATAAAGACTATGTTTCCTTTTTCTTGATAACTCCTATCTATATGTTTTTAATCAAAACCCTAATCTTATATTATCTTGTAGTAATGCTTCCTATTTTTCAGTTTTGAATCAAAACCCTAGTCTTTGTTTTTATTTTAAAATGACTCGTATTTTTTAACCAACACCGCAAACACTTTCTTTTGTATTAAGAATAGATATTATTTTTGAATCAAATGACGAAGCCTAGGTTTTTTTATGGTAGTGTCAAAATTCTTTGATTAAAACCTTGATCCCATGTTTTTCTTTCGTCAAGTCTCCTATCTTTCGGTCAAAACACGAATACTATGTTTCCCTTTCTTGATAACTCCTGTCTAAATGTTTTCAATCAAAACCCTAATCTTGTGTTTATTCTTATAATAATATCTCCTAATTTTTCATATTTGAATGAAAACCATAACCTTTGTTGTCATTTTAAAATAACTCGTATTTTTAAACCAAGTTCCCTAATACTTTCTTTTCCTTTCAGGATACTCGCTATTTTTTAATCAAAACCCTAATCCATGGTTTTCATATGCTAGTGTCACCTTTCACTTTTCAAAACCTTGATCATATGTTCTCTTTTCGTAACGCTTACTATACTTGAATCAAAAGCCTAATCATATGATTTCAATGAAAACCCTAATATTTTTTCCTCCTTTCCGAATCTCTCATTTTGATTTTAATAAAAAACACTAACCCAACTTTCAAAACCATAATCTTTTGTGTTTCTTTCGTGAAGCCTCCTATCTTTCGGTCAAACCACGAATACTATGTTTCCTTTTCCTAATAACTCGAATCAATATGTTTTTAACCAAAACCGCGATATTATGTTTTCTTACAGCAATGTCTACTAATTTTCAGTTTTGAATGAAAACCCTAGTCATTGTCGTCATTTTTAAAATGACTCGTATTTTTGAAACAAGACCCCAAACCCACTCTTTTCCTTTGGAATACCTAATATTTTTTAATCGAAACCCTAATCGTAGGTTTTCTTGTGGTTGTGTCACCTTTCACTATTCAAAACCCAGATCCTATTTTTTCTTTTCATAACGCCTACTATAATTGAATCAAAAGCCTAACGCTATGCTTTCCATCAAGATCCCTAATGCTTTGTTTCCCTTTCGGAATGTCGCGTTTTGTTTTTAATCAAAACAGTAACCCTATCTTTCAAAACCATAATCTTTTGTTTTTCTTTTGTAAGGTCTCATATCTTTCGTTCAAAACACGAATATTATATTTCCTCTTCCTAATAACTCCCATCTATATGTTTTTAGTGAAAACCATAATCTTATGCTTTCTTATAGAAATGTCTCCTAATTTTCAGTTTTGAATGAAAGCCCTAGTATTTGTTCTAATTTTAAAATGACTCATATTTTAGAACCAGGACCCCTAACACTTTCTTTTCCTTTCGGAATACCTAATAATTTTTTTATTCAAAACCCTAGTGCTAGGTTTTCTTGCTTTTGTGTCACCTTTTTTTGTTTTTTAATCAAACCCTAGGTCTTATGTTTTATTTTTGTAACGCCTACTATACTTATATCAAAATCCTAATCCTATGCTCTCAATCGAAACAGTGATGCTTCGTTTTCTTTTCTGAATGTCTCATTTTGTTTTCAATCAAAACATCTACCTTGTCTTTCAAAACATAATCTTTTGTTTTTTCTTTCGTAAGGTCTCCAATCTTTCGGTCAAAACAAAAGAACTATGTTTCCTTTTTCTTGATAACTCCTATCTGTATGTTTTTAAAACCCTAATCTTATATTATCTTGTAGTAATGCTTCCTATTTTTCAGTTTTGAATCAAAACCCTAGTCTTTGTTTTTATTTTAAAATGACTCGTATTTTTTAACAAAGACCCCCTAACACTTTCTTTTATTTTTAGAATAGATATTATTTTTTAATCAAAAGACGAAGTCTAGGTTTTTTTATGGTAGTGTCACCATTCTTTGATCAAAACCTTGATCCCATGTTTTTCTTTCGTCAAGTCTCTTATCTTTCGGTCAAAACACGAATACTATGTTTATCTTTCTTGATAACTGCTATATAAATATTTTCAATGAAAACCCTAATCTTGTGTTTATTCTTATAATAATATCTCCTAATTTTTTAGATTTGAAAGAAATCCATAGCCTTTGTTGCCATTTTAAAATAAGTCGTATTTTTGAACCAAGGTCCCTAATACTTTCTTTTCCTTTCGGGATACTCACTATTTTTGAATCAAAACCCTAATCCTTGGTTTTCATATGGTAGTGTCACCTTTCACTTTTCAAAACCTTGATCGTATGTTTTCTTTTCGTAATGCCTACTATACTTGAATCAAAAGCCTAATCATATGATTTCAATGAAAACCCTAATATTTTTCCCCCTTTCGGAATCTCTCATTTTGATTTTAATAAAAAACACTAACCCAACTTTCAAAACCATAATCTTTTGTTTTTCTTTCGTGAAGCCTCCTATCTTTCGGTCAAACCTGAAAGACTATGTTTCCTTTTCCTAATAACTCGAATCTATATGTTTCTAACCAAAACCCCGATCTTATGTTTTTTCTTACAGTAATGTCTACTAATTTTTAGTTTTGAAAGAAAACCCTAGTCTTTGTCGTCATTTTTAAAATGACTCGTATTTTTGAAACAAGACCCCAAACCCTCTCTTTTCCTTTCGGAATACCTAATATTTTTGAATCGAAACTCTAATCGTAGGTTTTTCTTGTGGTTGTGTCACCTTTCACTATTCAAAACCTTGATCCTTTTTTTTTCTTTTCGTAACGCCTACTATAATTGAATCAAAATCCTAATGCTATGCTTTCCATCAAGATCCCTAATGCTTTGTTTCCTTTTCGGAATGTCTCGTTTTGTTTTTAATCAAAACAGTAACCCTATCTTTCAAAACCATAATCTTTTGTTTTTTCTTTTGTAAGGTCTGCTATCTTTCGGTCAAAACACGAATATTATATTTCCTCTTCCTAATAACTCCCATCTATATGTTTTTAGTCAAAACCATAATCTTATGCTTTCTTATAGAAATGTCTCCTAATTTTCAGTTTTGAATGAAAGCCCTAGTGTTTGTTCTAATTTTAAAATGACTCGTATTTTTGAACCAGGAACCCTAACCCTTTCTTTTACTTTCGGAATGCCTAATATTTTTTTAATCAAAAACCCTACTGCTAGGTTTTCTTGCTTTAGTGTCACCTTTATTTTTTTTAATCAAAACATACATCTTATGTTTTATTTTCGTAACGCCTACTATACTTAAATCAAAAGCCTAATCATATGTTCTCAATCGAAACAGTGATGCTTCGTTTTCTTTTCTGATTGTCTCATTTTGTTTTTAATCAAAACACCTACCCTGTCTTTCAAAACATAATCTTTTTTTTTTCTTTCGTAAGGTCTCCTATCTTTCGGTTAAAACACAAAGACTATGTTTCCTTTTTCTTGATATCTACTATCTATATGTTTTTAAGCAAAACCCTAATCTTATATTATCTTATAGTAATGCTTCCTATTTTTCAGTTTTGAATCAAAACCCTAGTCTTTGTTTTTATTTTAAAATGACTCGTATTTTTTAACCAAGACCCCCTAACACTGTCTTTTGTTTTAAGAATAGATATTATTTTTGAATCAAAAGACGAAGCCTAGGCTTTTTTTATGGTAGTGTCACCATTCTTTGATCAAAACCTTGATCCCATGTTTTTCTTTCGTCAAGTCTCCTATATTCCCGTCAAAACACGAATACTATGTTTCCCTTTCTTGATAACTCCTGTCTAAATGTTTTCAATCAAAAACCTAATCTTGTGTTTATTCTTATAATAATATCTCCTAATTTTTCAGATTTGAATGAAAACCATAGCCTTTGTTGTCATTTTAAAATAACCCGTATTTTTGAAATAATGTCCCTAATACTTTCTTTTCCTTTCGGGATACTCACTATTTTTGAATCAAAACCCTAATCCTTGGTTTTCACATGGTAGTGTCCCTTTTCACTTTTCAAAACCTTGATCGTATGTTTTTCTTTTCGTAACGCCTACTATACTTGAATCAAAAGCCTAATCATATGATTTCAATGAAAACCCTAATATTTTTTCCCCCTTTCGTAACCTCTCATATTGATTTTAATCAAAAACACTAACCCTATCTTTCAAAACCATAATCTTTTGTTTTTCTTTAGTAAGGTCTCCTATCTTTCGGGTAAACCACGAATACTATGTTTCCTTTTCCTAATAACTCGAATCTATATGGTTTTAACCAAAACCCCGATCTTATGTTTTCTTATAGTAATGTCTACTAATTTTCAATTATGAATGAAAACCCTAGTCTTTGTCGTCATTTTTAAAATGACTCGTATTTTTGAAACAAGACCCCAAACCCTCTGTTTTCCTTTCGAAATACCTAATATTTTTTAATCGAAACCCTAATCGTATTTTTTCTTGTGGTTGTGTCACATTTCACTATTTAAAACCTTGATCCTATTTTTTCTTTTCGTAACGCCTATTATAATTGAATCAAAAGCCTAATGCTATGCTTTCCATCAAGATCCCTAATGCTTTGTTTCCTTTTCGGAATGTCTCCTTTTGTTTTTAATCAAAACAGTAACCCTATCTTTCAAAACCATAATCTTTTGTTTTTCTTTCGTGAAGCCTCCTATCTTTCGGTCAAAACACGAATATTATATTTCCTCTTCCTAATAACTCCCATCTATATGTTTTTAGTCAAAACCATAATCTTATGCTTTCTTATCGAAATGTCTCCTAATTTTCAGTTTTGAATGAAAGCCCTTGATACGAACCTCGCCAACGCTTTCTTCATCAAGTGTCTAAGTGGAATCGGCTTGGATGAGTAGGACCAGCTTTTGTTCACCATCAGTAGTGATCACGCTTTCTTCCTGTTGTAGAATTCCCCATGCCAAGTTGCAAAGCTCCTCTTTAAATCTTCTAGCTCGAGCCCTCATCACTGGTCCTGTTGGGACTTGAATTGGATCCTTAGCCGTGATGTCCACATCAATTAGGGTTTTGATTAAATACATAAAGATAGAAGTTATTATTAAGAAAAGGAAACATAGGATTCTTGTTTTGACCGAAAGATACGATACTTTACTAAAGAAAAGGAAAATATTATGGTTTTGAAAGATAAGGTTATTGTTTTGATTGAAAAAAAAATGAGACATTCCGAAAATAAAAAAAAAAAGCGTTAGGGTTCTGATTTAAAGCAGAAGATTAGGCTTTTGATTCAATTATAGTCGGTGTTACCAATAGAAAAACATATGATCAACGTTTCGATTAAGGAAAGGTGACACTACCATAAGAAAACTTATGATTAGTGTTTTGATTCAAAAATAGTTGGTATGCCGAATGGAAAAGAAAGGGTTTGGTGTCTTGGTTCAAAATACGAGTTATTTTAAAATGGCAACAAAGACTACGGTTTTCATTCAAAACTGAAAATTAGGAGAAATTACAATAAGAAAACATAAGATAAAGGTTTGGTTAAATACATACAAATTGAAGTAATTAAGAAAAAGAAACGTAGGATTCTTGTTTTGATTGAAAGTTAGGAGACTTTACGAAAGAAAAAGAAAAAAAATTATGGTTTTGGAAGATAGGGTTAGTGTTTTGATAAAAAACAAAACGAGACATTCTGAAAATAAAACAAAGCATTAGGGTTTTGATTGAAAGCATAAGATTATGCTTTTGATTCAAAAATAGTAGGTATTCTGAAAGGAAAAGTAAAGCTTTTTGTTCAAAAATACATGTCATTTTAAAATGATAACAAAGTCTAGGGCTTTCATTTAAAACTGAAAATTAGGAGATATTACTATTAGAAAACATAAGATTAGGCTTTTGATTAAATACATACTGATAGAAGTTATTTAGAAAAGGAAATATAGGATTTTTTTTTTTTGACCTTAAGATAGGAGGCTTTACCAAAGAAAAGGAAAAGATTATGGTTTTGAAAGGTAGAGTTAGTGTTTTGATTAAAAACAAAATGAGACATTTCCAAAATAAAACAAAGCATTAGGGTTTTGATTAAATACATACAGATAGAAGTTATTTAGAAAAGGAAATATAGGATTCTTGTTTTGACTTTAAGATAGGAGGCTTTACCAAAGAAAAGGAAAAGATTATGGTGTTGAAAGGTAGAGTTAGTGTTTTGATTAAAAACAAAATGAGACATTCCGAAAATAAAACAAAGCATTAGGGTTTTGATGGAAAGCACAAGATTAGGCTTTTGATTCAATTATAGTCGGCGTTACGAAAAGAAAATATATAACCAAAGTTTTGATTAAAGAAAGGTGACACTACTATAAAAAACTAATGATTAGTGTTTTGATTCAAAAATAGTAGGTATGCCGAATGGAAAAGAAAGGGTTTGGGGTCATGGTTCAAAATACGATTCATTTTAAAATGAGAACAAAGACTACGGTTTTCATTCAAAACTGAAAATTAGGAGAAATTACTATAAGAAAAAAATATAAGATAAGGGTTTTGATTAAATACATACAGATAGAAGTTATTAAGAAAAGGAAACGTAGGATTCTTGTTTTGACCGAAAGATAGGAGACTTTACGAAAGAACAAGAAAAAAAATTATGGTTTTGGAAGATAGGGTTAGTGTTTTGATAAAAAACAAAACGAGACATTCCAAAAATAAAACAAAGCATTAGGGTTTTGACTGAAAGCATAAGATTAGGCTTTTGATTCAAGTATAGTGGCGTTAGGAAAAGAAAACATATGATCGATGTTTTATTAAAGAAAGGTGACACTACCATAAGAAAACTTTTTATTATGGTTTTGATTCAATAATAGTAGGTATTCTGAAAGGAAAAGTAAAGCTTTTTGTTCAAAAATACATGTCATTTTAAAATGATAACAAAGACTAGGGCTTTCATTTAAAACTGAAAATTAGGAGATATTACTATTAGAAAACATAAGATTAGGCTTTTGATTAAATACATATAGATAGAAGTTACTTAGAAAAGGAAATATAGGATTTTTTTTTTGACCTTAAGATAGGAGGCTTTAGCAAAGAAAAGGAAAAGATTATGGTTTTGAAAGGTAGAGTTAGTGTTTTGATTAAAAACAAAATGAGACATTCCCAAAATAAAACAAAGCATTAGGGTTTTGATGGAAAGCTGAAGATTATGCTTTTGATTCAATTATAGTCGGCGTCACGAAAAGAAAACTTATAATCAAGTTCTTAATTAAAGAAAGGTGACACTACCATAAGAAAACTTTTTATTAGGGTTTTGATTAAAAAATAGTAGATATTCTGAAAGGAAAAGTAAAGCTTTTGGATCTTGGTTCAAAAATACTTCTCATTTTAAAATGATAACAAAGACTAAGGCTTTCATTTAAAACTGAAAATTAGGAGATATTACTATTATAAAACATAAGATTAGGATTTTGATTAAATACATACAGATAGAAGTTACTTAGAAAAGGAAATGTAGGATTCTTATTTTGACTTTAGGAAAGGAGGCTTTACAAAAGAAAATAAAAAGATTATGGTTTTGAAAGGTAGAGTTAGTGTTTTGATTAAAAAACAAAATGAGACATTCCGAAAATAAAACAAAACATTAGGGTTTTGATGGAAAGCAAAAGATTAGGCTTTTGATTCAAATATAGTCGGTGTCACGAAAAGAAAACATATAATCAATGTTTTGATTAAAGAAAGGCGACAGTACCATAAAAAAACTTATGATTATTGTTTTGATTCAAAAAAAGTAGGTATGCCGAATGGAAAAGAAAGGGTTTGGGGTCGTGGTTCAAAATACGAGTCATTTTAAAATGACAACAAAGACTAAGGTTTTCATTCAAAACTGAAAATTTGGAGAAATTACTATAAGAAAATATAAGATAAGAGTTTTGATTAAATACATACAGATAGAAGTTATTAAGAAAAGGAAACGTAGGATTCTTGTTTTGACCGAAAGATAAGAGACTTTACGAAAGAAAAAGTAAAAAAATTATGGTTTTGAATGATGGGGTTAGTGTTTTGATAAAAAACAAAACGAGACATTCTGAAAATAAAACAAAGCATTAGGGTTTTGATTGAAAGCATAAGATTAGCTTTTTGATTCAATTATAGTGGGCGTTAGGAAAAGAAAACATATGATCGATGTTTTATTAAAAAAAGGTGACACTATCATGAAAAAACTTTTTATTAGGGTTTTGATTCAAAAATAGTTGGTATTCTGAAAGGAAAAGTAAAGCTTTTGGGTCTTGGTTCAAAAATACGTGTCATTTTAAAATGATAACAAAGACTAGGGCTTTCATTTAAAACTGAAAAATAGGAGATATTATTATTACAAAAAATAAGATTAGGGTTTTTATTAAATACATACAGATAGAAGTTATTTAGAAAAGAAAATAAAGGATTCTTGTTTTGACTATAGGATAGGAGGCTTTACACAAGAAAAGGAAAAGATTATGGTTTTGAAAGGTAGAGTTAGTGTTTTCATTTAAAACAAAATGAGACATTCCCAAAATAAAACAAAGCATTAGGGTTTTGATAGAAAGCAGAAGATTAGGCTTTTGATTCAATTATAGTCGGCGTCACGAAAAGAAAACATATAATCAAGTTTTTGATTAAAGAAAGGCGACACTACCATAAAAAAACTTATGATTAGTGTTTTGATTCGAAAATAGTAGGTATGCCGAATGAAAAAGAAAGGGTTTGGGGTTTTGGTTCAAAATACGAGTCATTTTAAAATGACAACATAGACTACGGTTATCATTCAAAACTGAAAATTAGGAGAAATTACAATAAAAAAAATATAAGATAAGGGTTTTGATTAAATACATACAGATAGAAGTTATTAAAAAAAAGAAACGTAGGATTCTTGTTTTGACCGAAAGATAGGAGACTTTACGAAAGAAAAAGAAAAAAAAAATTATGGTTTTGAATGATAGGGTTAGTGTTTTGATAAAAAACAAAACGAGACATTCCGAAAATAAAACAAAGCATTAGGGTTTTGATTGAAAGAATATGATTAGGCTTTTGATTTAAGTATAGTGGGCGTTACGAAAAGAAAACATATGATCGATCTTTTATTAAAGAAAGGTGACACTACCATAAGAAAACTTTTTATTAGGGTTTTGATTCAAAAATAGTAGGTATTCTGAAAGGAAAAGTAAAGCTTTTGGGTCTTGGTTAAAAAATACGTGTCATTTTAAAATGGTAACAAAGACTAGGGCTTTCATTTAAAACTGAAAATTAGGAGATATTACTATTACAACACATAAGATTAAGGTTTTGATTACATACATGCAGATAGAAGTTATTTAGAAAAGGAAATATAGGATTCTTGTTTTGACTTTAAGATAGTAGGCTTTACCAAAGAAAAGGAAAAGATTATGGTTTTGAAAGGTAGAGTTAGTGTTTTGATTCAAAACAAAATGAGACATTCCCAAAATAAAACAAAGCATTAGTGTTTTGATGGAAAGCAGAAGGTTAAGCTTTTGATTCTATTATAGTCGGTGTCACGAAAAGAAAACATATAATCAATGTTTTGATTAAAGAAAGGCGACAGTACCATAAAAAAACTTATGATTATTGTTTTGATTCAAAAAAAGTAGGTATGCCGAATGGAAAAGAAAGGGTTTGCGGTCGTGGTTCAAAATACGAGTCATTTTAAAATTACAACAAAGACTAAGGTTTTCATTCAAAACTGAAAATTTGGAGAAATTACTATAAGAAAATATAAGATAAGGGTTTTGATTAAATACATACAGATAGAAGTTATTAAGAAAAGGAAACGTAGGATTCTTGTTTTAATCGAAAGATAAGAGACTTTACGAAAGAAAAAGTAAAAGAAATTATGGTTTTGAATGATAGGGTTAGTGTTTTGATAAAAAACAAAACGAGACATTCCGAAAATAAAACAAAGCATTAGGGTTTTGATTGAAAGCATAAGATTAGCCTTTTGATTCAATTATAGTGGGCGTTAGGAAAAGAAAACATATGATCGATGTTTTATTAAAAAAAGGTGACACTATCATGAAAAAAAATTTTTTTAAGGTTTTGATTCAAAAATAGTTGGTATTCTGAAAGGAAAAGTAAAGCTTTTGGGTCTTGGTTCAAAAATACGTGTCATTTTAAAATGATAACAAAGACTAGCGCTTTCATTTAAAACTGAAAAATAGGAGATATTATTATTACAAAACATAAGATTAGGGTTTTTATTAAATACATACAGATAGAAGTTATTTAGAAAAGAAAATAAAGGATTCTTGTTTTGACTATAGGATAGGAGGCTTTACACAAGAAAAGGAAAAGATTATGGTTTTGAAAGGTAGAGTTAGTGTTTTCATTTAAAACAAAATGAGACATTCCCAAAATAAAACAAAGCATTAGGGTTTTGATGGAAAGCAGAAGATTAGTCTTTTGATTCAATTATAGTCGGCGTCACGAAAAGAAAACATATAATCAAGTTTTTGATTAAAGAAAGGCGACACTACCATAAAAAAACTTATGATTAGTGTTTTGATTCAAAATTAGTAGGTATGCCGAATGAAAAAGAAAGGGTTTGGGGTCTTGGTTCAAAATACGAGTCATTTTAAAATGACAACATAGACTACGGTTATCATTCAAAACTGAAAATTAGGAGAAATTACAATAAGAAAAATATAAGATAAGGGTTTTGATTAAATACATACAGATAGAAGTTATTAAAAAAAAGAAACGTAGGATTCTTGTTGTGACAGAAAGATAGGAGACTTTACGAAAGAAAAAGAAAAAAAAAATTATGGTTTTGAATGATAGGGTTAGTGTTTTGATAAAAAACAAAACGAGACATTCCGAAAATAAAACAAAGCATTAGGGTTTTGATTGAAAGAATATGATTAGGCTTTTGATTTAAGTATAGTGGGCGTTACGAAATGAAAACATATGATCGATCTTTTATTAAAGAAAGGTGACACTACCATAAGAAAACTTTTTATTAGGGTTTTGATTCAAAAATAGTAGGTATTCTGAAAGGAAAAGTAATGCTTTTGGGTCTTGGTTCAAAAATACGTGTCATTTTAAAATGGTAACAAAGACTAGGGCTTTCATTTAAAACTGAAAATTAGGAGATATTACTATTAGAAAACATAAGATTAAGGTTTTGATTAAATACATGCAGATAGAAGTTATTTAGAAAAGGAAATATAGGATTCTTGTTTTGACTTTAAGATAGTAGGCTTTACCAAAGAAAAGGAAAAGATTATGGTTTTGAAAGGTAGAGTTAGTGTTTTGATTAAAAACAAAATGAGACATTCCCAAAATAAAACAAAGCATTAGTGTTTTGATGGAAAGCAGAAGGTTAAGCTTTTGATTCTATTATAGTCGGTGTCACGAAAAGAAAACATATAATCAATGTTTTGATTAAAGAAAGGCGACAGTACCATAAAAAAACTTATGATTATTGTTTTGATTCAAAAAAAGTAGGTATGCCGAATGGAAAAGAAAGGGTTTGGGGTCGTGGTTCAAAATATGAGTCATTTTAAAATTACAACAAAGACTAAGGTTTTCATTCAAAACTGAAAATTTGGAGAAATTACTATAAGAAAATATAAGATAAGGGTTTTGATTAAATACATACAGATAGAAGTTATTAAGAAAAGGAAACGTAGGATTCTTGTTTTAACCGAAAGATAAGAGACTTTACGAAAGAAAAAGTAAAAGAAATTATGGTTTTGAATGATAGGGTTAGTGTTTTGATAAAAAACAAAACGAGACATTCCGAAAATAAAACAAAGCATTAGGGTTTTGATTGAAAGCATAAGATTAGCCTTTTGATTCAATTATAGTGAGCGTTAGGAAAAAAAAACATATGATCGATGTTTTATTAAAAAAAGGTGACACTATCATGAAAAAAATATTTTTTAAGGTTTTGATTCAAAAATAGTTGGTATTCTGAAAGGAAAAGTAAAGCTTTTGGGTCTTGGTTCAAAAATACGTGTCATTTTAAAATGATAACAAAGACTAGCGCTTTCATTTAAAACTGAAAAATAGGAGATATTATTATTACAAAACATAAGATTAGGGTTTTTATTAAATACATACAGATAGAAGTTATTTAGAAAAGAAAATAAAGGATTCTTGTTTTGACTATAGGATAGGAGGCTTTACACAAGAAAAGGAAAAGATTATGGTTTTGAAAGGTAGAGTTAGTGTTTTCATTTAAAACAAAATGAGACATTCCCAAAATAAAACAAAGCATTAGGGTTTTGATGGAAAGCAGAAGATTAGGCTTTTGATTCAATTATAGTCGGCGTCACGAAAAGAAAACATATAATCAAGTTTTTGATTAAAAAAAGGCGACACTACCATAAAAAAACTTATGATTAGTGTTTTGATTCAAAAATAGTAGGTATGCCGAATGAAAAAGAAAGGGTTTGGGGTTTTGATTCAAAATACGAGTCATTTTAAAATGACAACATAGACTACGGTTATCATTCAAAACTGAAAATTAGGAGAAATTACAATAAAAAAAATATAAGATAAGGGTTTTGATTAAATACATACAGATAGAAGTTATTAAAAAAAAGAAATGTAGGATTCTTGTTTTGACCGAAAGATAGGAGAGTTTACGAAAGAAAAAGAAAAAAAAAATTTATGGTTTTGAATGATAGGGTTAGTGTTTTGATAAAAAACAAAACGAGACATTCCGAAAATAAAACAAAGCATTAGGGTTTTGATTGAAAGAATATGATTGGGCTTTTGATTCAAGTATAGTGGGCGTTACGAAAAGAAAACATATGATCGATCTTTTATTAAAAAAAGGTGACACTACCATAAGAAAACTTTTTATTAGGGTTTTGATTAAAAAATAGTAGGTATTCTGAAAGGAAAAGTAAAGCTTTTGGGTCTTGGTTCAAAAATACGTGTCATTTTAAAATGGTAACAAAGACTAGGGCTTTCATTTAAAACTGAAAATTAGGAGATATTAGTATTAGAAAACATAAGATTAAGGTTTTGATTAAATACATGCAGATAGAAGTTATTTAGAAAAGAAAATATAGGATTCTTGTTTTGACTTTAAGATAGTAGGCTTTACCAAAGAAAAGGAAAAGATTATGGTTTTGAAAGGTAGAGTTAGTGTTTTGATTAAAAACAAAATGAGACATTCCCAAAATAAAACAAAGCATTAGTGTTTTGATGGAAAGCAGAAGGTTAAGCTTTTGATTAAATTATAGTCGGTGTCACGAAAAGAAAACATATAATCAATGTTTTGATTAAAGAAAGGCGACAGTACCATAAAAAAACTTATGATTATTGTTTTGATTCAAAAAAAGTAGGTATGCCGAATGGAAAAGAAAGGGTTTGCGGTCGTGGTTCAAAATACGAGTCATTTTAAAATGACAACAAAGACTAAGGTTTTCATTCAAAACTGAAAATTTGGAGAAATTACTATAAGAAAATATAAGATAAGAGTTTTGATTAAATACATACAGATAGAAGTTATTAAGAAAAGGAAACGTAGGATTCTTGTTTTGACCGAAAGATAAGAGACTTTACGAAAGAAAAAGTAAAAAAAATTATGGTTTTGAATGATGGGGTTAGTGTTTTGATAAAAAACAAAACGAGACATTCTGAAAATAAAACAAAGCATTAGGGTTTTGATTGAAAGCATAAGATTAGCCTTTTGATTCAATTATAGTGGGCGTTAATAAAAGAAAACATATGATCGATGTTTTATTAAAAAAAGGTGACACTATCATGAAAAAACTTTTTATTAGGGTTTTGATTCAAAAATAGTTGGTATTCTGAAAGGAAAAGTAAAGCTTTTGGGTCTTGGTTCAAAAATACGTGTCATTTTAAAATGATAACAAAGACTAGCGCTTTCATTTAAAACTGAAAAATAGGAGATATTATTATTACAAAACATAAGATTAGGGTTTTTATTAAATACATACAGATAGAAGTTATTTAGAAAAGAAAATAAAGGATTCTTGTTTTGACTATAGGATAGGAGGCTTTACACAAGAAAAGGAAAAGATTATGGTTTTGAAAGGTAGAGTTAGTGTTTTCATTTAAAACAAAATGAGACATTCCCAAAATAAAACAAAGCATTAGGGTTTTGATGGAAAGCAGAAGATTAGGCTTTTGCTTCAATTATAGTCGGCGTCACGAAAAGAAAACATATAATCAAGTTTTTGATTAAAGAAAGGCGACACTACCATAAAAAAACTTATGATTAGTGTTTTGATTCAAAAATAGTAGGTATGGCGAATGAAAAAGAAAGGGTTTGGGGTCTTGGTTCAAAATACGAGTCATTTTAAAATGACAACATAGACTACGGTTATCATTCAAAACTGAAAATTAAGAGAAATTACAATAAGAAAAATATAAGATAAGGGTTTTGATTAAATACATACAGATAGAAGTTATTAAAAAAAAGAAACGTAGGATTCTTGTTTTGACCGAAAGATAGGAGACTTTACGAAAGAAAAAGAAAAAAAAAATTATGGTTTTGAATGATTGGGTTAGTGTTTTGATAAAAAACAAAACGAGACATTCCAAAAATAAAACAAAGCATTAGGGTTTTGATTGAAAGTATATGATTAGGCTTTTGATTCTAGTATAGTGGGCGTTACGAAAAGAAAACATATGATCGATCTTTTATTAAAAAAAGGTGACACTACCATAAGAAAACTTTTTATTAGGGTTTTGATTAAAAAATAGTAGGTATTCTGAAAGGAAAAGTAAAGCTTTTGGGTCTTGGTTCAAAAATACGTGTCATTTTAAAATGGTAACAAAGACTAGGGCTTTCATTTAAAACTGAAAATTAGGAGATATTAGTATTAGAAAACATAAGATTAAGGTTTTGATTAAATACATGCAGATAGAAGTCATTTAGAAAAGGAAATATAGGATTCTTGTTTTGACTTTAAGATAGTAGGCTTTACCAAAGAAAAGGAAAAGATTATGGTTTTGAAAGGTAGAGTTAGTGTTTTGATTAAAAACAAAATGAGACATTCCCAAAATAAAACAAAGCATTAGTGTTTTGATGGAAAGCAGAAGGTTAAGCTTTTGATTCAATTATAGTCGGTGTCACGAAAAGAAAACATATAATCAATGTTTTGATTAAGGAAAGGTGACACTACCATAAAAAAAACTTATGATTATTGTTTTGATTCAAAAAAAGTAGGTATTCCGAAGGAAAAAAAAAGGGTTTGCGGTCTTGGTTTAAAAATACGAGTCATTTTAAAATGAAAACAAGGACGAGGGTTTTTATTCTAAACTGAAAATTAGGAGATATTACTATAAGAAAACATAAGAATAGGTTTTTGATAAAATACATACATATAGAAGTTATTAAGAAAAGGAAACATAGGATTCAAGTTTTGACCGAAAGATACTAGACATTACAAAAGAAAAAGAAAAGATTATGGTTTTGAACGATAAGGTTAGTGTTTTGATAAAAAAACAAAACGAGACTTTCTGAAAATAAAACAAAGCATTAGGGTTTTGATTGAATCCATAAGATTAGGATTTCGATTCAAGTATAGTGGGCGTTACAAAAAGAAAACATATGATCGAGGTTTTTATTAAAGAAAGGTGACACTACCATAACAAAACTTAAGATTAGGGTTTTGATTAAAAAATAATAGATATTCCGAAAGGAAAAGAATGGCTTTGGCTTCTTGGTTCAAAAATATGAGTCATTTTCAAATGATAAAAAAGACTAGGGTTTTCATTCAAAACTGAAAATTAGGAGATATTACTATTAGAAAACATAAGATTAGGGTTTTGATTAAATATATACAGATAGAAGTTATTAAAAAAAGAAAAAGAAAAGATTATGGTTTTGAAAGATAGGGTTAGTGTTTTGATTAAAAACAAAACGAGACATTCCGAAAAAAAACAAAAGTATTAGTGGTTTGATTGAAAGCAGAAGATTAGGCTTTTGATTCAAGTATAGTAGGCGTTATGGAAAAAAAACATATGATCAAAGTTTTGATTAAATAAAGGTGACATTACCATAAGAAAACTTAGAATTAGTGTTTTGATTAAAAAATAGTAGGTATTACGAAATTAAAAGAAAGGGTTTGGGGACTTGGTTCAAAAATATGGGTCATTTTAAAATGACAACAAAGACTACGGTTTTCATTCAAAACTGAAAGTTACTAGATATTACTATAAGAAAACACAAGATTAGGATTTTGATTAAATACAAACAGATAGAAGTTATTAAGAAGAGGAAACATAGGATTCTAGTTTTGACCGAAAGATAGGAGACTTTACGAAAGAAAAAGAAAAGATTATGGTTTTGAAAGATTGGGTTAGTGTTTTCATAAATAACAAACGTGACAATCCGAAAATAAAACAAAGCACTAGGGTTTTGATTGAATGCATAAGATTAGAATTTTGATTCAAGTATAGTGGGTGTTACGAAAAGAACACCTATGATCGAGGTTTTTATTAAAGAAAGGTGACACTACCATAATAAAAATTAGGATTATAATTTTGATTAAAAAATAGTAGGTATTCCGAAAGGAAAAGAAAGGCTTTGGTTTTTTGGTTCAAAAATACAAGTCATGTAAAAAATACGAGTCAAAACTGAAAATTAGGAGATATTATTATTAGAAAACATAAGATTTGGGTTTTGATTAAATACGTAAAGATAGAAGTTACAAAGAAAAGAAAAAATAGGATTTTTGTTTGGACCGAAAGATAAGATACTTTACGAAAGAAAAAAGATAGATTATGGTTTTGAAAGATAGGGTTCGTGTTTTGATTAAAAACAAAACAAGACATTCCGAAAATAAAAAAAAAAGTATTAGTGTTTTGATTGAAAGCAAAAGATTAGGCTTTTGATTGAAGTATAGTAGGCGTTACGAAAAGAAAACATATGATCGAGGTTTTTATTAAAGAAAGGTCACATTACCATAAGAAAACTTAAGATTAGGGTTTAGATTAAAAAATAGTAGGTATTCCGAAAGGAAAAGAAATGCTTTGGTTTCTTGGTTAAAAAATTCGAGTCATTTTTAAATGATAACAAAGACTACGGTTTTCATTCAAAACTGAAAATTAGGAGATATTACTATTAGAAAACATAAGATTAGGGTTTTGATTAAATACGTAAAGATAGAAGTTTTAAAGAAAAGAAAAAATAGGATTCATGTTTGGAACGAAAGATAAGATAATTTATGAAAGAAAACAAAAAGATTATGATTTTGAAAAATAGGGTTAGTGTTTTCATTAAAAACAAACGTGACATTCCGAAAATAAAACAAAGTATTAGGGTTTTGATTGAATGCATAAGATTAGGATTTTGATTCAAGTATAGTGGGCGTTATAAAAAGAAAATCATATGATCGAGGTTTTTATTAAAGAAAGGTGACACTACTATAAGAAAACTTAAGATTAGGGTTTAGATTAAAAAATAATAGGTATTCCGAAAGAAAAAGAATGGCATTGGTTTCTTGGTTCAAAAATACTAGTCATTTTAAAATGATAAAAAACACTAGGGTTTTTATTCAAAACTGAAAATTAGGAGATATTACTATTACAAAACATAAGATTAAGGTTTTCATTCAAAAATAGTAGGTATTCCGAAAGGAAAAAAAAAGACTTTGGTTTCTTTGTTCAAAAATACGAGTCATTTTAATATGATAAGAAAAACTATGGATTTCATTCAAAACTGAAAATTAGGTGATATTACTATTTGAAAACATAAGATTTGGGTTTGATTAAATACATTTAGATAGAAGTTATTAAGAAAAGAAAAAATAGGATTATTGTTTGGACCGAAAGATAAGATACTTTACGGAAGAAAAAGAAAAGCTTATGGTTTTGAAAGATAGGGTTAGTGTTTTGAATAAAAACAAAACAAGACATTACGAAAATAAAACAAAGTATTAGTGTTTTGATTGAAACCAGAAGATTAGGGTTTTGATTCAAGTATAGTAGGCGTTATGGAAAGAAAACATATGATCAAAGTTTTGATTAAAAAAAAGGTGACACAACCATAAGTAAACTAAGGATTAGTGTTTTGATTCAAAAATAGTAGGTATTCCGAAAGAAAAAGAAAGGGTTTGGTGTCTTGGTTCAAACATACAAGTTATTTTAAAATGACAACAAAGACGAGGATATTTATTCAAACCTGAAAATTAGGAGATATTACTATAAGAAAACATAAGATTAGTGTTTTAATAAAATACATACATATAGAAGTTATGAAGAAAAGGAAACATAGGATTCTAGTTTTGACAGAAAGATAGGAGATTTTACGAAAGAAAAGGAAAAGATTATGGTTTTGAAAGATAGGGTTAGTATTTTGATTAAAAGTAAAACGAGACATTCTGAAAATAAATCAAAGCATTAGGGTTTTGATTGAATGCATAAGATTAGTCTTCTGATTCAAGTATAGTAGTCGTTACGAAAAGAAAAGATATGATCGAGGTTTATATTAATGAAATGCGACACTACCATAAGAAATCATAAGATTAGGGTTTAGATTGAAAAATAGTAGGTATTCCGAAAGGAAAAGAAAGGCTTTGGTTTCTTGGTTCAAAAGTACGAGTCGTTTTTAAAGTATAACAAAGATTTGGGGTTCCATTGAAAACTGAAAATTAGGAGATATTACTATTAGAAAACATAAAATTAGGGTTTTGATTAAATACGTACAGATAGAAGTTATTAAGAAAAGAAAAAATAGGATTCTTGTTTGGAGCGAAAGATAAGATACTCTACGAAAGAAAAGGAAAAGATTATGGTTTTGAAAGATAGGGTTAGTGTTTTAATGAAAAAGAAAACGATACATTCCGAAAATAATACAAAGCACTAGGGTTTTGATTGAATGCATAAGATTCGGCTTTTGGTTCAAGTATAGTGGGCGTTACGAAAAGAAAACATATGATCGAGGTTTTTATTAAACAAAGGTGACACTACCAAAAGAAAACTTAAGATTAGGGTTTAGGTTAAAAAATAATAGGTATTCGGAAAGGAAAAGAAAGGCTTTGTTTTCTTGGTTCAAAAATACGAGTCATTTTAAAATGATAACAAAGATTAGGGTTTTCATTCAAAACTGAAAACTAGGAAATATTACTATTAGAAAACATAAAATTATCATTTCGATTAAATACAGACAGATAGAAGTTATTAAGAAAAGAAAAAATACGATTCTTGTTTGGACCGAAAGATAAGATACTTTACGAAAGAAAAAGAAAAGATTATGATTTTGAAAGATAGGGTTATTGTTTTCATTAAAAGCAAACGTTACATTCCGAAAATAAAACAAAGCGTTAGGGTTTCGATTGAGTGCATAAGATTAGGATTTTGATTCAAGTATAGTGGGCGTTACAAAAACAAATCATATGATGAGGTTTTATTAAAGAAAGGTGACACTACTATAAGAAAACTTAAGATTAGGGTTTAGATTAAAAAATAATAGGTATTCCGAAAGGAAAAGAATGGCATTGGTTTCTTGGTTCAAAAATATGAGTCATTTTAAAATGATAAAAAAGACTAGGGTTTTTATTCAAAACTGAAAATTAGGAGATATTACTATTAGAAAACATAAGATTCGGGTTTTGATTAAATACGTACAGATAGAAGTTTTTAAGAAAAGAAATAATACGATTTTTGTTTGGACTGAAAGATAAGATACTTTACGAAAGAAAAGGAAAAGATTATGGTTTTGAAAGATAGGGTTAGTGTTTTGATTAAGAACAAAACGAGATATTTTGAAAATAAAACAAAGTATTAGTGTTTTGATTGAAAGCAGAAGATTAGGCTTTTGATTTAAGTATAGTAGGCGTTATAAAAAGAAAACATATGATCAAGGTTTTGATTAAAAAAAAGGTAACACTACTATATGAAAACTTAGGATTACTGTTTTAATTAAAAAATAGTAGGTATTACAAAAGAAAAAGATAGCATTTGGGGTCTTAGTTTAAAAATACGAGTTATTTTAAAATGACAACAAAGACGAGGATATTTATTCAAAACTGAAAATTAGTAGATACTACTATAAGAAAACATAAGATTAGTGTTTTGATAAAATACATACATATAGAAGTTATGAAGAAAAGGAAACATAGGACTCTTGTTTTGACCGAAAGATAGGAGAATTTATGAAAGAAAAGGAAAAGATTATGGTTTTGAAAGATAGGATTAGTATTTTGATTAAAAACAAAATGAGACATTCCGAAAATAAAACAAAGCATTAGGGTTTTGATTGAATGCACAAGATTAGGTTTTTGATTCAACTATAGTGGGCGTTATGAAAAAAAAACATATGATCGAGGTTTTTATAAAAAAAAAGTGACACTACCATATGAAAGACATAAGATTAGGATATAGATTCAAAAATAGTAGGTATTCCGAAAGGAAAAGAAAGGCTTTTGTTTGTTGGATCAAAAATACGAGTCATTTTAAAATTACAACAATGATTAGGGTATTCATTCAAAACTGAAAATTAGGAGATATTACTATTAGAAAACATAAGATTAGGTTTTGATTAAATACGTACAGAGAGAAGTTATTAAGAAAAGAAATAATACGATTTTTGTTTGGAACGAAAGATAAGATACTTTACGAAAGAAAAGGAAAAGATTATGGTTTTCAAAGATAGGGTTAGTGTTTTGATTAAAAACAAAACGAGACATTTCGAAAATAAAACAAAGTATTAGTGTTTTGATTGAAAGTAGAAGATTAGGCTTTTGATTTAAGTATAGAAGGCGTTATGGAAAGAAAACATATGATCAAGGTTTTGATTAAAAAAAGGGTGACACTGTCATATGAAAACTTAGGATTAGGGTTTTGATTGAAAAATAATAGGTATTCCGCAAGAAAAAGAAAGGGTTTGGGGTCTTGGTTCAAAAATACGAGTTATTTTAAAAGGACAACAAAGATGAGGATACTTATTCAAGACTGAAAATTAGGAGATACTACTATAAGAAAACATAAGATTAGTGTTTTCATAAAATACATACATATAGAAGTCATGAATCAAAGGAAACATAGGATTCTAGTTTTGAACTAAATATAGGAGATTTTATGAAAGAAAAGGAAAAGATTATGGTTTTGAAAGATACGGTTAGTATTTTGATTAAAACCAAAATGAGACATTCCGAAAATAAAACAAAGCATTGGGTTTTGATTGAATGCATAAGATTAGGCTTTGGATTCAAGTATAGTGGTCATTACGAAAAGAAAACATTTGATCGAGGTTTTATTAAAGAAAGGTGATATTACCATAATAAAAACATAAGATTAGGGTTTAGATTAAAAAATAGTAGGTATTCTGAAAGGAAAAGAAAGGATTTCATTTCTTGGTTCAAAAATACGAGTCATTTTAAAATTATAACAAAGATTAGGTTATTCATTCAAAACTGAAAATTAGGAGATATTACTATTAGAAAACATAAGATTAGGGTTTTGATTAAATAAGTACTGATAGAAATTATTAAGAAAAGAAATAATACGATTTTTCTTTAGACCGAAAGATAAGATACTTTACGAAAGAAAAGGAAACGATTATGATTTTAAAAGATAGGGTTAGTGTTTTTGATTAAAAACAAAACGAGACATTTCGAAAATAAAACAAAGTATTAGTGTTTTGATTGAAAGCAGAAGATTAGGCTTTTGATTCAATTATAGTAGGCATTATGGAAAGAAAACATATGATCAAGGTTTTGATTAAAAAAAAGGTGACACTACCATATGAAAAATTAGGATTAGTGTTTTGATTGAAAAATAGTTGGTATTCCGAAAGAAAAAGAAAGGGTTTGCTGTCTTGCTTCAAAAATACGAATAGTTTTAAAATGACAACAAAGACGAGGATATTTATTCAAAACTGAAAATTAGTAGATAATAATATAAGAAAACATAAGATTAGTGTTTTGATAAAATACATACATATAGAACTTATGAAGAAAAGGAAACATAGGACTCTAGTTTTGACCGAAATATAGAAGAATTTACGAAAGAAAAGGAATAGATTATGGGTTTGAAAGATAGGATTAGTATTTTGATTAAAAACAAAACGAGATATTCCGAAAATAAAACAAAGCATTAGGGTTTTGATTGAATGTATAAGATTAGGCTTTTGATTCAAGTATAGTGGGCGTTACGAAAAGAAAACATATGATCGACGTTTTTACTAAAGAAAGGTGGCACTACCATAAGAAAAAACATAAGATTAGGGTTTAGATTCAAAAATAGCAGGTATTCCGAAAGGAAAAGAAAGGCTTTGATTTCTTGGTTAAAAAATATGAGTCATTTTAAAATTATAACAAAGATTAGGGTTTTCATTCAAAACTGAAAATTAGGATATATTACTATTAGAAAACATAAGATTAGGGTTTTGATTAAATACGTACATATAGAAGTTATTAAGAACAGAAAAAATATGATTCTTGTTTGACCGAAAGATAAGATACTTTACGAAAGATAATGAAAAGATTATGGTTTTGAAAAATAGGGTTAGTGTTTTGATTAAAAACAAAACGAGACATTCCAAAAATAAAACATAGCATTAGCGTTTTGATTAAATGCATAAGATTAGGCTTCGCATTCAAGTATAGTGGGCGTTACGAAAAGAAAACATTTGATCGAGCTTTTTTATTAAAGAAAGGTGATACTACCATAATAAAAACATAAGATTAGGGTTTAGATTAAAAAATAGTAGGTATTCCGAAAGGAAAAGAAAGGCTTTCGTTTCTTGGTTCAAAAATACGAGTCATTTTAAAATTATAACAAAGATTATGGTTTCATTCAAAACTGAAAATTAGGAGATATTACTATTAGAAAACATAAGATTAGCGTTTTGATGAAATACGTACAGATAGAAGTCATTAAGAAAAGAAATAATACGATTTTTGTTTGGACCGATAGATAAGATACTTTACGAAAGAAAAGGAAAAAATTATGGTTTTGAAAAATAGGGTTAGTGTTTTGATTAAAAACAAAACGAGACATTTCGAAAATAAAACAAAGTATTAGTGGTTTGATTGAAAGCAGAAGATTAGGCTTTTGATTTAAGTATAGTAGGCGTTACATATAGAAAACATAAGATTAGTGTTTTGATAAAATACATACATATAGAAGTTATCAAGAAAAGGAAACATAGGACTCTAGTTTTGACAGAAATATAGGAGAATTTACGAAAGAAAAGGAATAGATTACGATTTTGAAAGATAGGATAAATATTTTGATTAAAAACAAAACGAGACATTCAAAAAATAAATCAAAGCATTAGGGTTTCGATTGAATGCATAAGATTAGGCTTTTGATTCAAGTATAGTGGGCGTTACGAAAAGAAAACATATGATCGAGGTTTTTATTAAAGAAAGGTGACACTACCATAAGAAAAACATAAGATTCGGGTTTAGATTCCAAAATAGCAGTTAATCCGAAACAAAAAGAAAGGCATTCATTTCTTGGTTAAAAAATATGAGTCATTTTAAAATTATAACAAAGAATAGGGTTTTCATTCAAAACTGAGAATTAGGAGATATTACAATTAGAAAACGTAAGATTAGGTTTTTGATTAAATACGTATAGATAGAAATTATTAAGAAAAGAAATAATGCGATTTTTGGTTGGACCGAAAGATAAGATACTTTACGAAAGAAAAGGAAAATATTATGGTTTTGAAAGATAGAGTTAGTGTTTTGATTAAAACCAAAAGGAGACATTTAGAAAATAAAACAAAGTATTAGTGTTTTATTTGAAAGCAGAAGATTAGGGTTTTGATTAAATATAGTATGCGTTATGTAAAGAAAACATATGATCAAGATTTTGATTAAAAAAAAGCTAACACTACCATTTGAAAACTTAGGATTAGTGTTTTGATTAAAAAATAGTAGGTATTACGAAAGAAAAAGAAAGGGTTTGGGATCTTGGTTCAAAAATACGAGTTATTTTAAAATGACAACAAAGACAAGGTTATTTATTCAAACTGAAAATTAGGAGATACTACTATAAGAAAACATAAGATTCGTGTTTTGATAAAATACAAACTATAGAAGTTATGAATAAAAGGAAAAACATCGGACTCTAGTTTTGGACGAAAGATAGGAGCCTTTACGAAAGAAAATGAAAAGATTATGGTTT
>JAFBII010000021.1:177618-234328 GCA_020875875.1 Dioscorea alata | reverse complement strand
AAAACCGTGGTCTTTGTTATCATTTTAAAATGACTCGTATTTTTGAACTAAGACACCAAAGCCTTTCTTTTTCTTTCGGAATACCTACTATTTTTGAATCAAGAGCCTAATCCTAAGTTTTCTGATTGTAGTGTCACATTTCTTTAATCAGAAACTTGATCAAATGTTTTATTTTCGTAACGCCTACTATATTTTAATCAAAAGCTTAATCTTATACTTTCAATCAAAACCCTAATGTTGTGTTTTATTTTCTGAATGTTTCGTTTTGTTTTTAATCAAAACACTAACCCTATCTTTCAAAGCCATAATCTTTTTCTTTTTCTTTCGTAAAGTCTCTTATCTTTCGGTCAAAACAAGAATCATATGTTTCATTTTCTTAAAAACCTCTATCTATATGTATTTAATAAAACCCTAATCTTATGTTTTCTGATAGTAATGTATCATATTTTTTAGTTTTGATTGAAAACCGTAGTCTTTGTTGTCATTTGCAAATGACTCGTATTTTTTAACCAAGATCCCAAACACTTTCTTTTACTTTTGGAATACCTACTATTTTTTAATCAAAACCCTAATACTAAGTTTTCTTATGGTCGCGTCACCTTTCTTTAGTCAAAACCTCGATCATATGTGTTCTTTACGTAACGCCTGCTTTATTTGAATCAAATGCCTGATCTTATACTTTCCGTCAAAACCTTAATGCTTTGTTTTATTTTCGGAATGTCGCGTTTTGTTTTTTATCAAAACACTAATACTATCTTTCAAAACCATAATCTTTTCTTTTTCTTTCGTAAAATCTTCTATCTTTCGGTCAAAACAAGAATCCTATGTTTCATTTCCTTAATAACTTCTATCTCTATGTATTTAATCAAAACCCTAATCTTATGTTTACTAAAAGTAATATCTCCTAATTTTTAGTTTTGAACGAAAAACCTGGTCTTTGTTATCATTTTAAAATGACTGGTATTTTTGAACCAACACACCAAAGCCTTTCTTTTCCTTTCGGAATACCTACTATTTTTTAATCAAAACCCTAATCCTAAGTTTTCTGATTGTAGTGTCACATTTCTTTAATCAGAAACTTGAACATATGTTTTGTTTTTGTAACGCCCACTATATTTGAATCAAAAGCTTAACCTTATGCTTTCAATTAAAACCCCAAAGTTGTGTTTTATTTTCTCAATGTTTCGTTTTGTTTTTAATCAAAACACTAACCCTATCTTTCAAAGCCATAATCTTTTTCTTTTTCTTTCGTAAAAGCTTCTATCTTTCATTCAAAACAAGAATCCTATGTTTCATATTCTTAATAACTTCTATCTTTATGTATTTAATCAAAACCCTAATCTTATATTTCCCAAAAGTAATATCTCCTAAGTTTTTAGTTTTGAATGAAAACCGTGATCTTTGTTATTATTTTAAAATGACTCGTATTTTTGAACTAAAACACGTAAGCCTTTCTTTTTCTTTCGGAATACCTACTATTTTTGAATCAAGAGCCTAATCCTAAGTTTTCTGATTGTAGTGTCACCTTTCTTTAATCAGAAACTTGGTCAAATGTTTTATTTTCGTAACGCCTACTATATTTTAATCAAAAGCTTAATCTTATACTTTCAATCAAAACCCTAATGCTGTGTTTTATTTTCTGAATGTTTCGTTTTGTTTTTAATCAAAACACTAACTCTATCTTTCGAAGCCATAATCTTTTTCTTTTTCTTTCGTAAAGTCTCTTATCTTTCAGTCAAAACAAGAATCATATGTTTCATTTTCTTAATAACCTCTATCTATATGTATTTAATAATCAGTAAACTCAATAGCGGCAAGTTTTATCTTCTTCATTTCAGAGTAGTTGTGAAAATTGAAAACCAACTCCATCTTCTTCTCCCATTCAAGGTATGCTTCGGGATCACTCTTTCCTTGAAATGACGGAATCCTCATCTTGATACTACCCAAGTTGTTGTCTACCCGATTTCGAGCGTCTCTATCCCGACCATATCTCCTAGGGCTGCCCGTTGACATCCTATCAAAGTCTTCATCGAAATTTTCCACTTCAAACGCCCCCACACCTTCAACTCCCCGTTGGGGCACCCTATTCCTCCTTGGGAGGTTTGGAACAACCGGTGGTTGACCTCGTTGTGCTGCCTCTTCAACTCTATCCAACCTCTCATATATTTGCTCAAGTTCCACCCTTATCATCCTTCTCATTTCCCCAATTATAGCTTGCACTTGCAAATTCGGAATAGTTGGAGGGGTACTCTCCTCGCTTGTGTTTCTCTCCGGAATTTGAGACATGATGGAAAAACCTGCAAAGCAATGTTAGATTAAAAAATTACCCTCACCACAAAACTCACGTAGTTCACTCCAAGAAATAATTCACTCAAATTCACTCGTGTGTCACTCATTTCAATTTGCCTTTTACCCTCAAATGATCTCACCTCGCTGCCTTTTTCCACTCGTTTTCTTCTTTGAGTTCTTTCAAAACTAATTAAAAACCATCATCAAAGGGTTCAAACCGAAGCAAACCAAAACGGATCGAAGATTTGTTTTCTAGGAAATGGGCTGAAATTTTGGCAATTCAAGAAATGGGGTGGATTTTTTTTTGGCAACTCAAGAAATTTTGGCAAGTCAAGAATGGCAATTCAAAGCGAAACAGATAAAGAAATTTTGGCAATTTAAGAAATGGGCTGGATTTTTTTGGCAAGTCAAGAAATTTTGGCAATTCAAGAATGGCAACTAAAGATTGGCAATTCAAATCGAACCAAATCAAGAGATTTTGGCAATTCAAGAATGGCAACCTCAATACCTCTAGAGAAATTTCTTTTTTTTTATTCTTCTTTCCTTTTTCTACTCTTTGTTTTTTTTTTCTTCTTGTTTTTTTACGTTTTTTTTTTTCAGAAACTCAGTTCTTCAATTTCCACAAACTCAAATCTTCACAAACTATTTTGTAATTTCAGAATCAATAAAAGGGAACTCATAAAAGAAAGAAATCCCTCTCTCAAAGAAAGAACAAAATATGAGTGACTTCAATCAATGAAACCCTACATTTAGATGCAATTTTTTTTTTGTAAGAGAAATGAACAAAAATCAATAGAAGATAGGCCGAAAGGATAGACTTAGCTCTGGTAACAACTGATACGAACCTCACCAATGATTGTGACGAAACATGAAACAAATCTGGCAAGAAGAAGAAAAGCCAAAGGATTCAAGAATAAGGGATGGAAAACCTTTGATGAAAATCCAAAGGATTCAAGAATTAGCGAAGCACGAACCTCGGTAAGGGGATGACGCCACAAAAGGAGATGAAAATCCAATTGATAAGTCGGTTTGAACGCCACAAGGAAAACCTTTGATAAGTTCTTAAAAAGTTTCTTCAAGAAAACAAGAAGAAAACCTCACAAATACTCATAGATCAAAGTTGTCTTTTATGGCTGCTACAAGGGGCTATATATATAGCCCAAACCCTAGAGAACTTCTAAGAAGTAAAAGTTCAAAACTACCCTTAAAGATAAAAAAAGTAAACAACCAACTAAAGAGCAACTTTAGCCCAAAGGCCCACAAGGCCCAACAAGACTAAGCAATTACAAAAGACTCTAGTTCACATAATAAACTCAAAAACAAATGACAACCAAATCTTCATCAAGCGTATAAGTGGAATCTAAGTTTTCTGATTGTAGTGTCACATTTCTTTAATCAAAAACTTGAACATATGTTTTGTTTTTGTAACGCCCACTATATTTGAATCAAAAGCTTAATCTTATGCTTTCAATCAAAAACCCTAATGTTGTGTTTTATTTTCTCAATGTTTCGTTTTGTTTTTAATCAAAACACTAACCCTATCTTTCAAAGCCATAATCTTTTTCTTTTTCTTTTGTAAAAGCTTTTATCTTTCGTTCAAAACAAGAATCCTATGTTTCATATTCTTAATAACTTCTATCTGTATGTATTTAATCAAAACCCTAATCTTATATTTCCTAAAAGTAATATCTCCTAAGTTTTTTGTTTTGAATGAAAACCCTGGTCTTTGTTATCATTTTAAAATGACTCGTATTTTTGAACTAAGACACCAAAGCCTTTCTTTTCCTTTCCGAATACCTACTATTTTTAAATCAAAACCCTAATCCTACATTTTCTGATTGTAGTGTCACCTTTCTTTAATCAAAAACTTGATCATAAGTTTTCTTTTCGTAACGCCTACTATATTTGAATCAAAAGCTTAATCTTATGCTTTCAATCAAAACCCTAATGCTATGTTTTATTTTCTGAATGTTTCGTTTTTGTTTTTTAATCAAAACACTAACCCTATCTTTTAAAACCATAATCTTTTCTTCTTCTTTCGTAAAGTTTCCTATCTTTCGGCCCAAAGAAGAATCCTATGTTTCCTTTTCTTAATAACTTCTATCTATGTGTATTTAATCAAAACCCTAATATTATGTTTTTTTATAGTTAATCTTCTAGTTTTCTGTTTTGAATTAAAACAGTAGTATTTATTGTCGTTTTAAAATGACTCATATTTTTTAATCAAGACCCCAAACCCTTTCTTTTCCTTTCGGAAAACCTACTATTTTTGAATCAAAATCTTAATCCTAAATTTTCTTATGGTAGTGTCACATTTCTTTAATCAAAACCTAGATCATATGTTTTCTTTTCGTAACGCCTACTATACTTGAATCAAAAGCCTAATCTTATGCTTTCCATTAACACTCTAATATGCTTTGTTTTATTTTCAAAATGTCTCGTTTTGTTTTTAATCAAAACACTAACCTATCTTTCAAATCCATAATCTTTTCTTTTTCTTTCGTAAACTCTCCTATCTTTCGTTGAAAACAAGAATTTTATGTTTCCTTTCTTAATAACTTTTATCTGTATGTATTTAATCATGACCCTAATCTTATATTTTCTTATAGTAATATCTCCTAATTTTTGGTTTTGAATGAAAACACTTGTCTTTGTTGTTATTTTAAAATTACTTGTATTTTTTAACAAAGACCCCAAACCCTTTCTTTTCCTTTCAGAATACCTAGTATTTTAGAATCATAACCATAATCCTAAGTTTTGTTATGGTAGTGTCACCTTTCTTTAATCAAAACCTTGATCATATGTTTTATTTTCGTAACACTAACTATACTTGAATCAAAAGCCTAATCTTATGTTTTCTATCAAAACACTAATCCTTTGTTTTAATTTCAGAATGTCTTATTTTGTTTTTAATAAGAAAAACTAACCCTATCTTTCGAAACCATAATCTTTTCCTTTTTTTTCGTAGAGTCTCCTATCTTTCAGTCAAAACAAGAATCCTATGTTTTCTTTTCATAATAACTTCTATCTGTATGTATTTAATCAAAACCCTAATCTTATGTTTTCTTATAGTAATATCTCCTAATTTTTGTTTTTGAATGAAAACACTAGTCTTTGTTGTTATTTTAAAATTACTTGTATTTTAACAGAGACCCCAAACCCTTTTTTTTTCCTTTCAGAATACCTTCTATTTTTGAAACAAAACCCTAATCCTAAGTTTTTTTATGGTAGTGTCACCTTTATTTAATCAAAACCTTGATCATATCTTTTCTTTTCGCAACGCCCACTATACTTGTATCAAAAGCCTAATCTTATGCTTTCAATCAAAACCCTAATGTTTTTTTTTTATTTACGGAATGTCTCATTTTGTTTTTTAAACCATAATCTTTTCTTTTTTTTCGTAAAGTCTCCTATCTTTCGGTCCAAACAAAAATCCTATGTTTCCCTTTCTTAATAAATTCTATTTGTCTGTATTTAATCAACACCCTAATCTTATGTTTTCTAATAGTAATAACTCCTAATTTTCAGTTTTGAATGAAAGTCTTTGATATCATTTTAAAATGACTCGTATTTTTGAACCAAGACCCCAAAGCCTTTCTTTTCCCTTCGTAATACCTATTATTTTTTAATCAAAACCTTAATCCTAAGTTTTCTTATTTTAGTGTCACATTTCTTTAATCAAAACCTTGATCATATGTTTTTTTTTCTTAATGCCTACTATACATGAATCAAAAGCCTAATCTTATGATTTCTATCAAAACCCTAATGCTTTGTTTTATTTTCAGAATGTCTCATTTTGTTTTTAAACAAAACACTAACCATATCTTTCCAAACCATCATCTTTTCTTTTTCTTCCTAAAGTCTCCTATCTTTAGGTCAAAACAAGAATCCCATGTTTTCTTTCCTTAATAACTACTATCTGTATGTATTTAATCAAAACACTAATCTTATGTTTTTCTTATAGTTATATCTCCTAATTTTCAGTTTTCAGTGAAAACCCTAGTCTTTGTTGTTATTTTAAATTGACTAGTATTTTTGAACCAAGAACCCGAACCCTTTCTTTCTTTTGGAATACCTACTATTTTTGAATCAAATTCCTAGTCCTAATTTTTCTTATGGTAGTGTCATCTTTCTTTAATCAAAACCTTGATCATATGTTTTATTTTTGTAACGCCATATATACATGAATCAAAAGCCTAATCTTATGCTTTCCATCAAAACACTAACCCTATCTTTTAAAACCATAATCTTTTCTTTTTTTCCATAAAGTCTCCAATTTTTTGGTCAAAACAAGAATCCTATGTTTCCTTTTCTTAATAACTTCTATATGTATCAAAGCCCTAATGTTATGTTTTCTAATAGTAATATCTCCTAAGTTTCAGTTTTGAATGAAAACCCTAATCTTTGTTGTCATTTTAAAATAACTAATATTTTTGAACCAAGACCCCAAACCCTTTCTTTTCCTTTCGGAATACCTACTATTTTTGAATCAAAACCCTAATCCTATGTTTTGTTATGGTAGTATCATCTTTCTTTAATTAAAACTTTGATCATATGTTTTATTTTCGTAACGCCTGATACGAACCTCACCAACGATTGTGACGAAACCCGAAACAAATTTGGCACGAAGAAGAAAAGCCAAAAGATTCAAGAAGAAGGGATAGAAAACCTCGACCCAATGCTTAGCGAAGCACGAACCTCGGTAAGGGAATGACGCCACAAAAGGAGATGAAAATCCAATTGATAAGTCGGTTTGAACGCCACAAGAAACTTTTTAAGAGCTTATCAAGGTTTTTCCTTGTGGCGTTCAAACCGACTTATCAATTGGATTTTAATCTCCTTTTGTGGCGTCATCCCCTTACCGAGGTTTGTGCTTCGCTAAGCATTGGGTTGAGGTTTTCCATCCCTTCTTCTTGAATCCTTTGGCTTTTATTTTTCATGCCAAATTTGTTTCGGGTTTCGTCACAATCGTTGGCGAGGTTCGTATCATTTTGGTTTTAAATGAAAACACTAGTCTTCATTGTTATTTTTAAATTACTCGTATTTTTAAACCAAGACCCCAAACATTTTCTTTTCCTTTCAGAATACCTACTATTTTTTAATCAAACCCCTAATCCTAATTTTTCTTATGGTAGTGTCACCTTTCTTTAATCAAAACCTTGATCATACGTTTTTCTTTTCGTAACGCATACTATACTTGAATCAAAAGCCTGATCTTATGCTTTCAATCAAAAACCTAATGATTTGTTTTATTTTCGTAATGTCTCGTTTTGTTTTTAATCCAAACACTAACCCTACCTTACAAAACCCCGATCTTTTCTTTTCTTTCATAAAATCTCCTATCTTTCAATCCAAACAAGAATCCTATGTTTCCTTTTCTTAGTAACTTCTATATATATGTATCTAATCAAAACCCTAATATTATGTTTTCTTATCGTAACGTCTCCTAATTTTCAGTTTTCAATGAAAACCCTATTCTTTGTTGTTATTTTAAAATGACTCGTATTTTTTTAACCAAAACTCCAAACACTTTCTTTTCCTTTTAGAATACCAACTATTTTTTAATCAAAACCCTAATCCTATGTATTCTTATGGTAGTGCCACATTTCTTTAATCAAAACCTTGATCATTTGTTTTCTTTTCATAACGCCTTCTATACTTGAATCAAAAGCCGAGTCTTATGCTTCCAATCAAAACCCTAATGCTTTGTTTTATTTTTGGAATGTCTCGTTTTGTTTTTTAATCAAAACACTAACCGTATCTTTCAAAACCATAATCTTTCCTTTTTCTTTCGTAAAATCTCCTATCTTTCGGTCAAAACAAGAATCCTATGTTTCCTTTTCTTAATAACTTCTATATATATGTATTTAATCAAAACCCTAACCTTATGTTTTCTTATCGTAATATCTCCTAATTTTCCGTTCTGAATAAAAACCCTATTCTTTGTTGTCATTTTAAAATGACTCGTATTTTTTAAATAAAAACTCCAAACCCTTTCTTTTCCTTTCGGAATACCTACTATTTTTTAATCAAAACCCTAATCCTAAGTTTTCTTATGGTAGTGTCACTTTTCTTTAATAAAAACCTTGATCATATGTTTTTGTTTTCGTAACACCTACTATACTTGAATCAAAAGACTAATCTTATGCTTTCAATCAAAACCCTAATGCTTTATTTTATTTTCGCAATGTTTCATTTTTTTTGTTAATCAAAACACTAACCCTATCTTTCAAAACCATGATCTTTTCTTTTTCTTTCGTAAAGTCTCCTATCTTTTTGTCAAAACAAGAATCCTATGTTTTCTTTCCTTAATAACTTCCATCTGTATGTATTTAATCAAAACCGTAATCTTATGTTTTCTTATAGTAATATCTCCTAATTTTCAGTTTTAAGTGAAAACCCTAGTCTTTGTTGTTATTTCAATATAACTTGTATTTTTGAAACAAGACCCCAAACCTTTTCTTTTCCTTTAGAATACCGACTATTTTTTAATCAAAACCGTAATCCGAAGTTTTGTTATGGTAGTGTCACATTTCTTTAATCAAAACCTTGATCATATGTTTTCTTTTCGTAACGTCTCCTACTATACATGAATCAAAAGCCTAATCTTATGATTTCAATCAAAACCCAAATGCTTTGTTTTATTTTCGGAATGTCTCATTTTGTTTCTAATCAAAAGACTAACCCTACCTTTCCAAACCATAATCTTTTCTATATCTCCTAATTTTCAGTTTTGAGTGAAAACCCTAGTCTTTGTTGTTATTTTAAAATGACTCCTATTTTTGAACCAAGACCCCAAACCTTTTCTTTTCCTTTTGGAATACCAACAATTTTTGAATCAAAAACCTAATCCTATGTTTTCTTATGGTAGTGCCAACTTTCTTTAATTAAAACCTTGATCATATGTTTTCTTTTCATAACGCCTACTATACTTGAGTTAAAAGCCTAATCTTATTCTTTCAATCAAAACCCTAATGCTTTGTTTTATTTTCGGCATGCCTCATTTTCTTTTTAATCAAAACACTAACCCTATATATCAAAACAATAATCTTTTTTTTTCTTTCGTAAAGTCTCCTATCTTTCGGTCAAAACAAGAATCGTATGTTTCCATTACTTAATAACTTCTCTCTCTCTATATATATATATATATAATCAAAACCCTAATCTTATGTTTTGTTATCGTAATATCTCCTAATTTTCAGTTTTCAATGAAAACCCTATTCTTTGTTGTTATTTTAAAATGACTCGTATTTTTTAACCAAAACTTCAAACCCTTTCTTTTCCTTTCGGAATACCTACTATTTTTGAATCAAAACCCTAATCCTAAGTTTTCTTATGGTAGTGCCACCTTTCTTTAATCAAAACCTTGATCGTTTGTTTTCTTTTCATAACGCCTTCTATACTTGAATCAAAAGCGGAGTCTTATGCTTCCAATCAAAACCCTAATGCTTTGTTTTATTTTCTGAATGTCTCGTTTTGTTTTTTAATCAAAACACTAACCGTATCTTTCAAAACCATAATCTTTCCTTTTTCTTTCGTAAAATCTCCTATCTTTTGGTCAAAACAAGAATCCTATGTTTCCTTTTCTTAATAACTTCTATATATATGTATTTAATTAAAACCCTAATCTTATATTTTCTTATCGTAATATCTCCTTATTTTAAGTTTTGAATGAAAACCCTATTGATACGAACCTCGCCAATGATTGTGACGAAACCCGAAACAAATTTGGCAAGAAGAAGAAAAGCCAAAGGATTCAAGAAGAAGGGATGGAAAACCTCGACCCATTACTTAGCGAAGCACGAACCTCGGTAAGGGGATGACGCCACAAAAGGAGATGGAAATCCAATTGATAAGTCGGTTTGAACGCCACAAGGAAAACCCTTGAGAAGTTCTTAAAAAGTTTCTTCAAGTAAACAAGAAGAAAACCTCACAAATACTTATAAATCAAAGTTGTGTTTTATGACTTCTACAAGGGGCTATATATATAGCCCAAAACCCTAGACAACTTCTGAGAAGTAAAAGTTCAAAACTACCCTTAAAGATAAAAAAAGTAAACAACCAACTAAAGAGCAACTTCGGCCCAAAGGCCCACAAAACCCAGCAAGATTAGACAGTTACAAAAGACTCTAGTTCACATATTAAACTCAAAAACAAATGACAACCAAATCTTCATCAATCTTATTGAAACCAAATCTTCATCAAGTGTCTAAGTGGAATTGGCTTGGATGAGTAGGACCAGCTTGCGTGTATCCCGCAAGTGCACGGGTTGTCGAAGTAATAAAATACCCTGGTGAGTGGGTAGTCGTATCCACGGGGAATAGTGTTCAGAAACAAGTGTTATCGCTATTTAGCTATGATGGGAATCGATGATGAGAAAAGTATATATGTATAGATGTAAAAGAAAATAAAAGAGTGCAAGAAGAATAATGAGGGTAGGAGAGGTAATCGATATAACGATGGGGTACCCGGACAAAGCTCCCCCTAGGACTAATGCTTCTAGGGCAAAACTTGTATTATGCTCTACAATTGATGCCTACTGAGTCGAGGATATCCTAAAACACACGGTCCCAAACCTAAGGTCAACCGTGACTAACCCCAATACTATGTCCCGGCAATAGGATTCACTTCAACCCTTCACTCTGTTACTTGCGTAACTATGCCCCAGGGGAGTATATCTACCTAAGCCTAACACTACGTGGAATTGCTTTAAGCTCTAGGGATTCCTAGTGATAAAACCTGTTCCTATGTGTAGTAGTTCTAACCCTTTGGTCTAGGTGGAAGAACCCTAGTCTAAATTAAGCCCCAGTGCATAGGATTCACGTCACCCCAAAGCCTTGGGGGAGTTTATCTACCTAACACTTCACTCTATTTCGACCGCTAATAAATCAAGGAATCGGAGCTAGGGAGAAATCACACCGAAAGGGAAAGGGGTACATCGCTACCTCACAACTCTCCCTCTCAGCCCTCTTCAATCTTAAGTAGTCTAACCCTATAGGAGTTGTCACACCTCCAAAGGGTAACCTAAATTGCTCTCAACCCTAGTGTCACGGTCAGGGGAAAACAATAGCAAAAGATAATTAAAATTGAAACTCAATTAAATTCATCAATAAAGAAAGCATAATAAAAGTCATTGAAACAATATCATCCTAGGGTTTACAAGTCCGAATACCCACTAGGGTTTAGCTCTCTATGGAGCAATACAAAATCAATAAAGAGATTAAGAACATATGCAATAAAACCATAAAGAAAACCCCCTTGTAGATCGTATCGATGGTCTTGTGGAGTCGCACGTCTTCTCCAACGAATCCCTTGTCAAGCCTAGGGCACACCTCACTGAATCGATGCCGACGAAAGCTCCACCAATAGCTATCTTCCAATAGATGTCGATGCCGATGCCGTATAATCGCCTCCAAAGACCTCCGAGAACCTCTCCAAACCCTAGCCGAAGCCCCCCAAAAGATAGGCAAGTGATAGAAGGGGAGGGTCCTCAAATAGATCTGAAAACGGGCTATTTATAGGCTGAAATCGGGCTGAAATCGGAGTTCCACACGCCCCTGTGTTAATTCCACACGGCCCTGTGTAAAACCAGGAATTCCACACGCCCGTGTCTTAATTACACACGAGTTATAGACTTTTGTGAGTGTGACTGCCCTTGTGCCCCTCCAATGGAGGTTGGTACACACCCACAAGTCTAGACTCGTGCCTTGTTCCTTGCTTAGTCCGAGAACTCCTCAACAATGGCGAACATAACCTATTCTTGCTTCTTTTTCTCTAAATCTTCTCCACAACCCTTCAATGCACAAAAGAACACAAATACACACTAACTAGTGATTAAATATGAGAAAAGTAATGCTCAATGTAAGATAATAATACTTCATATTACTATAACATAAGCACTTATCACATGCAAATTCTTACTATAAATCTGAATATCATCAAAATAAACAACAACAAATTTTCCAATGAAAGTTCATAAAACATGATTCATTAAACACATGAAAGTACTAGGTGCATTAGTTAAGCCAAATGGCATGACTAACCATTCATACAATCCATGTTTAGTTTTAAATGCCGTTTTCCATTCATCGCCTTCTTTCATTCGGATTTGATGATACCCACTCTTAAGATCAATTTTTGAAAACACACAAGATCCATGGAACTCATCTAACATATCATCTAAACGAGGGATGGAGTGTCAATACTTTACCGTTATGTTGTTGATGGCTCGGCAATCAATACACATCCTCCATGTTCCATCCTTCTTAGGAACTAGAATCACCGGAACTGCGCAAGGACTCATGCTTTCTCTCATGTACCCTTTTTCCATCAACTCTTCAACTTTTCTTTGGAGTTCCTTTGTTTCCTCTGGGTTGCTCCTATAGGCGGGTCGGTTTGGAATTGAAGCTCCAGGAACAAAGTCAATTTGGTGTTCTATTCCCCGGATAGGGGGTAAGCCATGTGGTACCTCCTCAGGAAACACATCCTCGAACTCCTGCAAAATAGAAACAACAATACTAGGCAATGAAGAGTCAGGTTGGTTAGTGTTTAAAAAGGCCTCCTTGTACATAAGTACAATCATCGGCCATTTTTCAAGAAAAGCTCGCTTAACCTCACTTGTTTTTGTATAGAAATTTTTTTTTATCTCTAATTTTCCCTCTTTGACTGAATTCATGTCTCTCTTTTCTCTCTCACTAGATTTAGCCTTGCCCTCTTGTTTCTCACCACTACTCATCTCTTCACTCACTCTCTTGTGATCACTCAAATTCTTTTGATCTCTCATTTTCTTTTCATCACTCAGTTTTTGCATCATCACTTGATCATCATAAACCTGTTTTGGTGTCATCAGAGCTAGAGTGATGGTTCGTTGTTGGAAATTGAAGGAGTGCTTGTTGGTGAAGCCATCATGTTGCACATGTCTCGGACGTGCACTTGTACTGCCCTTCTTCAATTGCCTCTCAGCCTTCATTGCTATATGCACCAAGTCTTCCAACTCCACATAGTGATGTAGCTCAACCGTGTTGGCAATCTCTCTATTCAACCCATTCAAAAACCTTGCCATTGTTGCCTCCCGATCTTCCTCCACATTGGCCCAAATCATAGCCATCTCCATCTCTTTATAATATTCATCAACACTTTTGTAACCTTGTCGAAGACCTTGAAGCTTAAGGTATAGATCCCGGTAGTAATGAGATGGCACAAAACAACGCCTCATCACCCTCTTCATGTCATCCCAAGTCTCGATAGGCAAATCTCCACTTCGCCTCCTATTGACGCATAACTGATCCCACAACACAATAGCATAATCAGTAAACTCAATAGCGGCAAGTTTTATCTTCTTTACTTCAGAGTAGTTGTGAAAATCGAAAACCAACTCCATCTTCTTCTCCCATTCAAGGTATGCTTCGAGTTCACTCTTTCCTTGAAATGCCGGAATCCTCATCTTGATACTACCCAAGTTGTTGTCTACGCGATTCCGATTGTGTCTATCCCGACCATATCTCCTAGGGCTGCCCGTTGACATCCTATCAAAGTCTTCATCGAAATTTTCCACTTCAAACGCCCCCACACCTTCAACTCCCCGTTGGGGCACCCTATTCCTCCTTGGGAGGTTTGGAACAACCGGTGGCTGTCCTCGTTGTGTTCCCTCTTCAACTCTATCTATCCTCTCGTATATTTGTCAAGTTCCGCCCTCATCATCCTTCTCATTTCCCCAATTATAGCTTGCACTTGCAAATTCAGAATAGTTGGAGGTGTACTCTCCTCGCTTGTGTTTCTCTCCGGAATTTGAGACATGATGGAAAACCTGCAAAAAAATGTTAGATAAAAATTACCCTCACCATAAAACTCACGTAGTTCACTCCAAGAAATAGTTCACTCAAATCCACTCGTGTATCACTCAATTCAATTTGGCTTTTACCCTCAATTGATCTCACCTCGCTGTCCTTTTCCACTCGTTTTCTTCTTTGAGTTCTTTCAAAACTAATTAAAAACAATCATCAAAGGGTTCAAACCGAAACAAACTAAAACGGATCGAAGATTTGTTTTCTTGGAAATGGACTGAAATTATGGCAATTCAAGAAATGGGCTGGATTTTTGGCAATTCAAGAATGGCAATTCAAGATTGGCAATTCAAACATAAACAAATCAAGAAATTTTGGCAACTCAAGATTGGCAATTCAAATCTAATCTAATCAAGAAATTTTGGCAATTCAAGAATGGCAACTCAAGATTGGCAATTCAAATCTAACGAAATCAAGAAATTTTGGCAATTCAAGAATGGCAACTCAAGATTGGCAATTCAAATCCAACCAAATCAAGAAATTTTGGCAATTCCAGAATGGCAACATCAATACCTTTCAAAAAAAAATTTATTATTCTTCTTTCCTTTCTTTTTTTTTCTTTCTTTTTTTCCGTTTTTTTTTTCCGTTTTTTTTTCAGAGACTCAGTTCTTCAATTTCCAAAAACTCAAATCTTCACAAACTATTTTGTAATTTCGGAATCAATAAAAGGGAACTCATAAAAGAAAGAAATCCCTCTCTCAAAGCAAGAACAAAATATGAGCAACTTCAATCAATGAACCCTAGATCTAGATGCAAATTTTTATTTTGTAAGAGAAATGAACAAAAATAAATAGAAGAAAGATCGAAAGGATGAACTTAGCTCTGGTACCAACTGATACGAACCTCGCCAACGATTGTGACGAAACGCGAAACAAATTTAACACGAAGAAGAAAAGCCAAAGGATTCAAGAAGAAGGGATGGAAAACCTCGACCCGATGCTTAGCGAAGCACGAACCTCGGTAAGGGGATGACGCCACAAAAGGAGATGAAAGTCCAATTGATAAGTCGGTTTGAACGCCACAAGGAAAACCCTTGATAAGTTCTTAAAAAAAGTTTCTTCAAGAAAATAAGAAGAAAACCTCACAAATACTCATAGATCAATGTTGTGTTTCATGGCTGCTACAAGGGGCTATATATATAGCCTAAAACCCTAGAAAACTTCTAAGAAGTGAAAGTTCAAAACTACCCTTAAAGATAAAATAAAGAAACAACCAACTAAATAGCAACTTCGGCCCAAAGGCCCACAAAACCCTGCAAGACTAGACAATTACAAAAGACTCTAGTTCACATATTAAACTCAAAAACAAATGACAACCAAATCTTCATCAATCTTATGGAAATCAAATCTTCATCAAGTGGAATTGGCTTGGATGAGTAGGACCAGCTTTTGTTCACCATTAGTAGTGATCACGCTTTCTTCCTGTTGTAGAATTCTCCATGCCAAGTTGCTAAGCTCCTCTTTAAATCTTCTAGCTCGAGCTCTCATCACTGGTCCTGTTGGGACATGAATTGGATCCTTAGCCTTGATGTCAACATCAAAAATGAATTGTATTTTTGAACCAGGACCCCTAACCCTTTCTTTTCCTTTCAGAATGCCTAATATTTTTTTAATCAAAACCCTAATGCTAGGTTTTCCTGCTTTAGTGTCACCTTTTTTTTTTAATCAAAACCTAGATCTTATGTTTTATTTTCGTAACGCCTACTATACTTGAATAAAAACCCTAATCCTATGCTCTCAATCGAAACAGTGATGCTTCGTTTTCTTTTCTGAATGTCTCATTTTGCTTTTTATCAAAACACCTACCCTGTCTTTCAAAGCATAATCTTTTGTTTTTTCTTTCGTAAGGTCGCCTATCTTTCGGTCAAAACACAAAGACTATGTTTCCTTTTTCTTGATAACTCCTATCTATATGTTTTTAATCAAAACCCTAATCTTATATTATCTTATAGTAATGCTTCCTATTTTTCAGTTTTGAATCAAAACCCTAGTCTTTGTTTTTATTTTAAAATAACTCGTATTTTTTAACCAAGACCCCCTAATACTTTCTTTTGTTTTAAGAATAGATATTATTTTTGAATCAAAAGACGAAGCCTAGGTTTTTTTTATGGTAGTGTCACCATTCTTTGATCAAAACCTTGATCCCATGTTTTTTTTTCGTCAAGTCTCCTATCTTTCGGTCAAAACACGAATACTATGTTTCCCTTTCTTGATAACTCCTGTCTAAATGTTTTCAATCGAAACCCTAATCATGTGTTTATTCATATAATAATATCTCCTAATTTTTCAGATTTGAATGAAAAACATAGCCTTTGTTGTCATTTTAAAATAACTCGTATTTTTGAACCGAGATCCCTAATACTTTCTTTTCCTTTCGGGATACTCACTATTTTTGAATCAAAACCATAATCCATGGTTTTCAGATGGTAGTGTCACCTTTCACTGTTCAAAACCTTGATCGTATGTTTTATTTTCGTAACGCCTACTATACTTGAATCAAAAGCCTAATCATATGATTTCAATGAAAACCCTAATATTTTTTCCCCTTTCAGAATCTCTCATTTTGATTTTAATCAAAAACACTAACCCTATCTTTCAAAACCATAATCTTTTGTTTTTCTTTCGTGAAGCCTCTTATCTTTCGGTCAAACCACGAATACTATGTTTCCTTTTCCTAATAACTCGAATCTATATGTTTTTAACCAAAACCCCGATCTTATGTTTTCTTACAGTAATGTCTACTAATTTTCAGGTTTGAAAGAAAACACTAGTCTTTGTCGTCATTTTTAAAATGACTTCTATTTTTGAAACAAGACCCCAAAACCTCTCTTTTTCTTTCGGAATAAATAATATTTTTGAATCGAAACCATAATCGTAGGTTTTCTTGTGGTTGTGTCACCTTTCACTATTCAAAACCTTGATCCTATTTTTTCTTTTCGTAACGCCTACTATAATTGAATCAAAAGCCTAATGCTATGCTTTCCATCAAGATCCCTAATGCTTTGTTTCCTTTTCGGAATGTCTCATTTTGTTTTTTAATCAAAACAGTAACCCTATCTTTCAAAACCATAATCTTTTGTTTTTCTTTTGTAAGGTCTCCTATCTTTCGATCAAAACACGAATATTATATTTCCTCTTCCTAATAACTCCCATCGATATGTTTTTAGTCAAAACGATAATCTTATGCATTCTTATAGAAATGTATCCTAATTTTCAGTTTTGAATGAAAGCCCTAGTATTTGTTCTAATTTTAAAATGACTCGTATTTTTCAACCAGGACCCCTAACCCTTTCTTTTCCTTTCGGAATGCCTAATATATTTTTTATTCAAAACCCTAGTGCTAGATTTTCTTGCTTTAGTGTCACCTTTTTTTTTTTTAATCAAAACCTATGTCTTATGTTTTATTTTCGTAACGCCTACTATACTTGAATCAAAAGCCTAATCCTATGCTCTCAATCGAAACAGTGATGCTTCGTTTTCTTTTCTGAATGTCTCATTTTGTTTTTAATCAAAACACCTACCCTGTCTTTAAAAACATAATCTTTTGTTTTTTATTTCGTAAGGTGTCCTATCTTTCGGTCAAAACACAAAGACTATGTTTCATTTTTCTTGATAACTCATATCTGTATGTTTTTAATCAAAACCCTAATCTTATATTTTTTCTTGTAGTAATGATTCCTATTTTTCAGTTTTGAATCAAAACCCTAGTCTTTGTTTTTATTTTAAAATGACTCGTATTTTTTAAGCAAGACCCCTTAACACTTTCTTTTGTTTGAAGAATAGATATTATTTTTGAATCAAAAGACGAAGCCTAGGTTTTTTTATGGTAGTGTCACCATTCTTTGATCAAAACCTTGATCCCCTGTTTTTCTTTCGTCCAGTCTCCTATCTTTCTGTCAAAACATGAATACTATGTTTCCCTTTCTTGATAACTCCTGTCTAAATGTTTTCAATCGAAACCCTAATCATGTGTTTATTCTTATAATAATATCTCCTAATTTTTCAGATTTGAATGAAAACCATAGCCTTTGTTGTCATTTTAAAATAACTCGTATTTTTGAACCAAGGTCCCTAATACTTTCTTTACCTTTCGGGATACTCACTATTTTTTAATCAAAACCCTAATAATTGGTTTTCATATGGTAGTGTCACCTTTCACTGTTCAAAACCTTGATCGTATGTTTTCTTTTCGTAACGCCTACTATACTTGAATCAAAAGCCTAATCATATGATTTCAATGAAAAACCTAATATTTTTTCCCATTTCGGAATCTCTCATTTTGATTTTAATCAAAAACACTAACTCTATCTTTCAAAACCATAATCTTTTGTTTTTCTTTCGTGAAGCCTCCTATCTTTCCGTCAAACCACGAATACTATGTTTCCTTTTCCTAATAACTCGAATCTATATGATTTTAACCAAACCCCCGATCTTATGTTATCTTACAGTAATGTCTACTAATTTTCAGGTTTGAATGAAAAAACTAGTCTTTGTCGTCATTTTTAAAATGACTCGTATTTTTGAAACAAGAACCCAAACCCTCTCCTTTCCTTTCGGAATACCTAATATTTTTGAATCGAAACCCTAATCGCAGGTTTTCTTGTGGTTGTGTCACCTTTCACTATTCAAAACCTTGAGCCTACTTTTTCTTTTCATAACGCCTACTATAATTGAATCAAAAGCCTAATGCTATGCTTTCCATCAAGATCCCTAATGCTTTGTTTCCTTTTCGGAATGTCTCGTTTTGTTTTTAATCAAAACAGTAACCCTATCTTTCAAAACCATAATCTTTTGTTTTTCTTTTCTAAGGTCTCCTATCTTTCGCTCAAAACAGGAATATTATATTTCATCTTCCTAATAACTCCCATCTATATGTGTTTAGTCAAAACCATAATCTTATGCTTTCTTCTAGAAGTGTCTCGTAATTTTCAGTTTTGAATGAAAGCCCTAGTATTTGTTCTAATTTTTAAATGACTCGTATTTTTGAAACAGGACCCCTAACCCTTTCTTTTCCTTTCGGAATGCCTAGTATTTTTTTTATTCAAAACCCTAGTACTAGGTTTTCTTGCTTTAGTGTCACCTTTTTTTTTTAGTCAAAACCTAGGTCTTATGTTTTATTTTCGTAACGTCTACTATACTTGAATCAAAAGCCTATCCTATGTTCTCAATCGAAACAGTGATGCTTCGTTTTCATTTCTGAATGTCTCATTTGGTTTTTAATCAAAACACCTACCCTGTCTTTCAAAACATAATCTTTTGTTTTTTCTTTCGTAAGGTCTCATATCTTTCGGTCAAAACACAAAGACTATGTTTCCTTTTTCTTGATAACTCCTATCTATATGTTTTTAATCAAAACCCTAATCTTATATTATCTTGTAGTAATGCTTCCTATTTTTCAGTTTTGAATCAAAAAGCTAGTCTTTGTTTTTATTTTAAAATGACTCGTATTTTTTAACCAAGACCCCCTAACACTCTCTTTTGTTTTAAGAATAGATATGATTTTTGAATCAAAAGACGAAGCCTAGGCTTTTTTTATGGTAGTGTCACCATTCTTTGATCAAAACCTTGATCACATGTATTTCTTTCGTCAAGTCTCCTATATTTCCGTCAAAACACGAATAATTTGTTTCCCTTTCTTGATAACTCCTGTCTAAATGTTTTCAATCAAAACCCTAATCTTGTGTTTATTCTTATAATAATATCTCATAATTTTTCAGATTTGAATGAAAACCGTAGCCTTTGTTGTTATTTTAAAATAACCCGTATTTTTGAACCAAGGTCCCTAACACCTTCTTTTACTTTCGGGATACTCACTATTTTTTAATCAAAACCCTAATCCTTGGTTTTCACATGGTAGTGTCACCTTTCACTTTTCAAAAACTTGATCGTATGTTTTTATTTTTGTAACGCCTACTATACTTGAATCAAAAGCCTAATCATTTGATTTCAATGAAAACCCTAATATTTTTTCCCCCTTTCGGAATCTCTCATTTTGATTTTAATCAAAAACACTAACCCTATCTTTCAAAACCATAATCTTTCTTTTTTCTTTCGTGAAGCCTCCTATCTTTCTGTCAAACCACGAATACTATGTTTTCTTTTCCTAATAACTCGAATCTATATGTTTTTAACCAAAACCCCGATCTTATGTTTTCTTACAGTAATGTCTACTAATTTTCAGGTTTGAATGAAAACACTAGTCTTGGTCGTCATTTCTAAATTGACTCGTATTTTTGAAACAAGACCCCAAAACCTATCTTTTCCTTTCGGAATAAATAATATTTTTGAATCGAAACCATAATCGTAAGTTTTCTTGTGGTTGTGTCACCTTTTACTATTCAAAACCTTGATCCTATTTTTTCTTTTCGTAACGCCTACTATAATTGAATCAAAAGCCTAATGCTATGCTTTCCATCAAGATCCCTAATGCTTTGTTTCCTTTTCGGAATGTCTCGTTTTGTTTTTTAATCAAAACAGTAACCCTATCTTTCAAAACCATAATCTTTTGTTTTTCTTTTGTAAGCTCTCCTATCTTTCGGTCAAAACACGAATATTATATTTCCTCTTCCTAATAACTCCCATCGATATGTTTTTAGTCAAAACGATAATCTTATGCTTTCTTATAGAAATGTCTCCTAATTTTCAGTTTTGAATGAAAGCCCTAGTATTTGTTCTAATTTTAAAATGACTCGTATTTTTCAACCAGGACCCTTAACCCTTTCTTTTCCTTTCGGAATGCCTAATATATTTTTTATTCAAAACCCTAGTGCTAGGTTTTCTTGCTTTAGTGTCACCTTTTTTTTTTTTTTAATGAAAATCTATGTCTTATGTTTTATTTTCGTAACGCCTACTATACTTGAATCAAAAGCCTAATCCTATGCTCTCAATCGAAACAGTGATGCTTCGTTTTCTTTTCTGAATGTCTCATTTTGTTTTTAATCAAAACACCTACCCTGTCTTTAAAAACATAATCTTTTGTTTTTTATTTCGTAAGGTGTCCTATCTTTCGGTCAAAACACAAAGACTATGTTTCATTTTTCTTGATAACTCATATCTGTATGTTTTTAATCAAAACCCTAATCTTATATTTTCTTGTAGTAATGCTTCCTATTTTTCAGTTTTGAATCAAAACCCTAGTCTTTGTTTTTATTTTAAAATAACTCGTATTTTTTAAGCAAGACCCCCTAACACTTTCTTTTGTTTGAAGAATAGATATTATTTTTGAATCAAAAGACGAAGCCTAGGTTTTTTTATGGTAGTGTCACCATTCTTTGATCAAAACCTTGATCCCATGTTTTTCTTCCGTCCAGTCTCCTATCTTTCTGTCAAAACACGAATACTATGTTTCCCTTTCTTGATAACTCCTGTCTAAATGTTTTCAATCGAAACCCTAATCATGTGTTTATTCTTATAATAATATCTCCTAATTTTTTAGATTTGAATGAAAACCATAGCATTTGTTGTCATTTTAAAATAACTCGTATTTTTGAACCAAGGTCCCTAATACTTTCTTTACCTTTCAGGATACTCACTATTTTTGAATCAAAACCCTAATAATTGGTTTTCATATGGTAGTGTCACCTTTCACTGTTCAAAACCTTGATCGTATGTTTTCTTTTCGTAACGCCTACTATACTTGAATCAAAAGCCTAATCATATAATTTCAATGAAAACCCTAATATTTTTTCCCCTTTCGGAATCTCTCATTTTGATTTTAATCAAAAACACTGACCCTATCTTTCAAAACCATAATCTTTTGTTTTTTTTCGTGAAGCCTCCTATCTTTCGGTCAAACCACGAATACTATGTTTCCTTTTCCTAATAACTCGAATCTATATGTTTTTAACCAAACCCCCGATCTTATGTTATCTTACTGTAATGTCTACTAATTTTTAGGTTTGAATGAAAAAACTAGTCTTTGTCGTCATTTTTAAAATGACTCGTATTTTTGAAACAAGAACCCAAACCCTCTCCTTTCCTTTCGGAATACCTAATATTTTTGAATCGAAATCCTAATCGCAGGTTTTCTTGTGGTTGTGTCACCTTTCACTATTCAAAACCTTGAGCCTACTTTTCTTTTCGTAACGCCTACTATAATTGAATCAAAAGCTTAATGCTATGCTTTCCATCAAGATCCCTAATGCTTTGTTTCCTTTTCGGAATGTCTCGTTTTGTTTTAAATCAAAAGAGTAACCCTATCTTTCAAAACCATAATCTTTTGTTTTTCTTCTGTAAGGTCTCCAATCTTTCGGTCAAAACAGGAATATTATATTTCCTCTTCCTAATAACTCCCATCTATATGTTTTTAGTCAAAACCATAATCTTATGCTTTCTTATAGAAATGTCTCATAATTTTCAGTTTTGAATGAAAGCCCTAGTATTTGTTCTAATTTTAAAATGACTCGTATTTTTGAAACAGGACCCCTAACCCTTTCTTTTCCTTTCGGAATGCCTAATATTTTTTTTTATTCAAAACCCTAGTGCTAGGTTTTCTTGCTTTAGTGTCGCCTTTTTTTTTTTTTAATCAAAACGTAGGTCTTATGTTTTATTTTCGTAACGCCTACTATACTTGAATCAAAAGCCTATCCTATGTTCTCAATCGAAACAGTGATGCTTCATTTTCTTTTCTGAATGTCTCATTTTGTTTTTAATCAAAACACCTACCCTGTCTTTCAAAACATAATCTTTTGTTTTTTCTTTCGTAAGGTCTCCTATATTTTGGTCAAAACACAAAGACTATGTTTCCTTTTTCTTGATAACTCCTATCTATATGTTTTTAATCAAAACCCTAATCTTATATTATTGTGTAGTAATGCTTCCTATTTTTCAGTTTTGAATCAAAAAGCTAGTCTTTGTTTTTATTTTAAAATGACTCGTATTTTTTAACCAAGACCCCCTAACACTCTCTTTTGTTTTAAGAATAGATATTATTTTTGAATCAAAAGACGAAGCCTATGCTTTTTTTATGGTAGTGTCACCATTCTTTGATCAAAACCTTGATCCCACGTATTTCTTTCGTCAAGTCTCCTATATTTCCGTCAAAACACGAATAAGTTGTTTACCTTTCTTCATAACTCCTGTCTAAATGTTTTCAATCAAAACCCTAATCTTGTGTTTATTCTTATAATAATATCTCATAATTTTTCAGATTTGAATGAAAACCGTAGCCTTTGTTGTCATTTTAAAATAACCCGTATTTTTGAACCAAGGTCCCTAATACCTTCTTTTCCTTTCGGGATACTCACTATTTTTTAATCAAAACCCTAATCCTTGGTTTTCACATGGTAGTGTCACCTTTCACTTTTCAAAACCTTGATCGTATGTTTTTATTTTCGTAACGCCTACTATACTTGAATCAAAAGCCTAATCATTTGATTTCAATGAAAACCCTAATATTTTTTCCCCCTTTCGGAATCTCTCATTTTGATTTTAATTAAAAACACTAACCCTATCTTTCAAAACCATAATCTTTCTTTTTTCTTTCGTGAAGCCTTCTATCTTTCGGTCAAACCACGAATACTATGTTTTCTTTTCCTAACAACTCGAATCTATATGTTTTTAACCAAAACCCCGATCTTATGTTTTCTTACAGTAATGTCTACTAATTTTCAGTTTTGAATGAAAACCCTAGTCTTTGTCGTCATTTTTAAAACGATTCATATTTTTGAAACTAGATCCTAAACCCTCTCCTTTTCCTTTCGGAATACCTAATATTTTTTAATCAAAACCCTAATCGTAGTTTTTCTTGTGGTTGTGTCACCTTTCACTATTCAAAACCTTGATCCTACTTTTTCTTTTCGGAACGTCTACTATAATTGAATCAAAAGCCTAATGCTATGCTTTCCATCAAGATCCCTAATGCTTTGTTTTCTTTTCGGAATGTCTTGTTTTGTTTGTAATCTAAACAGTAACTCTATCTTTCAAAACCATAATCTTTTGTTTTTCTTTTGTAAGTTCTCCTATCTTTCGGTCAAAACACGAATATTATATTTCCTCTTGCTAATAACTCCCATCAATATGTTTTTATTCAAAACCATAATCTTATGCTTTCTTATAGAAATGTCTCCTAATTTTCAGTTTTGAATGAAAACCCTAGTCTTTGTTCTAATTTTAAAATGACTCGTATTTTTGAACCAGGACCCCTAACCATTTCTTCTCCTTTCGGAATGCCTAATATTTTTTTTAATCAAAACCCTAGTGCTAGGTTTTCTTGCTTTAGTGTCACCTTTTTTTTTTTTAATCAAAACTTAGATCTTATGTTTCATTTTCGTAACGCCTACTATACTTGAATCAAAAGCCTAATTCAATGCTCTCAGTCGAAACAGTGATGCTTCGTTTTCTTTTCTGAATGTCTCATTTTGTTTTTAATCAAAACACCCACCTTGCCTTTCAAAACATAATCTTTTGTTTTGATTAAAAACAAAATGAGACATTCCGAAAATAAAACAAAGCATTAGGGTTTTGATGGAAAGCAGAAGATTAGGCTTTTGATACAATTATAGTCAACGTTACGAAAAGAAAAAAAAAATAATCAAGGTTTTGATTAAAGAAAGGCCACACTACCATAAAAAAACTTATTATTTGTGTTTTGATTCAAAAATAGTAGGTATGCCGAATGGAAAAGAAAGGATTTGGGGTCTTGGTTCAAAATACGAGTCATTTTAAAATGACAACAAAGAATACGGTTTTCTTTCAAAACTGAAAATTAGGAGAAATTACTATAAGAAAATATAAGACAAGGGTTTTGATTAAATACATACAGATTGAAGTTATTAAGAAAAGAAAACGTATGATTCTTGTTTTGACCGAAAGATAGGAGAATTTACGAAAGAACAAGAAAAAAAATTATGGTTTTGGAAGATAGGGTAAGTGTTTTGATAAAAAACAAAACAAGACATTCCGAAAATAAAACAAAGCATTAGTGTTTTGATTGAAAGCATAAGATTAGGCTTTTGATTCAAGTATATTGGGCGTTACGAAAAGAAAACATATGATCGACGTTTTATTAAAGAAAGGTGACACTACCATAACAAAACTTTTTATTAGGGTTTTGATTCAAAAATAGTAGGTATTCTGAAGGAAAAGTAAAGCTTTTGGGTCTTGGTTCAAAAATATGTGTCATTGTAAAATGATAACAAAGACTAGGGTTTTCATTTAAAACTGAAAATTAGGAGATATTATTATTAGAAAACATAAGATTAGGGTCTTGATTAAATACATACAGATAGAAGTTATTTAGAAAAGGAAATATAGGATTCTTGTTTTGACTTTAAGATAAGAGGCTTTACCAAAGAAAAGGAAACGATTATGGTTTTGAAACGTAGAGTTAGTGTTTTGATTAAAAACAAAATCAGACATTGCAAAAATAAAACAAAGCATTAGGGTTTTGATGGAAAGCACAAGAATAGGCTTTTCATTCAATTATAGTCGGCGTCACGAAAAGAAAACATATAATCAAGGTTTTGATTAAAGAAAGGCTACACTACCATAAAAAAAACTTATGATTAGTGTTTTGATTCAAAAATAGTAGGTATGCCGAATGGAAAAGAAAGGGTTTGGGGTCGTGGTTCAAAATACGAGTCATTTTAAAATAACAAAGACTGCGGTTTTCATTCAAAATTGAAAATTAGGAGAACTTACTATAAGAAAATATAAGATAAGGGTTTTGATTAAATAAATACAGATAGAAGTTATTAAGAAAAGGAAACGTAGAATTCTTGTTTTGACCGAAAGATAGGGGACTTTACGAAAGAATAATATAAAAAATTATTGTTTTGGAAGATAGGGTTAGTGTTTTGATAAAAAACAAAACGAGACATTCCGAAAATAAAACAAAGCGTTAGGGTTTTGATTGAAAGCATAAGATTAGGCTTTTGATTCAACTATAGTGGGCGTTACGAAAATAAAACATATGATCGATGTTTTATTAAAGAAATGTGACACTACCATAAGAAAACTTTTTATTAGGGTTTCGATTCAAAAATTGTAGCTATTCTGAAGGAAAAGTAAAACTTTTGGGACTTGGTTCAAAATACGTGTCATTGTAAAATGATAACAAAGACTAGGGTTTTCATTTAAAACTGAAAATTAGGAGATATTACTATTAGAAAACATAAGATCAGGGTTTTCATTAAATACACAAGGATAGAAGTTATTTAGAAAAGGAAATATAGGATTCTTTTTTTGAGCGAATGATAGGAAGCTTTACCAAAGAAAAGGAAAAGATTATGGTGTTGAAAGGTAGAGTTATTGTTTTGATTAAAAACAAAATGAGACTTTCCGAAAATAAAACAAAGCATTAGGGTTTTGATGGAAAGCGGAAGATTAGGCTTTTGATACAATTATAGTCGGCGTTACGAAATGAAAAAATATAATCAAGGTTTTGATTAAAGAAAGCACACACTACCATAAAAAAACTTATGATTTGTGTTTTGATTCAAAAATAGTAGGTATGCCGAATGGAAAAGAAAGGGTTTGGGTTCTTGGTTCAAAATACGAGGCATTTTAAAATGACAACAAAGACTACGGTTTTCATTCAAAACTGAAAATTAGGAGAAATTACTATAACAAAATATAAGATAAGGGTTTTGATTAAATACATACAGATTGAAGTTATTAAGAAAAGAAAACGTATGATTCTTGTTTTGACCGAAAGATAGGAGACTTTACGAAAGAACAAGAAAAAAAATTATGGTTTTGGAAGATAGGGTTAGTGTTTTGATAAAAAACAAAACTAGACATTCCGAAAATAAAACAAAGCATTAGTGTTTTGATTGAAAGCATAAGATTAGGCTTTTGATTCAAGTATATTGGGTGTTACGAAAAGAAAACATATGATCGACGTTTTATTAAAGAAAGGTGACACTACCATAAGAAAACTTTTTATTAGGGTTTTGATTCAAAAATAGTAGGTATTCTGAAGGAAAAGTAAAGCTTTTGGTTCTTGGTTCAAAAATACGTGTAATTGTAAAATGATAACAAAGACTAGTGTTTTCATTTAAAACTGAAAATTAGGAGATATTACTCTTAAAAAACATAAGATTAGGGTTTTGATTAAATACATAAAGATAGAAGTCATTTAGAAAAGGAAATAGAGGATTCTTGTTTTGAACGAATGATAGGAGGCTTTTCCAAAGAAAAGGAAAAAATTATGGTTTTGAAAGGTAGAGTTATTGTTTTGATTAAAAACAAAATGAGACATTCCGAAAATAAAACAAAGCATTAGGGTTTTGATGGAAAGCAGAAGATTAGGCTTTTGACACAATTATAGTCGGCGTTACGAAAAGAAAACATATAATCAAGGTTTTGAATAAAGAAAGGCCACACTACCATAAAAAAACTTTTGATTTGTGTTTTGATTCAAAAATAGTAGGTATGCCGAATGTAAAAGAAAGGGTTTGGGGTCTTGGTTCAAAATACGAGTCATTTTAAAATGACAACAAAGAATACAGTTTTCATTCAAAACTGAAAATTAGGAGTAATTACTATAAGAAAATATAAGATAAGGGTTTTGATTAAATACATACAGATTGATGTTATTAAGAAAAAAGAAACGTAGGATTCTTGTTTTGACCGAAAGATAGGAGACTTTACGAAAGAACAAGAAAAAAAATTATGGTTTTGAATGATAGGGTTAGTGTTTTGATAAAAAACAAAACGAGACATTCCGAAAATAAAACAAAGCATTAGTGTTTTGATTGAAAGCATAAGATTAGGCTTTTGATTCAAGTGTAGTGGGTGTTACGAAAAGAAAACATATGATCGACGTTTTATTAAAGAAAGGTGACACCACCATAAGAAAACTTTTTATTAGAGTTTTGATTCAAAAATAGTATATATTCTGAAGGAAAAGTAAAGCTTTTGGTTCTTGGTTCAATTATACGTGTCATTGTAAAATGATAACAAAGACTAGGGTTTTCATTTAAAACTGAAAATTAGGAGATATCACTATTAGAAAACATAAGATTAGGGTCTTGATTAAATACATAAAGATAGAGGAAATATAGGATTCTTGCTTTGACTTTAAGATAGGAGGCTTTACCAAAGAAAAGGAAAGATTTTGGTTTTGAATGGTAGAGTTAGTGTTTTGATTAAAAACAAAATGAGACATTACGAAAATAAAACAAACCATTAGGGTTTTGATGGAAAGCAGAAGATTAGGCTTTTGATTCAATTATAGTCGGCGTTACGAAAACAAAACATATAATCAAGGTTTTGATTAAAGAAAAGCGACACTACCATAAAAAAACTTATGATTAGTGTTTTGATTCAAAAATAGTAGGTATGCCGAATGGAAAAGAAAGGATTTGGGGTCCTGGTTCAAAACTAAAAATTAGGAGAAATTGCTATAATAAAATATAAGATAAGGGTTTTGATTAAATACATACAGATAGAAGTTATTAAGAAAAGGAAATGTGGGATTCTTGTTTTGACCGAAAAATAGGAGACTTTACAAAAGAACAAGAAAAAAAATTATGGTTTTGGAAGATAGGGTTAGTGTTTTGATAAAAAACAAAACGAGACATTCCGAAAATAAAACAAAGCATTAGTGTTTTGATTGAAAGCATAAGATTAGGCTTTTGATTCAAATATAATGGGCGTTACGAAAAGAAAACATATAATCTATGTTTTATTAAAGAAAGATGACACTACCATAAGAAAACGTTTTATTAGAGTTTTGATTCAAAAATAGTAGGTATTCTGAAAGGAAAAGTAAAGCTTTTGGTTCTTGGTTCAAAAATACGTGTCATTTTAAAATGATAACAAAGACTAGGGCTTTCATTTAAAACTGAAAATTAGGAGATATTACTATTGGAAAATATAAGATTAGGGTTTTGATTAAATACATACAGATAGAAGTTATTTAGAAAAGGAAATATAGGATTCTTGTTTTGACTTTAAGATAGGAGGCTTTACCAAAGAAAAGGAAAAGATTATGGTTTTGAAAGTTAGAGTTTGTGTTTTGATTAAAAACAAAATGAGACATTCCGAAAATAAAACAAAGCATTAGGGTTTTGGTTGAAAGCAGAAGATTAGGCTTTTGATTCAATTATAGTGTTCGTTATGAAAAGAAAACATGGAATCAAGGTTTTGATTAAAGAAAGGCGACACTACCATAAAAAAACTTATGATTAGTGTTTTGATTAAAAAATAATAGGTATGCCGAATGGAAAAGAAAGGGTTTGGGGTTTTGGTTCAAAATACGAGTCATTTTAAAATGACAACAAAGACTACAATTTTCATTCAAAACTGAAAATTAGGAGAAATTGCTATAAGAAAAATATAAGATAAGGGTTTTGATTAAATACATACAGATTGAAGTTATTAAGAAAAGGAAATGTAGGATTCTTGTTTTGACCGAAAGATAGGAGACTTTACGAAAGAACAAGAAAAAAAATTATGGTTTTGGAAGATAGGGTTAGTGTTTTGATAAAAAACAAAACGAGACATTCCGAAAATAAAACAAAGCATTAGTGTTTTGATTGAAAGCATAAGATTAGGCTTTTGATTCAAGTATAGTGGGCGTTACGAAAAGAAAACATATGATCGGCGTTTTATTAAAGAAAGTTGACACTACCATAAGAAAACTTTTTATTAGGGGTTTGATTCAAAAATAGTAGGTATTCTGAAAGGAAAAGTAAGGCTTTTGGGTCTTTGGTTCAAAAATACGGGTTATTTTAAAATGATAACAAAGACTATGGTTTTCATTTAAAACTGAAAATTAGGAGATTATTAGAAAACATAACATTAGGGTTTTGATTGAATACAAAAAGATAGAAGTTATTAAGGAAAGGAAACATAGGATTCTTGTTTTGAAAGAAAGATACAAGACTTTACTAAAGAAAAGGAAAAGATTATGGTTTTGAAAGATAGGGATAGTGTTTTGATTGAAAACAAAACGAGAGATTCCGAAAATAAAAAAAAAAAGCATTAGGATTTTGATTTAAAGCAGAAGCTTAGGCTTTTGATTCAAATATAATCGGCGTTACGAAAAGAAAACGTATGATCAAGGTTTTGATTAAAGAAAGGTGACACTACCATGAGAAAACTTATGATTAGTGTTTTGATTCAAAAATAGTAGGTATGCCGAATGGAAAAGAAAGGGTTTGGAGTCTTGGTTCAAAATACGAGTCATTTTAAAATGACAACAAAGACTACGGTTTTTATTCAAATCTGAAAATTAGGAGAAATTACTATAAGAAAACATAAGATAAGGGTTTTGATTAAATACATACAAATAGAAGTAATTAAGAAAAGGAAATATAGGATTCTTGTTTTGACTTAGTAGACTTTAGGAAAGAAAAAGAAAAAAAATTATAGTTTTGAAAGATAGGGTTAGTGTTTTGATAAAAAGCAAAACGAGACATTCCGTAAATAAAACAAAGCATTAGTGTTTTATTTGAAAACATAAGATTAGGCTTTTGATTCAAGTATAGTGGGCGTTACGAAAAGAAAAGAAAGCATATGATTGAAGTTTTATTAAAGAAAGGTGACACTACCATAAGAAAACTTTTTATTAGAGTTTTGTTTCAAAAATAGTAGGTATTCTGAAAGGAAAACTAAAGCTTTTGGGTCTTGGTTAAAAAATACGTGTCATTTTAAAATGATAACAAAACTAGGGTTTTTATTTAAAACTAAAAATTAGTAGATATTACTATTAGAAAACATAAGATTAGGGATTTGACTAAATACATACAGATAGAAGTTATTTAGAAAAGGAAATATAGGATTCTTCTTTTCACCGAAAGATATGAGGCTTTAAAAAAGAAAAGGAAAAGATTATGGTTTTGAAAGGTAAAGTTAGTGTTTTGATTAAAAACAAAATGAGACATTCCCAAAACAAAACAAACCATTAGGGTTTTTTTTTAAAGCAGAAGATTAGGCTTTTGATTCAATTATAGTCGGCGTTACGAAAAGAAAACATATAATCAAGGTTTTGATTAAAGAAAAGTGACACTACTATAAAAAAAACTTATGATTAGTGTTTTGATTAAAAAATAGTAGGTATGCCGAATGGAAAAGAAAGGGTTTGGGGTCTTGGTTCAAAATACGAGTCATTTTAAAATGACAACAAAGACTACGGTTTTCATTCAAATCTGAAAATTAGAAGAAATTATTATAAGAAAATATAAGATAAGGGTTTTGATTAAATACATACAGATAGAAGTTATTAAGAAAAGAAAACGTAGGATTCTTGTTTTGACCGAATGATAGGAGACTTTACGAAAGAACAAGAAAAAAAATTATTGTTTTGAAAGATAGGGTTAGTGTTTTGATAAAAAACAAACGAGACATTCCGAAAATAAAACAAAGCATTAGTGTTTTGATTGAAAGCATAAGATTAGGCTTTTGATTCAAGTATAGTGGGCATTACGAAAAGAAAACATATGATCGACGTTTTATTAAAGAAAGGTGACACTACCATAAGAAAACTTTTTATTAGGGTTTTGATTCAAAAATAGTAGTTATTCTGAAAGGAAAAGTAAGGTTTTGGGTCTTGGTTCAAAAATATGAGTCATTTTAAAATGATAACAAAGACTAGCGTTTTCGTTTAAAACTGAAATTAGGAGATTATTAGAAAATATAAGATTAGGGTTTTGATTGAATACATAAAGATAGAAGTTATTAAGAAAAGGAAACATAGGAGTCTTCTTTTGACCGAAAGATACGAGACTTTACTAAAGAAAAGGGAAAAGATTATGGTTTTGAACTAGCGTTTTCGTTTACTAAAGATAGGAGACTTTACGAAAAAGAAAAGAAAATATTATGGTTTGGAAAGATAGGGTTAGTGTTTAAATTAAAAAACAAAATAAGACATTCCGAAAATAAAACAAAGGATTAGTGTTTTGATAGAAAGCATAAGATTAGGCTTTTGATTCAAGTATAGTTGGCGTTACGAAAATAAAACATATGATCAAGGTTTTGATTAAAGAAAGGTGACACTACCATAACAAAACTTAGGATTACGGTTATGATTCAAAAATACTAGGTATTCTGAAAGGAAAACAAGGGTTCGGAGTCTTTTTTAAAAAATACAAGTAATGTTAAAATAGCAACAAAGACTAGTGTTTTCATTCAAAACAAAAAATTAGGAGATATTACTATAAGAAAAACATAAGATTAGGGTCTTGATTAAATACATAAAGATAGAAGTTATTAAGAAAAGGAAACATAAAATTCTTGTTTTGAACGAAAGATAGGAGAGTTTACGAAAGAAATAGAAAAAATTATGGATTTGAAAGATAGGTTAGTGTTTTGATTAAAAACAAAACGAGACATTTCGAAAATAAAACAAAGCAATAGGGTGTTGATGGAAAGCATATGATTAGGCTTTTGTTTCAAGTATATTAGGCGTTACAAAAAGAAAACATATGATCTAGGTTTTGATTAAAGAAAGGTGACACTACCATAAGAAAATTTAGGATTAGGGTTTTGATTCAAAAATAGTAGGTTTTCCGAAAGTAAAAGAAAGGGTTTGGGGTCTTGGTTAAAAAGTATGAGTCATTTTAAAACGACAACAAATACTACTATTTTAATTTAAAACAGAAAACTAGAAGATTAACTATAAGAAAACATAATATTAGGGTTTTGATTAAATACAAATAGATAGAAGTTATTAAGAAAAGGAAACATAGGATTCTTCTTTGGACCGAAAGATAGGAGACTTTACGAAAGAAAAAGAAAAGATTATGGTTTTGAAAGATAGGGTTATTGTTTTGATGAAAAAAAAATGAGACATTCCGAATATAAAAAAAAGCATTAGGGTCTTGACTGAAAGTATAAGATTAGGCATTTGATTCAAGTATAGTAGGCGTTACGAAAATAAAACATATGATCAAGGTTTTGATTAAATAAAGGTGACACTACCATAACAAAACTTAGGATTAGGATTTTGATTCAAGAATAGTATATTCCGAAGGGAAAAGAAAAGATTTTGGGGTTTGGGGTCTTGGTTAAAAAATAAGAGTCATTTTAAAATGACAACAAAGACTACGGTTTTCATTCAAAACCGAAAATTAGGAGAAATTACTATAAGAAAATATAAAATTAGGGTTTTGATTAAATACATGCAGATAGAAGTTATTAATAAAAGGAAACATAGGATTCTTGTTTTGACCTAAAGATAGGAGACTTTACAAAAGAAAATGAAAAGATTATGATTATGAATGATAGGGTTACTGTTTTGATTGAAAACAAAATGAGACATTACGAAAATAAAACAAAGCATTAGGGTTTTGATGGAAAGCATAAGATTAGGCATATGATTTAAAAATAGTAGGCATTACGAAAAGAAAAAACATATGATCAAGGTTTTGATTAAAGAAAGGTGATGCTTTAATTAGAAAACTTAGGATTAGGGTTTCGATTAAAAAATAATAGGTATTCTGAAAGGAAAAGAATGGCTTTGGGGTCTTGGTTAAAAAATACGAGTCAATTTAAAATGATAACAAAGACTAGGGTTTTCATTTAAAACTGAAAATTAGGAGATATTACTATTAGAAAACATGAGATTAGGGTTTTGATTAAATACATACCGATAGAAGTTATTAAGAAAAGGAAACATAGGATTCTTGTTTTGACCGAAAGATACGAGACTTTACTAAAGAAAAGAAAAAGATTGTGGTTTTGAAGGGTAGGGTTTGTGTTTTGATTAAAAACAAAACGAGACATCCCGAAAATAAAACAAAGCATTAGGGTGTTGATTTAAAGTATAAGATTAGTGATACGAACCTCGCCAACGATTGTGATGAAACCCGAAACAAATTTGGCACGAAGAAGAAAAGCCAAAGGATTCAAGAAGATGGGATGGAAAACCTCGACCCAATGTTTAGCAAAGCACGAACATCGTTAAGGGGATGACGCCACAAAAGGAGATGAAAATCCAATTGATTAGTCATTTTGAACGCCACAAGGAAAACCCTTGATAAGTTCTTAAAAAGTTTGTTCAAGAAATCTAGAAGAAAACCTCATAAATACTCATAGATCAAAGTTGTGCTTTATGGCTGTTACAAGGGGCTATATATATATAGCCCAAAACCATAGAAAACTTCTAAGAAGTAAAAGTTCAAAACTACACTTAAAGATAAAAAAAAGAAATAACCAACTAAAGAGAAACTTCATCCCAAAGGCCCACAAAACCCAGCAAGACTAGGCAATTACAAAAGACTATAGTTTACATATTAAACTCAAAACAAATGACAACCAAATCTTCATAAAGCGTCTAAGTGGAATCGGCTTGGATGAGTAGGACTAGCTTTTGTTCACCATCAGTAGTGATCACGCTCTCTTCCTTTTGTAGAATTCTCCATGCCAAGTTGCTAAGCTCCTCTTCAAATCTTCTAGCTCGAGCCCTCGTCACTGGTCCTGTCGGGAGTTGAATTGGATCCTTAGCCTTGATGTCCACATCATTCCCCTCCTCTTGAGAAGGATTTGTCCGCAAATCATCACCTACATCAAAAGGACTTAAGTCAGTCACATTGAAAGTAGCACTAACATTGTACTCACCAGGTAAATCAAGGCGGTAGGCATTGTCGTTGATCTGTTCGAGCACTTGAAAAGGACCATCTCCTCGGGGTAGTAACTTGGAACGTCGATTGGCGGGGAATCGTTCCTTCCTTATGTGTAACCACACCCAATCACCGATCTCAAAAACTTGCTTATGACGTCCCTTATTGGCTTGCTTGATATATTGCTTAGTCCTCCTTTCTATGTTGAGCCGGACCTTCTCTTGGAGTTGCTTCACAAATTCGGCGTTCTTGTGCCCATCGAAGTTCACATGCTCAGAAATAGGTAAAGGTGATAAATCCAAAGTAGTTAAAGGATTAAAACCATAAACAATTTCAAATGGTGAAAATTGAGTAGTAGAATGCCTAGAACGATTATAAGCAAACTCAACATGTGGTAAACAATCCTCCCAAGTCTTAATGTTCTTACTAATGACAGCCCGCAACAAAGTGGATAAAGTTTGGTTAACTACTTCAGTTTGACCATCGGTTTGAGGGTGACAAGTAGTGGAAAACAATAGTTTAGTCCCTAATTTACCCCACAATGTCTTCCAAAAATAACTCAAGAACTTAGCATCCCGATCTGACACGATTGTCCTTGGCATGCCATGTAGACTTACAATCTCCCTAAAGAACAAATCAGCGATATTGGAAGTATCATCAGTTTTATGACACGGTATAAAATGGGACATTTTAGAAAACCGATCCACAACTACAAAGATTGAATCCCTTCCACGCTTACTCCTAGGTAATCCTAACACAAAATCCATCGAAATATCAATCCAAGGGGAACTAGGAATAAGTAGTGGTGTGTAAAGGCCATTCGGTTGAGGCCTAGACTTAGCTTGTCTACAAGTGATACACCGACCACAAATTCGCTCAACATCTCATTTCATGTATGGCCAATAGAAGTGCTCTTGTAACACGGCTAGAGTCTTAGCTACCCCAAAATGCCCCATTAATCCTCCACCATGGGACTCTCAAAGTAACAAATCTCTCATGGAACAATTAGGAACACACAACCTATGTTCCCTAAACAGAAAACCCTCATGCCTATAAAACTTCCGTTCGGCGGATTTTTCACAAGCCCCATAAATCACCCCAAAGTCATGGTCCACATGATAAAGATCCTTAATGTGCTCAAAACCAAGGAATTTAACATCAAGAGTGAAGATTAAGGCATACCTGCGTGACAGCGCTTCAGCAACCACATTCTCCTTACCTTGTTTATATCAAATGACATACAGAAAGGTCTCAATGAACTCAACCCATCGAGAATGTCGCCTGTTCAGCTTATGTTGCCCTTTCAAATGCTTCAAGGATTCATGATCCGTTAGAATCACAAACTCCTTCGGCCACAAGTAATGCTACCAAGTCTCCAATGCTCGAACCAAAGCGTACAACTCCTTATCATAAGTGGGGTAGTTGAGTGCAGCCCCGCCTAGCTTCTCGCTGAAGTACGCAAGTGGTCTTCCATCCTGCATGAGTACAGCACCAATACCGACATCAGACGCATCACATTCTATTTCAAAAGTATTAGCAAAGTTAGGTAAAGCAAGTAAGGAAGCATGAGTTAGTTTGTGTTTCATAAGCTGAAATGCTTCCTCTTGTGCTGCCCCCCACTTGAATGCAACGTTCTTCTCGATATCTTCAGTAACGGGTGCCGCAATGGTACTAAAATCTTTCACGAATCTCCTCAGGAAACACATCCTCGAACTCCTGCAAAATAGAAATAACAACACTATGCAATAAAGAGTCAGGTTGGTTAGTGTTTAAAAGGGCCTCCTTGTACATAAGTACAATCATCGGCCGTTCTGCAAGAAAAGCTCGCTTAACCTCACTTGTTTTTGCATAGAAATTTCTTTTTCCCTCTAATTTTCCCTCTTTGGCTGAATTCATCTCTCTCTTTTTTCTCTCACTAGATTCAGCCTTTCTCTCTTGTTTCTCACCACTACTCATCTCTTCACTCACTCTCTTATGATCACTCAAATTCTTTTGATCTCTCATTTTCTTTTCATCACTCAGTTTTTGCATCATCACTTGATCATCATAAACCTGTTTCGGTGGCATCGGAGCTAGAGTGATGGTTCGTTGTTGGAAAGTGAAAGAGTGATTGTTGGTGAAGCCATCATGTTGCACACGTCTATCAAATTGCCAAGGTCGTCCTAAAAGGAGATGTCCTGCTTGCATGGGTACCACATCACACAACACTTCATCCTCATATTTCCTAATCCAAAATGGCACCACAACTTGCTTAGTAACCCGCACTTCACCACTATCATTCAGGCATTACAACTTGTATGGATAGGGGTGCTTGAGTGTTGGGAGCCCTAGCTTGTCAACCATGGAAGAAGTAGCAATGTTAGTGCAACTACCACCATCAATAATAACACTACATACCTTGTTCTTCACATGACAACGAGTGTAAAAGATGTTCTCCCGTTGCACTTCTTCTTCCTCCACCTTAGCGTGCAAGTTCAAGGCTCTCCGAGCAACTAATCCAAGCATCTCACCATGCTCGGCCCCAAATTCCTCTTCTCCCAAAAGATCATCCTCCAATGGTGGAATGTCATCTAGCTCACCATGTTCGGGCATTGGCTAGCGATGTGACCTCTTCCTTGACATTTGAAACATTTAATTTCACTAAAACGAGACAAAGTTGTGGGTATCTTACTTTGAGAAGCCGTGGAAGTAGTAGTTGAATTTTGCTCAGTTTTGGCCTTGGGATTGGAGTTATTTTCATCTTTCCTTGGATAATTCGGCCTCCATGGTGTAACACTATGATTTTGTGGGGTGGGTCTCAGACGTACACTTGTACTTCCCTTCTTCAGTTGCCTCTCAACCTTCATTGCCATATGCACCAAGTCTTCCAACTCCACATAGTGATGTAGCTCAACCGTGTTGGCAATCTCCCTATTCAACCCATTCAAAAACCATGCCATTGTTGCCTCCCGATCCTCCTCTACATTGGCCCGAATCATAGCCATCTCCATCTCCTTATAATATTCATCAACACTTTTGTAACCTTGTCGAAGAACTTGAAGCTTAAGGTATAGATCCCGGTAGTAATGAGATGGCACAAAACGACGCCTCATCACCCTCTTCATGTCATCCCAAGTCTCGATAAGCAAATCTCCACTTCGCCTCCTATTGACGCGCAACTGATCCCACCACACAATAGCATAATCAGTAAACTCAATAGTGGCAAGTTTTACCTTCTTCATTTCGGAGTAGTTGTGAAAATCGAAAACCAACTCCATCTTCTTCTCCCATTCAAGGTATGCTTCGGGATCACTCTTTCCTTGAAATGCCGGAATCCTCATCTTGATACTACCCAAGTTGTTGTCTACGCGATTACGAGTGTCTCTATCCCGACCATATCTCCTAGGGCTGCCCGTTGACATCCTATCAAAGTCTTCATCGAAATTTTCCACTTCAAACGCCCCCACACCTACAACTCCCCGTTGGGGCACCCTATTCCTCCTTGGGAGGATTGGAACAATCGGTGGCTGTCCTCGTTGTGCTCCCTCTTCAACTCTATCCAACCTCTCATGTACTTGCTCAAGTTCCGCCCTCATCATCCTTCTCATTTCCCCAATTATAGCTTGCACTTGCAAATTTCGGAATAGTTGGAGGGGTACTCTCCTCGCTTGTGTTTCGCTCCGGAATTTGAGACATGATGGAAAAACCTGCAACGCAATATTAGATAAAAAAATTACCCTCACCACAAAACTCACGTAATTCACTCCAAGAAATAATTCACTCAAATTCACTCGTGTATCACTCAATTCAATTTGGCTTTTACCCTCAAATGATCTCACCTCGCTGCCTTTTTCCACTCGTTCTCTTCTTTGAGTTCTTTCAAAACTAATTAAAAACCATCATCAAAGGGTTCAAACCGAAACAAACCAAAATGCATCGAAGATTTGTTTTCTTGGAAATGGGATGAAATTTTGGCAATTCAAGAAATGGGCTAGATTTTTTTGGCAATTCAAACAGAAACAAATCAGGAAATTTTGGCAACTCAAGATTGGCAATTCAAATTGAATCAAATTAAGAAATTTTGTCAATTTAAATCTAACCTAATCAAGAAATTTTGGCAATTCAAGAATGGCAACTCAAGATTGGCAATTCAAATCTGACCAAATCAAGAAATTTTGGCAATTCAAGAATGGCAAATCAAATCGAACCAAATCAAGAAATTTTTTTATTTTATTTTTTTAATTATTCTTTCCTTATTTCTACTCTTTTTTTTTCGTTTTTCTTTTTCCTTCTTTTTTTTTCGTTTTTTTTTCAGAAACTCAGTTCTTCAATTTCCACAAACTCAAATCTTCACAAACTATTTTGTAATTTCGGAATCAATAAAAGGGAACTCATAAAAGAAAGAAATCCATCTCTCAAAGCAAGAACAAAATATGAGACTTCAATCAATGAAACCCTAGATCTAGATGCAATTTTTTTTTTTTTAAGAGAAATGAACAGAAATCAATAGAAGACAGGTCGAAAGGATGAACTTAGCTCTGGTACCAACTGATACGAACCTCGCCAACGATTGTGACGAAACCCGAAACAAATTTGGCACGAAGAAGAAAAGCCAAAGGATTCAAGAAGAAGGGATGGAAAACCTCGACCCAATGCTTAGCGAAGAATGAACCTCGGTAAGGGGATGACGCCACAAAAGGAGATGAAAATCCAATTGATAAGTCGGTTTGAACGCCACAAGAAAAACCCTTAATAAGTTCTTAAAAAGTTTCTTCAAGAAAACTAGAAGAAAACCTCACAAATACTCATAGATCAAAGTTGTGTTTTATTGTTGCTACAAGGGGCTATATATATAGCCCAAAACCCTAGAAAACTTCTAAGAAGTAAAAGTTCAAAACTACCCTTAAAGATAAAAAATAAGAAACAACCAACTAAAGAGCAACTTCAGCCCAAAGGCCCACAAAACCCAGCAAGACTAGGCAATTACAAAAGACTATAGTTCACATATTAAACTCAAAACAAATGACAACCAAATTTTCATAAAGGGTCTAAGTGGAATCGGCTTGGATGAGTAGGACCAGCTTTTGTTCACCATCAGTAGTGATCACGCTCTCTTCCTGTTGTAGAATTCTCCATGCCAAGTTGCTAAGCTCCTCTTTAAATCTTCTAGCTCGAGCCCTCGTCACTGGTCCTGTCGGGACTTGAATTGGATCCTTAGCCTTGATGTCCACATCAATTAGGCTTTTGATTCAAAAATAATAAGCGTTATGAAAAGAAAACATATGATCAAGGTTTTGATTAAAGAAAGGTGACACTACAATAAGAAAACTTAGGATTAGGGTTTTAATTCAAAAATAGTAGGTATTCTGAAAGGAAAAGAAAGGCCTTGGGGTCTTGGTTCAAAAATATGAGTAATTTAAAAATTATAACAAAGACTAGGGTTTTCATTTAAAACTGAAAATTAGGAGATATTACTATTAGAAAACATGAGATTAGGGTTTTGATTAAATACATACAGATAGAAGTTCTTATGAAAAGGAAACATAGGATTCTTGTTTTGACCGAAAGATACGAGGCTTTACGAAAGAAAAGGAAAAGATTATTGTTTTAAAAGGTAGGGTTAGTGTTTTGATTAAAAACAAAACAAGACATTCTGATACGAACCTCGCCAACGATTGTGACGAAAACCGAAACAAATTTGGCACAAAGAAGAAAAGCCAAAGGATTCAAGAAGAAGGGATGGAAAACCTCGACCCAATGCTTAGCGAAGCACGAACCTCGGTAAGGGGATGACGACACAAAAGGAGATGAAAATCCAATTGATAAGTCAGTTTGAACGCCACAAGGAAAACCCTTGATAATTTCTTAAAAAGTCTCTTCAAGAAAACAAGAAGAAAACCTCACAAATACTCATAGATCAAAGTTGTGTTTAATAGCTGCTACAAGGGGCTATGTATATAGCCTAAAACCCTAGAAAACTTCTAAGAAGTGAAAGTTCAAAACTACGTTAAAGATACTACTATAAGGGTTTAGGCTCTTTGTTAAAAAATACGAGTTATTTTAAAATGACAACAAAGACGAGGATATTTATTCAAAACTGAAAATTAGGAGATACTACTATAAGAAAACATAAGATTAGTGTTTTGATAAAATACATACATATAGAAGTTATGAAGAAAAGGAAACATAGGATTCTAGTTTTGACTGAAAGATAGAAGACTTTACGAAAGAAAAGGAAAAGATTATGGTTTTGAAAGATAGCGTTAGTATTTTATTTAAAAACAAAACGAGACATTACGAAAATAAAACAAAGCATTAGGGTTTTGATTGAATGCATAAGATTAGGCTTTCGATTCAAGTATACTGAGCTTTACGAAAAGAAAAACATATGATCGAGGTTTTTGTTAAAGAAAGGTGACACTAACATAAGAAAACATAAGATTAGGGTTTAGATTAAAAAATAGTAGGTATTCCGAAAGAAAAAGAAAGGCTTTGGTTTCTTGGTTCAAAAATATGAGTCATTTTAAAATGACAACAAAGACGAGGATATTTATTCAAAACTGAAAATTAGGAGATAATAATATAAGAAAACATAAGATTAGTGTTTTGATAAAATACATACATATAGAAGTTATGAATAAAAGCAAAAAAAGGACTCTAGTTTTGATAGAAAGATAGGAGACTTTAAGAAAGAAAAGGAAAAGATTATGGTTTTGAAAGATAGGGTTAGTCTTTTGATTAAAAACAAAACGAGACATTCCGAAAATAAAACAAAGCATTAGGGTTTTGATTGAATGCATAAGATTAGTCTTTTGATTCAAGTATAGTGGGCTTTACGAAAAGAAAACATATGATCGAGGTTTTTGTTAAAGAAATGTGACACTAACATAAGAAAACATAAGATTAGGGTTTAGATTAAAAAAATAGTAGGTATTCCGAAAGGAAAAGAAATGCTTTGTTTTGTTGGTTCAAAAATACGAGTCATTTTAAAATTACAACAAAGATTAGGGTTTTTATTCAAAACTGAAAATTAGGAGATATTACTATTAGAAAACATAAGATTAGGGTCTTGATTAAATACGTACAGATAGAAGTTATTAAGAAAAAAAATAATACGATTTTTGTTTGGACCGAAAGATAAGATACTTTACGAAAGAAAAGTAAAAGATTATGGTTTTGAAAGATAGGGTTAGTGTTTTGATTAAGAACAAAACGAGACATTTCGAAAATAAAACAAAATATTAGTGTTTTGATTGAAAGCAGAAGATTAGGCTTTTGATTTAAGTATAGTAGGCGTTATGGAAAGAAAACATATGATCAATGTTTTGATTAAAAAAAAGGTGACACTACTATATGAAAACTAAGGATTAGTGTTTTAATTAAAAAATAGTAGGTATTCAGAAAGAAAAAGATAGGGTTTGGTGTCTTGGTTCAAAAATGCAAGTTATTTTAAAATGACACCAAAGACGAGGATATTTATTCAAAACTGAAAATTAGTAGATACTACTATAAGAAAACATAAGATTAGTGTTTTGATAAAATACATACATATAGAAGTTATAAAGAAAAGGAAACATAGGACTCTAGTTTTGACCGAGAGATAGGAGAATTTATGAAGAAAATTAAAAGATTATGGTTTTGGAAGATAGGATTAGTATTTTGATTAAAAACAAAATGAGACATTCCGAAAATAAAACAAAGCATTAGGATTTTGATTGACTACATAAGATTAGGCTTTTGATTCAACTATAGTGGGCGCTACGAAAGGAAAAGATATGATCGAGGTTTTTATAAAAGAAAAGTGACACTACCATAAGAAAGACATAAGATTTGGGTATAGATTAAAAAATAGTAGGTATTCCGAAAGAAAAAGAAAGGCTTTCGTTTGTTGGTTCAAAAATACGAGTCGTTTTAAAATTATAACAAAGATTAGGGTATTCATTCGAAACTGAAAATTAGGAGATATTACTATTAGAAAACATAAGATTAGGGTTTTGGTTAAATACGTACAGATAGAAGTTATTAAGCAAAGAAATAATACGATTTTTGTTTGGAACGAAAGATAAGATACTTTACGAAAGAAAAGGAAACGATTATGGTTTTGAAAGATAGGGTTAGTGTTTTGATTAAAAACAAAACGAGACATTTCGAAAATAAAACAAAGTATTAGTGTTTTGATTGAAAGCAGAAGATTAGGCTTTTGATTCAAGTATAGTAGGCGTTATGGAAAGAAAACATATGATCAAGGTTTTGATTAAAAAAAAGGTGACACTACCATATGAAAACTTATTATTAGTGTTTTGATTGAAAAATAGTTGGTATTCCGAAAGAAAAAGAAAGGGTTTGGTGTCTTGGTTCAAAAATACGAGTTATTTTAAAATGACAACAAAGACGAGGATATTTATTCAAGACTGAAAATTAGGAGATACTACTATAGGAAAACATAAGATTAGTGTTTTGATAAAATACATACATATAAAAGCCATGAATAAAAGGAAACATAGAATTCTAGTTTTGAACTAAAGATAGAAGACTTTACAAAAGAAAAGGAAAAGATTATGGTTTTGAAAGATACGGTTAGTATTTTGATTAAAAACAATACGAGGCATTCCGAAAATAAAACAAAGCATTAGGGTTTTGATGGAATGCATAAGATTAGGCTTTGGATTCAAGTATAGTGGTCGTTACGAAAAGAAAACATATGATCGAGGTTTTTATTAAAGAAAGGTGACACTACTATAAGAAAACATAAGATTAGAGTTTAGATTCAAAAATAGTAGGTATTCCAAAAGGAAAAGAAAGGCTTTGGGGTCTTGGTTCAAAAATACGAGTTATTTTAAAATGACAACAAAGACGAGGATATTTATTCAAAACTGAAAATTATATAAACATAGGATTCTAGTTTTGAAAGATACGGTTAGTATTTTGATTAAAAACAAAACGAGACATTCCGAAAATAAAACAAAGCATTAGTGTTTTGATTGAATCCATAAGATTAGGCTTTTGATTCAAGTATAGTGGTCGTTACGAAAAGAAAACATATGATCGCGGTTTTTATTAAAGAAATGTGACACTACTATAAGAAAACATAAGATTAGAGTTTAGATTCAAAAATAGTAGGTATTCCAAAAGGAAAAGAAAGGCTTTGGTTTCTTAGTTCAAAAATACGAGTCATTTTAAAATTATAACAATGATTAGGATTTTCATTCAAAACTGAAAATTAGGAGATATTACTATTAGAAAACATAAGATTAGGGTTTGATTAAATACGTACATATAGAAGTTATTAAGAACAGAAAAAATATGATTGTTGTTTGACCGAAAGATAAGATACTTTACAAAAAAAATGAAAAGATTATGGTTTTGAAAGATAGGGTTAGTGTTTTGCTTAAAAAAAAACGAGACATTCCGAAAATATAACAAAGCATTAGCGTTTTGATTGAATGCATAAGATTAGGTTTTGGATTCAAGTATAGTGGTCGTTACGAAAAGAAAACATATGGTCGGGGTTTTTATTAAAGAAAGGTGACACTACAACAACAAAACATAAGATTATGGTTTAGATTCAAAAATAGTAGGTATTCCAAAAGGAAAAGAAAGGCTTTGGTTTCTTGGTTCAAAAATACGAGTCATTTTAAAATTATAACGAAGATTAGGGTTTTCATTAAAAACTGAAAATTAGGAGATATTATTTTTAGAAAACATAAGATTAGGGTTTGATGAAATACGTACAGATAGAAGTTTTTACGAACAGAAAAAATATGATTCTTGTTTGACCGAAAGATAAGATATTTTATGAAAGAAAATGAAAAGATTAAGGTTTTGAAAAATAGGGTTAGTGTTTTGATTAAAAACAAAACGAGACATTTCGAAAATAAAACAAAGTATTTGTGTTTTGATTGAAAGAAGAAGATTAGGATTTTGATTTAGGTATAGTAGGCGTTACGGAAAAAAAACATATGATCAAGGTTTTGATTTAAAAAAAGGTGACACTACCATGTGAAAACTTAGGATTAGTGTTTTGATTGAAAAATAGAAGGTATTCTGAAAGAAAAAGAAAGGGTTTGGTTTCTTGGTTCAAAAATACGAGTTATTTTAAAATGACAACAAAGACAAGGATATTTATTCAAGACTGAAAATTAGGAGATACTACTATAAGAAAACATAAAATTATTGTTTTGATAAAATACATACATATAGAAGTCATGAATAAAAGGAAACATAGGATTCTAGTTTTGAACTAAAGATAGGAGACTTTACGAAAGAAAAGGAAAAGATTATGGTTTTGAAAGATATGGTTAGTATTTTGATTAAAAACAAAACGAGACATTCCGAAAATAAAATAAAGCATTAGGGTTTTGATTGAATTCATATGATTAGGCTTTTGATTCAAGTATAGTGGTCGTTACGAAAAGAAAACATATGGTCGGGGTTTTTATTAAAGAAAGGTGACACTACCACAAGAAAACATAAGATTATGGTTTAGATTCAAAAATAGTAGGTATTCCAAAAGGAAAAAAGGCATTGCTTTCTTGGTTCAAAAATACGAGTCACTTTAAAATGATAACAAAGCTTGGGGTTTTCATTCAAAACTGAAAATTAGGAGATATTACTATTAGAAAACATAAGATTAGGATTTTGATTAAATACGTACAGATAGAAGTTATTAAGAACAGAAAAAAATATGATTATTGTTTGACCGAAAGATAAGATATTTTACGAAAGAAAATGAAAAGATTATTGTTTTGAAAAATAGGGTTAGTGTTTTGATTAAAAACAAAACTAGATGTTCCGAAAATAAAACAAAGCATTAGCGTTTTGATTAAATGCCTAAGATTAGGCTTTGTATTCAAGTATAGTGGGCGTTATGAAAAGAAAACATTTGATCGAGGTTTTTATTAAAGAAAGGTGACACCACCATAAGAAAATATAAGATTAGGGTTTAAATTAAAAAATAGTAGGTATTCCGAAAGGAAAAGAAAGGCTTTCGTTTCTTGGCTCAAAAATAAGGGTCGTTTTAAAATTATAACAAAGATTATGGTTTTCATTCAAAACTAAATATTAGGAGATATTATTACTAGAAAACATAAGATTAGGGTTTTGACTAAATATGTACATATATAAGTTATAAGAAAAGAAAAAATACGATTTTTGTTTGGACCGAAAGATAAGATACTTTACGAAAGAAAAGGAACAGATTATGGTTTTGAAAGATAGTGTTAGTGTTTTGATTAAAAACAAAACGAGACATTTCCAAAATAAAACAATGTATTAGTGTTTTGATTAAAAGCAGAAGATTATGCTTTTGATATAAGTATAGTAGGCGTTACGGAAAGAAAACATATGATCAAGGTTTTGATTAAAAAAAAGGTGACACTACCATATGAAAACTTAGGATTAGTGTTTTGATTGAAAAATAGAAGGTATTCCGAAAGAAAAAGAAAGGGTTTGGGGTCTTGGTTCAAAAAATACGAGTTATTTTAAAATGACAACAAAGACGAGGATATTTATTCAAGATTGAAAATTTGGAGATACTACTATAGGAAGACATAAGATTAGTGTTTTGATAAAATACATACATATAGAAGTCATGAATAAAAGGAAACATAGGATTCTAGTTTTGAACTAAAGATAGTAGACTTTACGAAAAAAAATGAAAAGATTACGGTTTTGAAAGATAGTGTTAGTGTGTTGGTTAAGAACAAAACGAGACATTCCGAAAATAAAACAAAGCATTAGCGTTTCTATTGAATGCATAAGATTAGGCTTTGGATTCAAGTATAGTGGTCGTAACGAAAAGAAAACATATGGTCGGGGTTTTTATTAAAGAAAGGTGACACTACCACAAGAAAACATAAGATTATGGTTTAGATTAAAAAATAGTAGGTATTCCAAAAGGAAAAGAAAGGCTTTGGTTTCTTGGTTCAAAAATACGAGTCATTTTAAAATTATAACAAAGATTAGGGTTTTCATTCAAAACGGAAAATGAGGAGATATTACTATTAGAAAACATAAGATTAGGGTTTTGATTAAATACGTACAGATAGAAGTTTTTAAGAACAGAAAAAATATGATTCTTGTTTGACCGAAAGATAAGATATTTTACGAAAGAAAAGAAAAAGATTATGGTTTTCAAAGATAGGGTTAGTGTTTTGATTAAAAACAAAATGAGACATTCCGAGAATAAAACAAAGCATTAGCGTTTTGATTGAATGCATAAGATTAGGCTTTGGATTCGAGTATAGTGTGCGTTACGAAAACAAAACATTTGATCGAGGTTTTTATTAAAGAAAGGTGACACTACCATAAGAAAACATAAGAATAGGGTTTAAATTAAAAAATAGTAGGTATTCCGAAAAGAAGAGAAAGACTTTCGTTTATTTGTTCAAAAATACGAGTTATTTTAAAATTATAACAAAGATTAGGGTTTTCATTCAAAACTGAATATTAGGAGATATTAGTATTAGAAAACATAAGATTAGGATTTTGATTAAATACGTACAGATAGAAGTTATAAGAAAAGAAATAATACGATTTTTGTTTGGACCGAAAGATAAGATACTTTACGAAAGAAAAGGAAAAAATTATGGTTTTGAAAAATAGGGTTAGTGTTTTGATTAAAAACAGAACGAGACATTTCGAAAATAAAACAAAGTATTAGTATTTTGATTGAAAGCAGAAGATTAGGCTTTTGATTTAAGTATAGTAGGCGTTACGGAAAGAAAACATATGATCAAGGTTTTGATTGAAAAAAAGGTGACACTACCATATGAAAACTTAGGATTAGTGTTTTGATTGAAAAATAGTAGGTATTCCGAAAGAAAAAGAAAGGGTTTGGGGTCTTGGTTCAAAAAATACGAGTTATTTTAAAATGACAACAAAGACGAGGATATTTATTCAAGAATGAAAATTAGGAGATACTACTATAACAAAACATAAGATTAGTGTTTTGATAAAATACATACATATAGAAGTCATGAATAAAAGGAAACATAGGATTCTAGTTTTGAACTAAAGATAGGAGACTTTACGAAAAAAAAGGAAAAGATTATGATTTTCTAAGATACGGTTAGTATTTTGATTAAAAACAAAACCAGACATTCTGAAAATAAAACAAAGCATTAAGGTTTTGATTGAATGCATAAGATTAGGCTTTTGATTCAAGTATAGTGGATGTTACGAAAAGAAAACATATGATCGAGGGTTTATTAAATAAAGGTGACACTACCAAAAGAAAACATAAGATTAGGGTTTAAATTAAAAAATAGTAGTTATTCAAATGTTAAAGAAAGGCTTTGGTTTCTTGGTTCAAAAATTCGAGTCATTTTAAAATTATAACAAAGATTAGGGTTTTCATTCAAAACTGAAAATTAGGAGATATTACTATTGGAAAATATAAGATTAGGGTTTTGATTAAATACGTACAGATGGAAGTTATTAATAACAGAAAAAATATGACTCTTGTTTGACCGAAAGATAAAATACTTTACGAAAGAAAATGAAAAGATTATGGTTTTAAAAAATTGGGTTAGTGTTTTGATTAAAAACAAAAGGAGACATTCCAAAAATAAAACAAAGCATTAGCGTTTTGATTGAATGCATAAGATTAAGCATTGGATTCAAGTATAGTGGGCGTTACGAAAAGAAAACGTTTGATCGAGGTTTTTCTTAAAGAAAGGTGACACTACCATAAGAAAACATAAGATTCGGGTTTAAATTAAAAAATAGTAGGTATTCTGAAAGGAAAAGAAAGGCTTTCTTTTCTTGGTTCAAAAATACGAGTCATTTTAAAATTATAACAAGGATGAGGGTTTTCATTCAAAACTGAAAATTAGGAGATATTACTATTAGAAAACAAAAGATTAGGATTTTAATTAAATACGTACAGATAGAAGTTATTAAAAACAGAAAAAATATGATTCTTGTTTGACCGAAAGATAAGATACTTTACGAAAGAAAATGAAAAGATTATGGTTTTGAAAGATAGGGTTAGTGTTTTGGTTAAAAACAAAACGAGACATTTCCAAAATAAAACAATGTATTAGTGTTTTGATTGAAAGCAGAAGATTATGCTTTTGATATAAGTATAGTAGGCGTTACGGAAAGAAAACATATGATCAAGGTTTTGATTAAAAAAAAGGTGACACTACCATATGAAAACTTAGGATTAGTGTTTTGATTGAAAAATAGAAGGTATTCCGAAAGAAAAAGAAAGGGTTTGGGGTCTTGGTTAAAAAAATACGAGTTATTTTAAAATGACAACAAAGACGAGGATATTTATTCAAGATTGAAAATTTGGAGATACTACTATAGGAAGACATAAGATTAGTGTTTTGATAAAATACATACATATAGAAGTCATGAATAAAAGGAAACATAGGATTCTAGTTTTGAACTAAAGATAGTAGACTTTACGAAAAAAAATGAAAAGATTATGGTTTTGAAAGATAATGTTAGTGTGTTGGTTAAGAACAAAACGAGACATTCCGAAAATAAAACAAAGCATTAGCGTTTCGATTGAATGCATAAGATTAGGCTTTGGATTCAAGTATAGTGGTCGTAACGAAAAGAAAACATATGGTCGGGGTTTTTATTAAAGAAAGGTGACATTACCACAAGAAAACATAAGATTATGGTTTAGATTAAAAAATAGTAGGTATTCCAAAAGGAAAAGAAAGGCTTTGGTTTCTTGGTTCAAAAATACGAGTCATTTTAAAATTATAACAAAGATTAGGGTTTTCATTCAAAACGGAAAATGAGGAGATATTACTATTAGAAAACATAAGATTAGGGTTTTGATTAAATACGTACAGATAGAAGTTTTTAAGAACAGAAAAAATATGATTCTTGTTTGACCGAAAGATAAGATATTTTACGAAAGAAAAGGAAAAGATTATGGTTTTCAAAGATAGGGTTAGTGTTTTGATTAAAAACAAAACGAGACATTCCGAGAATAAAACAAAGCATTAGCGTTTTGATTGAATGCATAAGATTAGGCTTTGGATTCGAGTATAGTGTGTGTTACAAAAACAAAACATTTGATCGAGGTTTTTATTAAAGAAAGGTGACACTACCATAAGAAAACATAAGAATAGGGTTTAAGTTAAAAAATAGTAGGTATTCCGAAAAGAAGAGAAAGACTTTCGTTTATTTGTTCAAAAATACGAGTTATTTTAAAATTATAACAAAGATTAGGGTTTTCATTCAAAACTGAATATTAGGAGATATTAGTATTAGAAAACATAATATTAGGATTTTGATTAAATACGTACAGATAGAAGTTATAAGAAAAGAAATAATACGATTTTTGTTTGGACCGAAAGATAAGATACTTTACGAAAGAAAAGGAAAAAATTATGGTTTTGAAAAATAGGGTTAGTGTTTTGATTAAAAACAGAACGAGACATTTCGAAAATAAAACAAAGTATTAGTATTTTGATTGAAAGCAGAAGATTAGGCTTTTGATTTAAGTATAGTAGGCGTTACGGAAAGAAAACATATGATCAAGGTTTTGATTGAAAAAAAGGTGACACTACCATATGAAAACTTAGGATTAGTGTTTTGATTGAAAAATAGTAGGTATTCCGAAAGAAAAAGAAAGGGTTTGGGGTCTTGGTTAAAAAAATACGAGTTATTTTAAAATGACAACAAAGACGAGGATATTTATTTAAGAATGAAAATTAGGAGATACTACTATAACAAAACATAAGATTAGTGTTTTGATAAAATACATACATATAAAAGTCATGAATAAAAGGAAACATAGGATTCTAGTTTTGAACTAAAGATAGGAGACTTTACGAAAAAAAAGGAAAAGATTATGATTTTCTAAGATACGGTTAGTATTTTGATTAAAAACAAAACCAGACATTCTGAAAATAAAACAAAGCATTAAGATTTTGATTGAATGCATAAGATTAGGCTTTTAATTCAAGTATAGTGGATGTTACGAAAAGAAAACATATGATCGAGGGTTTATTAAATAAAGGTGACACTACCAAAAGAAAACATAAGATTAGGGTTTAGATTAAAAAATAGTAGTTATTCAAATGTTAAAGAAAGGCTTTGGTTTCTTGGTTCAAAAATTCGAGTCATTTTAAAATTATAACAAAGATTAGGGTTTTCATTCAAAACTGAAAATTAGGAGATATTACTATTGGAAAATATAAGATTAGGGTTTTGATTAAATACGTACAGATGGAAGTTATTAATAACAGAAAAAATATGACTCTTGTTTGACCGAAAGATAAAATACTTTACGAAAGAAAATGAAAAGATTATGGTTTTAAAAAATTGGGTTAGTGTTTTGATTAAAAACAAAAGGAGACATTCCGAAAATAAAACAAAGCATTAGCGTTTTGATTGAATGCATAAGATTAAGCATTGGATTCAAGTATAGTGGGCGTTACGAAAAGAAAACGTTTGATCGAGGTTTTTCTTAAAGAAAGGTGACACTACCATAAGAAAACATAAGATTCGGGTTTAAATTAAAAAATAGTAGGTATTCTGAAAGGAAAAGAAAGGCTTTCTTTTCTTGGTTCAAAAATACGAGTCATTTTAAAATTATAACAAGGATGAGGGTTTCATTCAAAACTGAAAATTAGGAGATATTACTATTAGAAAACAAAAGATTAGGATTTTAATTAAATACGTACAGATAGAAGTTATTAAAAACAGAAAAAATATGATTCTTGTTTGACCGAAAGATAAGATACTTTACGAAAGAAAATGAAAAGATTATGGTTTTGAAAGATAGGGTTAGTGTTTTGGTTAAAAACAAAACGAGACATTTCCAAAATAAAACAATGTATTAGTGTTTTGATTGAAAGCAGAAGATTATGCTTTTGATATAAGTATAGTAGGCGTTACGGAAAGAAAACATATGATCAAGGTTTTGATTAAAAAAAGGTGACACTACCATATGAAAACTTAGGATTAGTGTTTTGATTGAAAAATAGAAGGTATTCCGAAAGAAAAAGAAAGGGTTTGGTGTCTTGGTTCAAAAATACGAGTTATTTTAAAATGACAAGAAAGACGAGGATATTATTCAAGATTGAAAATTTGGAGATACTACTATAGGAAGACATAAGATTAGTGTTTTGATAAAATACATACATATAGAAGTCATGAATAAAGGAAACATAGGATTCTAGTTTTGAACTAAAGATAGTAGACTTTACGAAAAAAAATGAAAAGATTACGGTTTTGAAAGATAGTGTTAGTGTGTTGGTTAAGAACAAAACGAGACATTCCGAAAATAAAACAAAGCATTAGCGTTTCGATTGAATGCATAAGATTAGGCTTTGGATTCAAGTATAGTGGTCGTAACGAAAAGAAAACATATGGTCGGGGTTTTTATTAAAGAAAGGTGACATTACCACAAGAAAACATAAGATTATGGTTTAGATTAAAAAATAGTAGGTATTCCAAAGGAAAAGAAAGGCTTTGGTTTCTTGGTTCAAAAATACGAGTCATTTTAAAATTATAACAAAGATTAGGGTTTTCATTCAAAACGGAAAATGAGGAGATATTACTATTAGAAAACATAAGATTAGGGTTTTGATTAAATACGTACAGATAGAAGTTTTTAAGAACAGAAAAAATATGATTCTTGTTTGACCGAAAGATAAGATATTTTACGAAAGAAAGGAAAAGATTATGGTTTTCAAAGATAGGGTTAGTGTTTTGATTAAAAACAAAACGAGACATTCCGAGAATAAAACAAAGCATTAGCGTTTTGATTGAATGCATAAGATTAGGCTTTGGATTCGAGTATAGTGTGTGTTACAAAAACAAAACATTTGATCGAGGTTTTTATTAAAGAAAGGTGACACTACCATAAGAAAACATAAGAATAGGGTTTAAATTAAAAAATAGTAGGTATTCCGAAAAGAAGAGAAAGACTTTCGTTTATTTGTTCAAAAATATGAGTTATTTTAAAATTATAACAAAGATTAGGGTTTTCATTCAAAACTGAATATTAGGAGATATTAGTATTAGAAACATAAGATTAGGATTTTGATTAATACGTACAGATAGAAGTTATAAGAAAAGAAATAATACGATTTTTGTTTGGACCGAAAGATAAGATACTTTACGAAAGAAAAGGAAAAAATTATGGTTTTGAAAAATAGGGTTAGTGTTTTGATTAAAAACAGAACGAGACATTTCGAAAATAAAACAAAGTATTAGTATTTTGATTGAAAGCAGAAGATTAGGCTTTTGATTTAAGTATAGTAGGCGTTACGTAAAGAAAACATATGATTAAGGTTTTGATTGAAAAAAAGGTGACACTACCATATGAAAACTTAGGATTAGTGTTTTGATTGAAAAATAGTAGGTATTCCGAAAGAAAAAGAAAGGGTTTGGGGTCTTGGTTCAAAAAATACGAGTTATTTTAAAATGACAACAAAGACGAGGATATTTATTCAAGATTGAAAATTTGGAGATACTACTATAAGAAGACATAAGATTAGTGTTTTGATAAAATACATACATATAGAAGTCATGAATAAAAGGAAACATAGGATTCTAGTTTTGAACTAAAGATAGGAGACTTTACGAAAAAAAAGGAAAAGATTATGATTTTCTAAGATACGGTTAGTATTTTGATTAAAAACAAAACCAGACATTCTGAAAATAAAACAAAGCATTAAGGTTTTGATTGAATGCATAAGATTAGGCTTTTGATTCAAGTATAGTGGATGTTACGAAAGACAACATATGATCGAGGGTTTATTAAATAAAGGTGACACTACCAAAAGAAAACATAAGATTAGGGTTTAGATTAAAAAATAGTAGTTATTCAAATGTTAAGAAAGGCTTTGGTTTCTTGGTTCAAAAATTCGAGTCATTTTAAAATTATAACAAAGATTAGGGTTTCATTCAAACTGAAATTAGGAGATATTACTATTGCAAAATATAAGATTAGGGTTTTGATTAAATACGTACAGATGGAAGTTATTAATAACAGAAAAAATATGACTCTTGTTTTGACCGAAAGATAAAATACTTTACGAAAGAAATGAAAAGATTATGGTTTAAAAAATTGGGTTAGTGTTTTGATTAAAAACAAAAGGAGACATTCCGAAAATAAAACAAAGCATTAGCGTTTTGATTGACTGCATAGATTAAGCATTGGATTCAAGTATAGTGGGCGTTACGAAAAGAAAACGTTTGATCGAGGTTTTCTTAAAGAAAGGTGACACTACCATAAGAAAACATAAGATTCGGGTTTAAATTAAAAATAGTAGGTATTCTGAAAGGAAAAGAAAGGCTTTCTTTTCTTGGTTCAAAATACGAGTCATTTTAAAATTATAACAAGGATGAGGGTTTTCATTCAAAACTGAAAATTAGGAGATATTACTATTAGAAAACAAAAGATTAGGATTTTAATTAAATACGTACAGATAGAAGTTATTAAAAACAGAAAAAATATGATTCTTGTTGACCGAAAGATAAGATACTTTACGAAAGAAAATGAAAAGATTATGGTTTGAAAGATAGGGTTAGTGTTTGGTTAAAACAAAACGAGACATTTCCAAAATAAAACAATGTTATTAGTGTTTTGATTGAAGCAGAAGATTATGCTTTTGATATAAGTATAGTAGGCGTTACGGAAAGAAAACATATGATCAAGGTTTTGATTAAAAAAAAGGTGACACTACCATATGAAAACTTAGGATTAGTGTTTTGATTGAAAAATAGAAGGTATTCCGAAAGAAAAAGAAAGGGTTTGGGGTCTTGGTTTCAAAAATACGAGGTTATTTTAAAATGACAACAAGACGAGGATATTTATTCAAGATTGAAAATTTGGAGATACTACTATAGGAAAGACATAAGATTAGTGTTTTGATAAAATACATACATATAGAAGTCATGAATAAAAGGAAACATAGGATTTAGTTTTGAACTAAGATAGTAGACTTTACGAAAAAAAATGAAAAGATTACGGTTTGAAAGATAGTGTTTCGTGTGTTGGTTTAGAACAAAACGAGACATTCCGAAAATAAACAAGCATTAGCGTTTCGATTGAATGCATAAGATTAGGCTTTGGATTCAAGTATAGTGGTCGTAACGAAAAGAAAACATAGGTCGGGAGTTTTTTTATTAAAGAAAAGGTGACATTACCACAAGAAAACCTAAGATTATGGTTTAGATTAAAAATAGTAGGTATTCCAAAAGGAAAGAAAGGCTTTGGTTTCTTGGTTCAAAAATACGAGTCATTTTAAATTATAACAAAGATTAGGGTTTTCATTCAAAACGGAAAATGAGGAGATATTACTATTAGAAAACATAAGATTAGGGTTTTTGATAAATACGTACATGTTAGAAGTTTTAAGAACAGAAAAAATATGATTCTTGTTTGACCGAAAGATAAGATATTTTACGAAAGAAAAGGAGAAAGATTATGGTTTTCAAGATAGGTTAGTGTTTTGATTAAAAACAAACGAGACATTCCGAGAATAAAACAAGCATTAGCGTTTTGATTGAATGCATAAGATTAGGCTTTGGATCGAGTATAGTGTGTGTTACAAAAACAAACATTTGATCGAGGGTTTATTAAAGAAAGGTGACACTACCATAAGAAACATAAGAATAGGGTTTAAGTTAAAAAATAGTAGGTATTCCGAAAGAAGAGAAGACTTTCGTTTATTTGTTCAAAAATACGAGTTATTTTAAACTTTATAACAAATTGAAGATTAGGGTTTTCATTCAAAACTGATATTAGGAGATATTAGTATTAGAAAACATAAGATTAGGATTTTGATTAAATACGTACAGATAGAAGTTATAAGAAAAGAAATAATACGATTTTTGTTTGGACCGAAAGATAAGATACTTTACGAAAGAAAAGGAAAAAATTATGGTTTTGAAAATAGGGTTAGTGTTTTGATTAAAAACAGAACGAGACATTTCGAAAATAAGACAAAGTATTAGTATTTTGATTGAAAGCAGAAGATTAGGCTTTTGATTTAAGTATAGTAGGCGTTACGGAAAGAAAACATATGATCAAGGTTTTGATTGAAAAAAAGGTGACACTACCATATGAAACTTAGGATTAGTGTTTTGATTGAAAAATAGTAGGTATTCCGAAAGAAAAAGAAAGGGTTTGGGGTCTTGGTTCAAAAAATACGAGTATTTTAAAATGACACCAAAGACGAGGATATTTATTCAAGATTGAAAATTTGGAGATACTACTATAGGAAGACATAAGATTAGTGTTTTGATAAAATACATACATATAGAAGTCATGAATAAAAGGAACATAGGATTCTAGTTTTGAACTAAACATAGGAGAGACTTTACGAAAAAAAAGGAAAAGATTATGATTTCTAAGATACGGTTAGTATTTTGATTAAAACAAAACCAGACATTCTGAAAATAAAACAAAGCATTAAGGTTTTGATTGAATGCATAAGATTAGGCTTTGATTCAAGTATAGTGGATGTACGAAAAGAAAACATATGATCGAGGGTTTATTAAATAAAGGTGACACTACCAAAAGAAAAACATAAGATTAGGGTTTAGATTAAAAATAGTAGTTATTCAAATGTTAAGAAAGGCTTTGGTTTCTTGGTTCAAAAATCGAGTCATTTTAAAATTATAACAAAGATTTAGGTTTTCATTCAAAACTGAAAATTAGGAGATATTACTATTGGAAAATATAAGATTAGGGTTTGATTAAATACGTACAGATGGAAGTTATTAATAACAGAAAAAATATGACTCTTGTTTGACGAAAGATAAAATACTTTACGAAAGAAAATGAAAAGATTATGGTTTTAAAAATTGGGTTAGTGTTTTGATTAAAAACAAAAGGAGACATTCCGAAAATAAAACAAAGCATTAGCGTTTTGATTGAATGCATAAGATTAAGCATTGGATTAAGTATAGTGGGCGTTACGAAAAGAAAACGTTGATCGAGGTTTTTATTAAGAAATGTGACACTACCATAAGAAAACATAAGATTCGGGTTTAAATTAAAAAATAGTAGGTATCTGAAAGGAAAAGAAAGGCTTTTTTTCTTGGTTCAAAATACGAGTCATTTTAAAATTATAACAAGGATGAGGGTTTTCATTCAAAACTGAAA
>JAFBII010000021.1:153563-176618 GCA_020875875.1 Dioscorea alata | reverse complement strand
TTTTATTTTTGGAATGTCTCGTTTTGTTTTTTATCAAAACACTAACCTTACCTTTCAAAACCATAATCTTTTCCTTTTCCTTCGTAAAGTCTCCTACTCTTTGGTCAAAACAAGAATCCTATGTTTTCTTTTCTTAATAACTTCTATTTGTATGTATTTAATCAAAACCCTAATCTCATGTTTTCTAATAGTAACATCTCCTAATTTTCAGTTTTAAATGAAAACACTAGTATTTATTATCATTTTAAATTTACTCTTTTTTTTTAATGAAGACCCCAAAGCCTTTCTTTTCCTTTCAGAATACCTACTATTTTTGAATCAGAAACCCTAATCCTAAGTTTTTTAGTTAAAGCATCACCTTTCTTTAATCAAAACGTCGATCATATGTTTTCTTTTCGTAACGCCCACATACTTGAATCAAAAGCCCAATCTTCTGCTTTAAATCAAAATCCTAATGCTTTGTTTTATTTTCGGAATGTCTCGTTTTGGTTTTAATCAAAACACTAACCCTACTTTTCGAAACCATAATCTTTTCCTTTTCTTTGCTAAAGTCTCCTATCTTTCAGTCAAAACAAGAATCAAATATTTCCTTTTCTTAATAACTTCTATATTTTGTATTCAATCAAAACCCTAATGTTATGTTTTCTAATAATCTCCTAATTTTCAGTTTTAAACGAAAACGCTAGTTCAAAACCATAATCCTTTTCTTTTCTTTAGTAAAGTCTCGTATCTTTCGGTCAAAAGAAGAATCCTAGGTTTCCTTTTCTTAATAACTTCTATCTTTATGTATTCAATTAAAACCGTAATCTTATGTTTTCTAATAATCTCCTAATTTCAGTTTTAAACGAAAACGCTAGTCTTTGTTATTATTTTAAAATGACTCGTATTTTTGAACCAAGACACAAAAGCCTTACTTTTCCTTTCAGAATAACTACTATTTTTGAATCAAAACCCTAATAAAAAGTTTTCTTATAGTAGTTTCACCTTTCTTTAATAAAACGTCGATCATATGTTTTCTTTTCGTAATGCCCACTATACTTGAATCAAAAGCCTAATCTTATGCTTTCAATCAAAACACTAATGCTTTGTTTTATTTTCGGAATGTCTCGTTTGTTTTTCATCAAAACACTAACCCTATCTTTCAAAACAATAATTTTTTTTCTTGTTCTTTCGTAAAGTCTCCTATCATTCGGTCAAAACAAAAATCCTACGTTTCCTTTTCTTAATAACTTCTATCTGTATGTATTTAATCAAAACCCTTATCTTATATTTTCTTATAATAATTTCTTCTAATTTTCAAATTTGAATGAAAACCGTAGTCTTTGTTGTCATTTTAAAATGACTCGTATTTTGAACCAAGACCCCAAACCCTTTCTTTTCAATTCGGCATACCTAGTATTTTTTAATCAAAACACTAATCATAAGTTTTTTTATAGTAGTGTCACCTTTCTTTAATCAAAACCTTGATTATATGTTTTCTTTTCGTAACGCTGACTATAATTGAATCAAAAGCCTAATCTTCTGCTTTAAAAAAAAACCCTAATGCTTTGTTTTGTTTTGGGAATGTCTCATTTTGTTTTTAATTAAAACACTAACTTTACCTTTCACAACCATAATCTTTTCCTTTTCTTATTAAGGCCTCATATGTTTCGGTGAAAACAAGAATCCTATATTTCCTTTTCTAAATAACTTCTATCTGTATGTATTTAATCAAATCCCTAATCTTATGTTTTCTAATAGTAATATCTCCTAATTTTTATTTTTAAATGAAAACCCTAGTCTTTGTTATCATTTTAAAATGACACGTATTTTTTAACCAAGACCCAAAAGCTTTAGTTTTCCTTTCAGAATACCTACTATTTTTCAAACAAAACTCTAATAAAAAGGTTTATTATGGTAGTGTCACCTTTCTTTAATAAAACTTCGATCATATGCTTTCTTTTCTTTTCGTAACGCCCACTATACTTGAATCAAAAGCCTAATATTATGTTTTCAATCAAAACACTAATGCTTTGTTTTATTTACGGAATGTCTCGTTTTGCTTTTTATCAAAACACTAACCCTATCTTTCAAAACCATAATTTTTTTTCTTTTCTTTTCTAAAGTCTACTATCTTTCAGTCAAAACAAGAATCCTATATTTCCTTTTCTTAATTACTTCTATTTGTATGTATTTAATCAAAACCCTTATCTTATGTTTTCTTATAGTAATTTCTCCTAATTTTCAGTTTTGAATAAAAACCGTAGTCTTTGTTGTCATTTTAAAATGACTCGTATTTTGAACCAAGACTCCAAACCCTTTCTTTTCCATTCGGCATACCTACTATTTTTAAATCAAAACACTAATCATAAGTTTTCTTATGGTAGTGTCACCTTTCTTTAATCAAAACCTTGATCATATGTTTTTCTTTTCATAACACCGATTATATTTGAATCAAAAGCCTAATCTTCTGCTTTAAATCAAAACCCTAATACTTTTTTTTATTTTCAGAATCTCTCATTTTGTTTTCAATCAAAACACTAACCCTATCTTTCAAAACCATAATCTTTTCCTTTTCTTTAGTAAAGTCTCGTATCTTTCGGTCAATACAAGAATCCTATGTTTCCTTTTCTTAATAACTTCTATCTTTATGTATTCAATCAAAACCCTAATCTTATGTTTTCTAATAATCTCCTAATTTCAGTTTTAAATGAAAACCATAGTCTTTGTTATCATTTTAAAATGACTCGTATTTTTGAACCAAAGACCCAAAAGCGTTACTTTTCCTTTCAGAATATCTACTATTTTTGAATCAAAACCCTAATAAAAAGTTTTCTTATGGTAGTGTCACCTTTCTTTAATAAAACGTTGATCATATGTTTTCTTTTCGTAACGCCCACTATACTTGAATCAAAAGCCTAATCTTATGCTTTCAATCAAAACACTAATGCTTTGTTTTATTTTCGGAATGTCTCATTTTGTTTTTTATCAAAACACTAACCCTATCTTCCAAAACCATAATTTTTTTTCTTGTTCTTTCGTAAAGTCTCCTATCTTTCGGTCAAAACAAGAATCCTACATTTCCTTATCTTAATAACTTCTATTTGTATGTATTTAATCAAAACCCTTATCTTATATTTTTCTTATAGTAATTTCTCCTAATTTTCAGTTTTGAATGAAAATCGTAGTCTTTGTTGTCATTTTAAAATGACTCGTATTTTGAACCAAGATGCCAAACCCATTCTTTTCCATTCGGCATACCTACTATTTTTGAATCAAAACACTAATCATAAGTTTTTTTATGGTAGTGTCATTTTTCTTTAATCAAAACCTTGATTATATGTTTTTTTTTTCATAACGCCGACTATAATTGAATCAAAAGACTAATCTTCTGCTTTCCATCAAAACCCTAATGCTTTGTTTTATTTTCGGAATGTCTCATTTTGTTTTTAATCAAAACACAAACTCTAACTTTCAAAACCATAATCTTTTCCTTTTCCTTGGTAAAGCCTCCTATCTTAAAGTCAAAACAAGAATCCTATATTTCCTTTTCTAAATAACTTCTATCTGTATGTATTTAATCAAAACCCTAATCTTATATTTTTCAATAGTAATATCTCCTAATTTTCAGTTTTAAATGAAAGCCCAAGTCTTTGTTATCATTTTAAAATGACACGTATTTTTGAACCAAGACCCAAAAGCTTTACTTTTCCTTTCAGAATACCTACTATTTTTGAATCAAAACCCTAATAAAACGTTTTCTTATGGTAGTGTCATCTTTCTTTAATAAAACGTCGATTATATGTTTTCTTTTCGTAACGCCCACTATACTTGAATCAAAAGCCTAATCTTATGCTTTCAATCAAAACACTAATGCTTTGTTTTATTTTCGGAATGTCTCGTTTTGTTTTTTATCAAAATACTAACCCTATCTTCCAAAACCATAATTTTTTTTCTTGTTCTTTCGTAAAGTCTCCTATCTTTCGGTCAAAACAAGAATCCTACGTTTCCATTTCTTAATAACTTCTATCTGTATGTATTTAATCAAAACCCTTATCTTATATTTTATTATAGTAATTTCTCCTAATTTTCAGTTTTGAATGAAAACCGTTGTCTTTGTTGTCATTTTAAAATAACTCGTATTTTGAACCAAGACCCCAAATCCTTTCTTTTCCATTCGGCATACCTACTATTTTTGAATCAAAACACTAATCATAATTTTTTTATGGTAGTGTCGCTTTTCTTTAATCAAAACCTTGATTATATGTTTTGTTTTCGTAACGCCAACTATAATTGAATCAAAAGCCTAATTTTCTGCTTTCCATCAAAACCCTAATGCTCTGTTTTATTTTCGTAATGTCTCATTTTGTTTTTAATGAAAACACTAACTCTACCATTCAAAACCAAAATCTTTTCCTTTTCTTTGGTAAAGCCTCCTATCTTAAAGTCAAAACAAGAATCCTATATTTCCTCTATCTGTATGTATTTAATCAAGACCCTAATCTTATGTTTTCTAATAGTGATATCTCCTAATTTTCAGTTTTAAATGAAAACCCTAGTCTTTGTTATCATTTTACAATGACACGTATTTTTGAACCAAGAACCAAAAGCTTTACTTTTCCTTCAGAATATATACTATTTTTGAATCAAAACCCTAATAAAAAGTTTTCTTATGGTAGTGTCACCTTTCTTTAATAAAACGTCGATCATATGTTTTTTTTTCGTAACGCCCACTACACTTGAATCAAAAGCCTAATCTTATGCTTTCAATCAAAACCCTAATGCTTTGTTTTATTTTCGGAATGTCTCGTTTTGTTTTTTATCAAAACACTAACCCTATCATTCAAAACCGTAATTTTTTTTCTTGTTTTTTCGTAAAGTCTCCTATATTTCAGTCAAAACAAGAATCCTACGTTTCTTTTTTCTTAATAATTTCAATCTGTATGTATTTAATCAAAACCCTTATCTTATATTTTCTTATAGTAATTACTCCTAATTTTTAGTTTTGAATGAAAACCGTATTCTTTGTTGTCATTTTAAAATGACTCGTATTTTGAACCAAGATGCCAAACCCTTTCTTTTCCATTCGGCATACCTACTATTTTTGAATCAAAACACTAATCATAAGTTTTTCTTATGGTAGTGCCGAATTTCTTTAATCAAAACCTTGATTATATGTTTTCTTTTCGTAACGCCGACTATAATTGAATCAAAAGCCTAATCTTGTGCTTTCCATCAAAACCCTAATGCTTTGTTTTTTTTCGGAATGTCTCGTTTTGTTTTTCATCGAAACACTAACCCTATCATTCAAAACCATAATTTTTTTCCTTTTTCTTTCGTAAAGTCTCCTATCTTTCTGTCAAAACAAGAATCCTACGTTTCCTTTTCTTAATAACTTCTATATGTATGTATTTAATCAAAACCCTTATCTTATATTTTCTTATAGTAATTTCTCCTAATTTTCAGTTTTAAATGAAAGCCCTAGTCTTTGTTACCATTTTAAAATGACACATATTTTTGAACCAAGAGCCAAAAGCTTTACTTTTCCCTTTCAGAATACCTACTATTTTTGAATCAAAACCCTAATAAAAAGTTTTCTTATGGTAGTGTCACCTTTCTTTAATCAAGAACTTGATTATAAGTTTTCTTTTCGTGACGCCGACTATAATCGAATCAAAAGCCTAATCTTCTGCTTTCCATCAAAACCCTAATGCTTTGTTTTATTTTGGGAATGTCTCATTTTGTTTTTAATCAAAACACTAACTCTACCTTTCAAAACTGTAATCTTTTCCTTTTCTTTCGTAAAGCCTCCTATCTTAAAGTCAAAAAAAGAATCCTATATTTCCTTTTCTAAATAACTTCTATCTGTATGTATTTAATCAAGACCCTAATCTTATGTTTTCTAATAATAATATCTCCTAATTTTCAGTTTTAAATGAAAACACTAGTCTTTGTTATCATTTTACAATGACACGTATTTTTGAACCAAGAACCAAAATCTTTACTTTTGTTTCAGAATACCTACTATTTTTGAATCAAAACCCTAATAAAAGTTTTCTTATGGTAGTGTCACATTTATTTAATAAAACGTCGATCATATGTTTTCTTTTCGTAACGCCCAATATACTTGAATCAAAATCCTAATCTTATGCTTTCAATCAAAACCCTAATGCTTTGTTTTATTTTCGGAATGTCTCATTTTTTTTTTTATCAAAACACTAACCCTATCTTCCAAAACCATAATTTTTTTTATTATTCTTTCGTAAAGTCCCCTATCTTTCGTTCAAAACAAGAATCCTACGTTTCATTTTCTTAATAACTTCTATCTGTATGTATTTAATCAAAACCCTTATCTTATATTTTCTTATAGTAAGTTCTCCTAATTTTCAGTTTTGAATGAAAACCGTAGTCTTTGTTGTTATTTTAAAATAACTCGTATTTTGAACCAAGACCCCAAACCCTTTCTTTTCTATTCAGCATACCTACTATTTTTGAATCAAAACACTAATCATAAGTTTTTTTTATGGTAGTGCCGCCTTTCTTCAATCAAAACCTTGATTATATGTTTTCTTTTCGTAACGCAGACTATAATTGGATGAAAAGCCTAATCTTGTGTTTTCCATCAAAACCCTAATGCTTTGTTTTACTTTTGCAATGTCTGATTTTGTTTTTAATCAAAACACTAACTCTACCTTTCAAAACCATAATCTTTTCCTTTTCTTTGGTAAAGCCTCCTATCATAAAGTCAAAACAAGAATGATATATTTCCTTTTCTAAATAACTTCTATCTTTGTGTATTTAATGAAAACCCTAATCTTATGTTTTCTAATAGTAATATCTCCTAATTTTCAGTTTTAAATGAAAACCCTAGTCTTTGTTATCATTTTACAATGACACGTATTTTTGAACCAAGTCCCAAAAGTTTTACTTTTCCTTCAGAATAGCTACTATTTTTGAATCAAAACCCTAATAAAAAGTTTTCTTATGGTAGTGTCACATTTCTTTAATAAAACGTCGACCATATGTTTTCTTTTCGTAACACCCACTATACTTGAATCAAAAGCCTAATCTTATGATTTCAATCAAAACCCTAACGCTTTGTTTTATTTTCGGAATGTCTCGTTTTGTTTTTTATCAAAACACTAACCCTATCTTCCAAAACCATAATTTTTTTTTTTGGTCTTTCGTAAAGTCTCCTATCTTTCGGTCAAAACAAGAATCCTACGTTTCCTTTTATTAATAACTTCTATCTGTATGTATTTAATCAAAACCCTTATCTTATATTTTTTTCTTATAGTAATTTCTCCAGATTTTCAGTTTTGAATGAAAACCGTAGTCTTTGTTCTCATTTTAAAATGACTCGTAATTTGAACCATGACCCCAAACCCTTTCTTTTCCATTCGGCATACCTACTATTTTTGAATCAAAACACTAATCATAAGTTTTTTATAGTAGTATCACCTTTCTTTAATCAAAACCTTCGTTATATGTTTTCTTTTCGTAAGGACGACTATAATTGAATCAAAAGCCTAATCTTGTGCTTTCCATCAAAACCCTAATGCTTTGTTTTATTTTCGGAATGTCTCGTTTTGTTTTTCATCGAAACACTAACCCTATCATTCAAAACCATAATTTTTTTCCTTTTTCTTTCGTAAAGTCTCCTATCTTTCTGTCAAAACAAGAATCCTACGTTTCCTTTTCTTAATAACTTCTATATGTATGTATTTAATCAAAACCCTTATCTTATATTTTCTTATAGTAATTTCTCCTAATTTTCAGTTTTAAATGAAAGCCCTAGTCTTTGTTACCATTTTAAAATGACACATATTTTTGAACCAAGAGCCAAAAGCTTTACTTTTCCCTTTCAGAATACCTACTATTTTTGAATCAAAACCCTAATAAAAAGTTTTCTTATGGTAGTGTCACCTTTCTTTAATCAAGAACTTGATTATAAGTTTTCTTTTCGTGACGCCGACTATAATCGAATCAAAAGCCTAATCTTCTGCTTTCCATCAAAACCCTAATGCTTTGTTTTATTTTGGGAATGTCTCATTTTGTTTTTAATCAAAACACTAACTCTACCTTTCAAAACTGTAATCTTTTCCTTTTCTTTCGTAAAGCCTCCTATCTTAAAGTCAAAAAAAGAATCCTATATTTCCTTTTCTAAATAACTTCTATCTGTATGTATTTAATCAAGACCCTAATCTTATGTTTTCTAATAATAATATCTCCTAATTTTCAGTTTTAAATGAAAACACTAGTCTTTGTTATCATTTTACAATGACACGTATTTTTGAACCAAGAACCAAAATCTTTACTTTTGTTTCAGAATACCTACTATTTTTGAATCAAAACCCTAATAAAAAGTTTTCTTATGGTAGTGTCACATTTATTTAATAAAACGTCGATCATATGTTTTCTTTTCGTAACGCCCAATATACTTGAATCAAAATCCTAATCTTATGCTTTCAATCAAAACCCTAATGCTTTGTTTTATTTTCGGAATGTCTCATTTTTTTTTTTATCAAAACACTAACCCTATCTTCCAAAACCATAATTTTTTTTATTATTCTTTCGTAAAGTCCCCTATCTTTCGTTCAAAACAAGAATCCTACGTTTCATTTTCTTAATAACTTCTATCTGTATGTATTTAATCAAAACCCTTATCTTATATTTTTCTTATAGTAAGTTCTCCTAATTTTCAGTTTTGAATGAAAACCGTAGTCTTTGTTGTTATTTTAAAATAACTCGTATTTTGAACCAAGACCCCAAACCCTTTCTTTTCTATTCAGCATACCTACTATTTTTGAATCAAAACACTAATCATAAGTTTTTTTTATGGTAGTGCCGCCTTTCTTCAATCAAAACCTTGATTATATGTTTTCTTTTCGTAACGCAGACTATAATTGGATGAAAAGCCTAATCTTGTGTTTTCCATCAAAACCCTAATGCTTTGTTTTACTTTTGCAATGTCTGATTTTGTTTTTAATCAAAACACTAACTCTACCTTTCAAAACCATAATCTTTTCCTTTTCTTTGGTAAAGCCTCCTATCATAAAGTCAAAACAAGAATGATATATTTCCTTTTCTAAATAACTTCTATCTTTGTGTATTTAATGAAAACCCTAATCTTATGTTTTCTAATAGTAATATCTCCTAATTTTCAGTTTTAAATGAAAACCCTAGTCTTTGTTATCATTTTACAATGACACGTATTTTTGAACCAAGTCCCAAAAGTTTTACTTTTCCTTCAGAATAGCTACTATTTTTGAATCAAAACCCTAATAAAAAGTTTTCTTATGGTAGTGTCACATTTCTTTAATAAAACGTCGACCATATGTTTTCTTTTCGTAACACCCACTATACTTGAATCAAAAGCCTAATCTTATGATTTCAATCAAAACCCTAACGCTTTGTTTTATTTTCGGAATGTCTCGTTTTGTTTTTTATCAAAACACTAACCCTATCTTCCAAAACCATAATTTTTTTTTTTGGTCTTTCGTAAAGTCTCCTATCTTTCGGTCAAAACAAGAATCCTACGTTTCCTTTTATTAATAACTTCTATCTGTATGTATTTAATCAAAACCCTTATCTTATATTTTTTTCTTATAGTAATTTCTCCAGATTTTCAGTTTTGAATGAAAACCGTAGTCTTTGTTCTCATTTTAAAATGACTCGTAATTTGAACCATGACCCCAAACCCTTTCTTTTCCATTCGGCATACCTACTATTTTTGAATCAAAACACTAATCATAAGTTTTTTATAGTAGTATCACCTTTCTTTAATCAAAACCTTCGTTATATGTTTTCTTTTCGTAAGGACGACTATAATTGAATCAAAAGCCTAATCTTGTGCTTTCCATCAAAACCCTAATGCTTTGTTTTATTTTCGGAATGTCTCGTTTTGTTTTTCATCGAAACACTAACCCTATCATTCAAAACCATAATTTTTTTCCTTTTTCTTTCGTAAAGTCTCCTATCTTTCTGTCAAAACAAGAATCCTACGTTTCCTTTTCTTAATAACTTCTATATGTATGTATTTAATCAAAACCCTTATCTTATATTTTCTTATAGTAATTTCTCCTAATTTTCAGTTTTAAATGAAAGCCCTAGTCTTTGTTACCATTTTAAAATGACACATATTTTTGAACCAAGAGCCAAAAGCTTTACTTTTCCCTTTCAGAATACCTACTATTTTTGAATCAAAACCCTAATAAAAAGTTTTCTTATGGTAGTGTCACCTTTCTTTAATCAAGAACTTGATTATAAGTTTTCTTTTCGTGACGCCGACTATAATCGAATCAAAAGCCTAATCTTCTGCTTTCCATCAAAACCCTAATGCTTTGTTTTATTTTGGGAATGTCTCATTTTGTTTTTAATCAAAACACTAACTCTACCTTTCAAAACTGTAATCTTTTCCTTTTCTTTCGTAAAGCCTCCTATCTTAAAGTCAAAAAAAGAATCCTATATTTCCTTTTCTAAATAACTTCTATCTGTATGTATTTAATCAAGACCCTAATCTTATGTTTTCTAATAATAATATCTCCTAATTTTCAGTTTTAAATGAAAACACTAGTCTTTGTTATCATTTTACAATGACACGTATTTTTGAACCAAGAACCAAAATCTTTACTTTTGTTTCAGAATACCTACTATTTTTGAATCAAAACCCTAATAAAAAGTTTTCTTATGGTAGTGTCACATTTATTTAATAAAACGTCGATCATATGTTTTCTTTTCGTAACGCCCAATATACTTGAATCAAAATCCTAATCTTATGCTTTCAATCAAAACCCTAATGCTTTGTTTTATTTTCGGAATGTCTCATTTTTTTTTTTATCAAAACACTAACCCTATCTTCCAAAACCATAATTTTTTTTATTATTCTTTCGTAAAGTCCCCTATCTTTCGTTCAAAACAAGAATCCTACGTTTCATTTTCTTAATAACTTCTATCTGTATGTATTTAATCAAAACCCTTATCTTATATTTTTCTTATAGTAAGTTCTCCTAATTTTCAGTTTTGAATGAAAACCGTAGTCTTTGTTGTTATTTTAAAATAACTCGTATTTTGAACCAAGACCCCAAACCCTTTCTTTTCTATTCAGCATACCTACTATTTTTGAATCAAAACACTAATCATAAGTTTTTTTTATGGTAGTGCCGCCTTTCTTCAATCAAAACCTTGATTATATGTTTTCTTTTCGTAACGCAGACTATAATTGGATGAAAAGCCTAATCTTGTGTTTTCCATCAAAACCCTAATGCTTTGTTTTACTTTTGCAATGTCTGATTTTGTTTTTAATCAAAACACTAACTCTACCTTTCAAAACCATAATCTTTTCCTTTTCTTTGGTAAAGCCTCCTATCATAAAGTCAAAACAAGAATGATATATTTCCTTTTCTAAATAACTTCTATCTTTGTGTATTTAATGAAAACCCTAATCTTATGTTTTCTAATAGTAATATCTCCTAATTTTCAGTTTTAAATGAAAACCCTAGTCTTTGTTATCATTTTACAATGACACGTATTTTTGAACCAAGTCCCAAAAGTTTTACTTTTCCTTCAGAATAGCTACTATTTTTGAATCAAAACCCTAATAAAAAGTTTTCTTATGGTAGTGTCACATTTCTTTAATAAAACGTCGACCATATGTTTTCTTTTCGTAACACCCACTATACTTGAATCAAAAGCCTAATCTTATGATTTCAATCAAAACCCTAACGCTTTGTTTTATTTTCGGAATGTCTCGTTTTGTTTTTTATCAAAACACTAACCCTATCTTCCAAAACCATAATTTTTTTTTTTGGTCTTTCGTAAAGTCTCCTATCTTTCGGTCAAAACAAGAATCCTACGTTTCCTTTTATTAATAACTTCTATCTGTATGTATTTAATCAAAACCCTTATCTTATATTTTTTTCTTATAGTAATTTCTCCAGATTTTCAGTTTTGAATGAAAACCGTAGTCTTTGTTCTCATTTTAAAATGACTCGTAATTTGAACCATGACCCCAAACCCTTTCTTTTCCATTCGGCATACCTACTATTTTTGAATCAAAACACTAATCATAAGTTTTTTATAGTAGTATCACCTTTCTTTAATCAAAACCTTCGTTATATGTTTTCTTTTCGTAAGGACGACTATAATTGAATCAAAAGCCTAATCTTGTGCTTTCCATCAAAACCCTAATGCTTTGTTTTATTTTCGGAATGTCTCGTTTTGTTTTTCATCGAAACACTAACCCTATCATTCAAAACCATAATTTTTTTCCTTTTTCTTTCGTAAAGTCTCCTATCTTTCTGTCAAAACAAGAATCCTACGTTTCCTTTTCTTAATAACTTCTATATGTATGTATTTAATCAAAACCCTTATCTTATATTTTGTTATAGTAATTTCTCCTAATTTTCAGTTTTAAATGAAAGCCCTAGTCTTTGTTAAAATTTTTTTTTGACACGTATTTTTGAACCAAGACCGAAAAGCTTTACTTTTCCTTTCAGAATACCTACTATTTTTGAATCAAAACCCTAATAAAAATTTTTCTTATGGTAGTGTCACCTTTCTTTAATCAAGAACTTGATTATAAGTTTTCTTTTCGTGACGCCGACTATAATCGAATCAAAAGCCTAATTTTCTGCTTTCCATCAAAACCCTAATGCTTTGTTTTATTTTGGGAATGTCTCATTTTGTTTTTAATCAAAACACTAACTCTACCTTTCAAAACTGTAATCTTTTCCTTTTCTTTGGTAAAGCCTCCTATCTTAAAGTCAAAAAAAGAATCCTATATTTCCTTTTCTAAATAACTTCTATCTGTATGTATTTAATCAAGACTCTAATCTTATGTTTTCTAATAATAATATCTCCTAATTTTCTGTTTTAAATGAAAACCCTAGTCTTTGTTATCATTTTACAATGACACATATTTTTGAACCAAGACCCAAAAGCTTTATTTTTCCCTCTGAATACGTACTATTTTTGAATCAAAATACTAATAAAAAGTTTCTTATGGTAGTGTCACCTTTCTTTAATAAAACGTCGATCATATGTTTTCTTTTCTTAACGCCCAATATACTTGAATCAAACGCCTAATCTTATGCTTTCAATCAAAACACTAATGCTTTGTTTTATTTTCGGAATGTCTCGTTTTGTTTTCTATCAAAACACTAACCCTATCTTCCAAAAAAATAATTTTTTTTCTTGTTCTTTCGTAAAGTTTCCTATCTTTCGGTCAAAACAAGAATCATACATTTTCTTTTCTTAATAACTTCAATCTGTATTTATTTAATCAAACACTTATCTTACATTTTGTTATATTAATTTCTCCAAATTTTCAGTTTTGAATGAAAACCGTATTCTTTGTTGTCATTTTAAAATGACTCGTATTTTGAACCAAGACCCCAAACCCTTTCTTTTCCATTCGGCATACCTACTATTTTTGAATCAAAACACAAATCATAAGTTTTTTTATGGTAGTGTGGCCTTTCTTTAATCAAAACCATGATTATTTTTTTTTCTTTTCGTAACGCCGACTATAATTGTATCAAAAGCCTAATCTTCTGCTTTCCATCAAAATCCAAATGCTTTGTTTTATTTTCGGAATGTTTCATTTTGTTTTTAATCAAAACAATAACTCTACCTTTCAAAACCATAATCTTTTCCTTTTCTTTGGTAAAGTCTCCTATCATTCGGTCAAAACAAGAATCCTATATTTTGAAAACCCTAGTCTTTGTTATCATTTTACAATGACACGTATTTTTGAACCATGAACCGAAAGCTTTACTTTTAATTCAGAATACATATTATTTTTGAATCAAAACCCTAATAAAAAGTTTTCTTATGGTAGTGTTATATTTCTTTAATAAAACGTCGATCATATGTTTTCTTTTCGTAACGCCCACTATACTTGAATCAAAAGCCTAATCTTATGCTTTCAATCAAAACCCTAACGCTTTGTTTTATTTTCGGAATTTCTCGTTTTGTTTTTTATCAAAACACTAATCCTATCTTCCAAAACCATAATTTTTTTATTATTCTTTCATAAAGTCCCCTATCTTTCGGTCAAAATAAGAATCCTACGTTTCCTTTTCTTAATAACTTCTATCTGTATGTATTTAATCAAAACCCTTATCTTCTATTTTTCTTATAGTAAGTTCTCCTAATTTTCATTTTTGAATGAAAACCGTAGTCTTTGTTGTTATTTTAAAATGACTCGTATTTGGAACCACGACCACAAACCCTTTCTTTTCCATTCGGCATACCTACTATTTTTGAATCAAAACACTAATCATAAGTTTTTTTTATGGTAGTGTCGCCTTTCTTTAATCAAAACCTTGATTATATGTTTTCTTTTCGTAACGCCGACTATAATTGAATGAAAAGCCTAATATTGTGCTTTCCATCAAAACCCTAATGCTTTGTTTTATTTTTGCGATGTCTGATTTTGTTTTTAATCAAAACACTAACTCTACCTTTCAAAACCATAATCTTTTTCTTTTCTTTGGTAAAGCCTCCTATCTTAAAGTCAAAAAAAGAATCCTATATTTCCTTTTCTAAATAACTTCTATCTGTATGTATTTAATTAAGACCCTAATCTTATGTTTTCTAATAATAATATCTCCTAATTTTCAGTTTTAAATGAAAACCCTAGTCTTTGTTATCATTTTACAATGACACATATTTTTGAACCAAGACCCAAAAGCTTTATTTTTCCTTTAGAATACGTACTATTTTTTAATCAAAACCCTAATAAAAAGTTTTCTTATGTTAGTGTCACCTCTCTTTAATAAAATGTCGATCATATGTTTTCTTTTCGTAACGCCCAATATACTTGAATCAAACGCCTAATCTTATGCTTTCAATCAAAACACTAATGCTTTGTTTTATTTTCGGAATGTCTCGTTTTGTTTTCTATCAAAACACTAACCCTATCTTCCAAAAAAATAATTTTTTTTTCTTGTTCTTTCGTAAAGTCTCCTATCTTTCGGTCAAAACAAGAATCATACATTTTCTTTTCTTAATAACTTCAATCTGTATTTATTTAATCAAACACTTATCTTATATTTTGTTATATTAATTTCTCCTAATTGTCAGTTTTGAATGAAAACCGTATTCTTTGTTGTCATTTTAAAATGACTCGTATTTTGAACCAAGACACCAAACCCTTTCTTTTTCATTCGGCATACCTACTATTTTTGAATCAAAACACAAATCATAAGCTTTTTTTTATGGTAGTGTGGCCTTTCTTTAATCAAAACCTTGATTATTTTTTTTTTCTTTTCGTAACGCCGACTATAATTGTATCAAAAGCCTAATCTTCTGCTTTCCATCAAAACCCTAATGCTTTGTTTTATTTTCGGAATGTCTCATTTTGTTTTTAATCAAAACAAAAGATTATGTTTTGAAAGACAGGGTGGATGTTTTGATTAAAAACAACATGAGACATTCAGAAAAGAAAACAAAGCATCACTGTTTCGACTGAGAGCATAGAATTAGGCTTTTGATTCAAGTATAGTAGGCGTTACGCAAATAAAACATAAGATCTAAGTTTTGATTAAAAAAAAAAAAAAGGTGACACTAAAGCAAGAAAACCTAGCACTAGGGTTTTGATTAAAAAAAATATTAGGCATTCCGAAAGGAAAAGAAATGGTTAGGGGTCCTGGTTCAAAAATACGAGTCATTTTAAAATTAGGACAAAGACTTTGGTTTTCATTCAAAACTGAAAATTAGGAGACATTTCTATAAGAAAGCATAAGATTATGGTTTTGACTAAAAACATATAGATGGGAGTTATTAGGAAGAGGAAATATAATATTCGTGTTTTGACAGAAAGATAGGAGACCTTACAAAAGAAAAACAAAAGATTATGGTTTTGAAAGATAGGGTTACTGTTTTGATTAAAAACAAAACGAGACATTCCGAAAAGGAAACAAAGCATTAGGGATCTTGATGGAAAGCATAGCATTAGGCTTTTGATTCAATTATAGTAGGCGTTACGAAAAGAAAAAAGTAGGATCAAGGTTTTGAATAGTGAAAGGTGACACAACTACAAAAAAACCTACGATTAGGGTTTCGATTAAAAAATATTAGGTATTTCGAAAGGAAAAAGAGAGGGTATGGGGTCTTGTTTCAAAAATACGAGTCATTTTAAAAATGACGACAAAGACAAGGGTTTTCATTCAAAACTGAAAATTAGTAGACATTACTGTAAGAAAACATAAGATCGGGGTTTTGGTTAAAAACATATAGATTCGAGTTATTAGGAAAAGGAAACATAGTATTCGTGGTTTGACCAAAAGATAGGAGGCCTCACGAAAAAAAAAACAAAAGATTATGGTTTTGAAAGATAGGGTTAGTGTTTTTGATTAAAATCAAAATGAGAGATTACGAAAGGTGAAAAAATATTAGGGTTTTCATTGAAATCATATGATTAGGCTTTTGATTCAAATATAGCAGGCGTTGCGAAAAGAAAACATACGATCAAGGTTTTGAAAAGTGAAAGGTGACACTACCATATGAAAAACATGGATTAGGGTTTTGATTCAAAAATAGCGAGTATCCCGAAAGGAAAAGAAAGTATTATTGACGTTGGTTCAAAAATACGAGTTATTTTAAAATGACAACAAAGGCTATGGTTTTCATTCAAATCTGAAAAATTAGGAGATATTATTATAAGAATAAACACAAGATTAGGGTTTTGATTGAAAACATTTAGAGAGGAGTTATCAAGAAAGGGAAACATAGTATTCGTGTTTTGACCGAAATATAGGAGACTTGACGAAAGAAAAACATGGGATCAAGGTTTTGATCAAAGAATGGTGACACTACCATAAAAAAAACCTAGGCTTCGTCTTTTGATTCAAAAATAATATCTATTCTTAAAACAAAAGAAAGTGTCAGGGGTTCTTGGTTAAAAAATATGAGTCATTTTAAAATATAAACAAAGACTAGGGTTTTGATTCAAAACTGAAAAATAGAAGCATTACTATATGATAATATAAGATTAGGGTTTTGCTTAAAAACATATAGATAGGTGTTATCAAGAAAAAAGAAACATAGTTTTGTGTTTTGAACGAAAGATAGGAGAGCTTACGAAAGAAAAAACAAAAGATTATGTTTTGAAAGACTGGGTGGGTGTTTTGATTAAAAACAAAATCAGGCATTTAGAAAAGAAACGAAGCATCACTGTTTCGACTGAGAGCATAGAATTAAGCTTTTGATTCAAGTATAGTAGGCGTTACGAAAATAAAACATAAGATCTAAGTTTTGATTAAAAATAAAAAAGGTGACACTAAAGCAAGAAAACCTAGCACTAGGGTTTTGATTAAAAAAAATATTAGACATTCCGAAAGGAAAAGAAATGGTTAGGGGTCCTGGTTCAAAAATACGAGTCATTTTAAAATTAGAACAAAGACTAGGGCTTTTATTCAAAACTGAAAATTAGGAGACATTTCTATAAGAAATCATAAGATTATGGTTTTGACTAAAACATATAGATGGGAGTTATTAGGAAGAGGAAATATAATATTCGTGTTTTGACCGAAAGATAGGAGACCTTACAAAAGAAAAACAAAAGATTATGGTTTTGAAAGATAGAGTTACTGTTTTGATTAAAAACAAAACGAGACATTCCGAAAAGAAAACAAAAGCATTAAGGATCTTAATGGAAAGCATCGCATTAGCCTTTTGATTCAATTATAGTAGGCGTTACGAAAAGAAAAAGTAGGATCAAGGTTTTGAATAGTGAAAGGTGACACAACCACAAGAAAACCTACGATTAGGGTTTCGATTAAAAAATATTAGGTATTCCGAAAGGAAAAAAGAGAGGTTTTGGGGCTTGTTTCAAAAATACGAGTCATTTTAAAAATGATGACAAAGACTAGGGTTTTCATTCAAAACTGAAAATTAGTAGGCATTACTGTAAGAAAAACATAAGATCGTAGTTTTGGTTAAAAACATATAGATTCAAGTTATTAGGAAAAGGAAACATAGTATTCGTGGTTTGACCGAAAGATAGGAGGCTTCATGAAAAAAAACAAAAGATTATGGTTTTGAAAGATAGGGTTAGTATTTTTGATTAAAATCAAAATGAGAGATTCCGAAAGGGGGAAAAATATTAGCGTTTTCATTGAAATCATATGATTAGGCTTTTGATTCAAGTATAGTAGGCGTTGCGAAAAGAAAAACATACCATCAAGGTTTTGCAAAGTGAAAGGTGACACTACCATATGAAAAACAAGGATTAGGGTTTTGATTCAAAAATAGCGAGTATCCCGAAAGGAAAATAAAGTATTATTGACCTTGGTTCAAAATACGAGTTATTTTAAAATGACAACAAAGGCTATGGTTTTCATTCAAATCTGAAAAATTAGGAGATATTATTATAAGAATAAACACAAGATTAGGGTTTTGATTGAAAACATTTAGACAGGAGTTATCAAGAAAGGGAAACATAGTATTCGTGTTTTGACGGAAATATAGGAGACTTGATGAAAGAAAAACATGGGATCAAGGTTTTGATCAAAGAATGGTGACACTACCATAAAAAAAACCTAGGCTTCGTCTTTTGATTCAAAAATAATATCTATTCTTAAAACAAAAGGGAGTGTTAGGGGGTCTTGGTTAAAAAGTACGAGTCATTTTAAAATAAAAACAAAGACTAGGGTTTTGATTCAAAACTGAAAAATAGGAAGCATTACTATAAGATAATATAAGATTAGGGTTTTGCTTAAAAACATATAGATAGGAGTTATCAAGAAAAAGGAAACATAGTCTTTGTATTTTGACCGAAAGATAGGAGACCTTACGAAAGAAAAAACAAAAGATTATGTTTTGAAAGACAGGGTAGGTGTTTTGATTAAAAACAAAATGAGACATTCAGAAAAGAAAACGAAGCATCACTGTTTCGAGTGAGAGCATAGGATTAGGCTTTGCATTAAAGTATCGTAGGCGTTATGAAAATAAAACATAAGATCTAGGTTTTGATTAAAAAAAAAAAGGTGACACTAAAGCAAGAAAACCTAGCACTAGGGTTTTGATTAAAAAAAATATTAGACATTCCGAAAGGAAAAGAAAGGGTTAGTGGTCCTGGTTCAAAAATATGAGTCATTTTAAAATTAGAACAAATACTAGGGCTTTCATTCAAAACTGAAAATTATGAGACATTTCTATAAGAAAGAACAAGATTATGGTTTTGACTAAAAACATAGAGATGGGAGTTATTAGGAAGAGGAAATATAATATTCGTATTTTGACCGAAAGATAGGAGACATTACAAAAGAAAAACAAAAGATTATGGTTTTAAAAGATAGGGTTACTGTTTTGATTAAAAACAAAACAAGACTTTCCGAAAAGAAAACAATGCATTAGGGATCTTGATGGTTTTAAAATGACAGCAAAGGCTATGGTTTTCATTCAAATCTGAAAAATTAGGAGATATTATTATAAGAATAAACACATGATTAGGGTTTCGATTGAAAACATTTAGACAGGAGTTATCAAGAAAGGGAAACATAGTATTCGTGTTTTGAACGAAAGATAGGAGACTTGACGAAAGAAAAACATATGATCAATGTTTTGATCAAAGAATGGTGACACTACCATAAAAAAAAAACCTTGGCTTCGTCTTTTGATTCAAAAATAATATCTATTCTTAAAACAAAAGAAAGTGTTAGGGGGACTTGGTTAAAAAATACGAGTCGTTTTAAAATTAAAACAAAGACTATGCTTTTGATTCAAAACTGAAAAATAGGAAGCATTACTATAAGATAATATAAGATTAGGGTTTTGATTAAAAACATATATATAGTAGTTATCAAGAGAAAGGAAACATAGTCTTTGTGTTTTGACCGAAAGATAGGAGACCTTACGAAAGAAAAAACAAAAGATTATGTTTTTAAAGACATGGTAGGTGTTTTGATTAAAAACAAAATGAGACATTCAGAGAAGAAAAAGAAGCATCACTGTTTCAATTGAGAGCATAGGATTAGGCTTTGGATTAAAGTATAGTAGGCGTTACGAAAATAAAACATAAGATCTAGGTTTTGATTAAAAAAAAAAAGGTGACACTAAAGCAAGAAAACCTAGCACTAGGGTTTTGATTAAAAAAAATATTAGGCATTCCGAATGGAAAAGAAAGGGTTAGTGGTGGTGGTTCAAAAATACGAGTTATTTTAAAATTAGAACAAAGACTAGGGCTTTCATTCAAAACTGAAAATTATGAGACATTTCTATAAGAAAGCATAAGATTATGGTTTTGACTAAAAACATATAGATGGGAGTTATTAGGAAGAGGAAATATAATATTCGTGTTTTGACCGAAAGATAGGAGACCTTACAAAAGAAAAACAAAAGATTATGGTTTTGAAAGATAGGGTTACTGTTTTGATTAAAAACAAAACAAGACTTTCCGAAAAGAAAACAAAGCATTAGGGATCTTGATGGAAAGCATAGCATTAGGCTTTTGATTCAATTATAGTAGACGTTCCGAAAAGAAAAAGTAGGATCAAGATTTTGAATAGTGAAAGGGGACACAACCACAAGAAAAACTACGATTAGGGTTTCGATTAAAAAATATTAGTTATTCCGAAAGGGAAAAGAGAGGGTTTAGGATCTAGTTTCAAAAATACGAGTCATTTTAAAAATGACGACAAAGACTAGGGTTTTCATTCAAAACTGAAAATTAGTAGACATTACTGTAAGAAAACATAAGATCGGGGTTTTGGTTAAAAACATATAGATTCGACTTATTAGGAAAAGGAAACATAGTATTCGTGGTTTGACCGAAAGATAGGAGGCTTCACGAAAGAAAAATGAAAGATTATGGTTTTGAAAGATAGGGTTAGTGTTTTTGATTAAAATCAAAATGAGAGATTCCGAAAGGGGGAAAAAATATTAGGGTTTTCATTGAAATCAAATGATTAGGCTTTTGATTCAAGTATAGTAGGCGTTACGAAAATAAAAACATACCATCAAGGTTTTGAAAAGTGAAAGGTGACACTACCATGTGAAAACCAAGGATTAGGGTTTTGATTAAAAAATAGTGAGTATCCGGAAAGGAAAAGAAGGTATTAGGGACCTTGGTTAAAAAATACGGGTTATTTTAAAATGACAACAAAAGCTACGGTTTTCATTCAAATCTGAAAAATTATGAGATATTATTATAAGAATAAACACAAGATTAGAGTTTTGATTGAAAACATTTAGACAGGAGTTATCAAGAAAGGGAAACATAGTATTCGTGTTTTGACGGAAATATAGGAGACTTGACGAAAGAAAAACATGGGATCAAGCGCGGTTTTGATCAAAGAATGGTGACACTGCCATAAAAAAAGCCTAGACTTCCTCTTTTGATTCAAAAATAATATCTATTGTTAAAACAAAAGAGAGTGTTACGGGGTCTTGGTTAAAAAATACGAGTCATTTTAAAATAAAAACAAAGACTAGCTTTTTGATTCAAAACTGAAAAATAGGAAGCATTACTACAAGATAATATAAGATTAGGGTTTTAATTAAAAACATATAGATAGGAGTTATCAAGAAAAAGGAAACATAGTCTTTGTGTTTTGACCGAAAGATAGGAGACCTTACGAAAGAAAAAACAAAAGATTATGTTTTGAAAGACAGGGTAGGTGTTTTGATTAAAAAGAAAATGAGACATTCAGAAAAGAAAACGAAGCATCACTGTTTCGATTGAGAACATAGGATTAGGTTTTTGATTCAAGTATAGTAGGCGTTACGAAAATAAAACACAAGACCAAGGTTTTGATTAAAAAAAAAAAAAGGAGACACTAAAACAAGAAAACCTAGCACTAGGGTTTTGAATAAAAAAAATATTAGGCATTCCGAAAGGAAAAGAAAGGGTTAGGGGTCCTGTTTCAAAAATACGAGTCATTTTAAAATTAGAACAAATACTAGGGCTTTCATTCAAAACTGAAAATTATGAGACATTTCTACAAGAAAGCATAAGATTATGGTTTTGACTAAAAACATATAGATGGGAGTTATTAGGAAGAGAAAAAATATAATATTCCTGTTTTGACCGAAAGATAGGAGACCTTACAAAAGAAAAACAATAGATTATGGTTTTGAGAGATAGGGTTACTGTTTTGATTAAAAACAAAACGAGACATTCCGAAAAGGAAACAAAGCATTAGGCATCTTGATGGAAAGCATAGCATTAGGCTTTTGATTCAATTATAGTAGGCGTTACGAAAAGAAAAAGTAGGATCAAGGTTTTGAATAGTGAAAGGTGACACAACCACAAGAAAACCCTCGATTAGGATTTCGATTCAAAAATATTAGGTATTGCGAAAGGAAAAGAGACGTTTTGGGTTGTTGTTTCAAAAATATGAGTCATTTTAAAAATGACGACAAAGACTAGTGTTTTCATTCAAACCTGAAAATTAGTAGACATTACTGTAAGAAAACATAAGATCGGGGGTTTGGTTAAAAACATATAGATTCGAGTTATTAGGAAAAGGAAACATAGTATTCGTGGTTTGACCGAAAGATAGGAGGCTTCACGAAAGAAAAACAAAATATTATGGTTTTGAAAGATAGGGTTAGTGTTTTTGATTAAAATCAAAATGAGAGATTTCGAAAGGGGAAAAATATTAGCGTTTTCATTGAAATCATATGATTAGGCTTTTGATTCAAGTATAGTAGGCGTTACGAAAAGAAAACATACGATCAAGGTTTTGAAAAGTGAAAGGTGACACTACCATATGAAACCAATTATTAGGGTTTTGATTCAAAAATAGTGAGTATCGCGAAAGGAAAAGAAAGTATTAGGGACCTTGGTTCAAAAATACGAATTATTTTAAAATGACAACAAAGGCTATGCTTTTCATTCAAATTTGAAAAATTAGGAGATATTATTATAAGAATAAACACATGATTAGGGTTTCGATTGAAAACATTTAGACAGGAGTTATCAAGAAAGGGAAACATAGTATTCGTGTTTTGACAGAAAGATAGGAGATTGGACGAAAGAAAAACATGGGATCAAGGTTTTGATCAAGAATGGTGACACTACTATAAAAAAACCTAGGCTTCGTCTTTTGATTAAAAAATAATATCTAT
>JAFBII010000021.1:103916-152563 GCA_020875875.1 Dioscorea alata | reverse complement strand
CTGCCCCCCCATTTGAATGCAACGTTCTTCTTGATAACTTCAATAAGGGTGTCACACTGGCACTAAAATCTTCACAAATCTCCTATAGAAACTAGCAAGTCCATGAAAGCTGCGAACGTGACTCACACTTGATGGGGTCAGCCACTCTTGGATGGCTTTGATCTTTTCTAAATCAACCTCAATACCTGTAGCACTCACAACAAATCCTAGGAAAACAAGTTTATTGGTGCAAAAGGTACATTTCTTGAGGTTAGCATACAATTTCTCTTTCCTAAGGACACCCAAAACCAATTGCAAATGCGATGCATGATCATGCAAATTCTTACTATAAATCAGAATATCATCAAAATAAACAACAACGAATTTTCCAATGAAAGTTCGTAAAACATGATTCTTTAAACACATGAAAGTATTAGGTGCATTAGTTAAGCCAAATGGCATGACTAACCATTCATGCAAACCATGTTTAGTTTTAAATGCTGTTTTCCATTCATCGCCTTCTTTCATTCAGATTTGATCATACCCACTCTTAAGATCAATTTTTGAGAACACACAAGATCCATGCAACTCATCTAACATATCATCTAAATGAGGGATGAGGTGTCGATACTTTACTGTTATGTTGTTGATGGCTCGGCAATCAATACACATCCTCCATCTTCCATCCTTCGTAGGAACTAGAATCATAGGAACTGCGCAAGGACTCATGCTTTCTCTCACGTACTCTTTCTCCATCAACTCTTCAACTTGCCTTTGGAGTTCCTTTGTTTCCTCTGGGTTGTTCCTATAGGCGGGTCGGTTTGGAATTGAAGCTCCGAGAACAAAGTCAATTTGGTGTTCTATTCCCTGGATAGGGGGTAAGCCATGTGGTACCTCAGGAAACACATCCTCGAACTCCTGCAAGAAACAACAACACTAGGCAATGAAGAGTCAGGTTGGTTATTGTTTAAAAGGGCCTTCTTGTACATAAGTACAATCATCAGCTGTTTTGCAAGAAAAGCTCGCTTAACCTCACTTGTTTTTGCATAGAAATTTCTTTTTCCCTCTAATTTTCCCTCTTTGGCTGAATTCATCTCTCTCTTTTCTCTCTCACTAGAGTCAGCCTTGCTCTCTTGTTCTCACCACTACCATCTCTTCACTCACTTTCTTGTGATCCACTCAAATTCTTTTGATCTCTCATTTTCTTTTGATCACTTAGTTTTTGCATCATCACTTGATCATCATAAACCTGTTTCGGTGTCATTGGAGCTAGAGTGATGGTTCGTTGTTGGAAAGTGAAGGAGTGCTTGTTGGTGAAGCCATCATGTTGCACACGTCTATCAAATTGCCAAGGCCGTCCTTAAAGGAGATGTCCTGCTGCCATGGGTACCACATCACACAACACTTCATCCTCATATTTCCCAATCCAAAATTGCACCACAACTTGCTTAGTAACCCGCACTTCACCACTACCATTCAGCCATTGCAACTTTTATGGACGGGGGTGCTTGAGTGTTGGGAGCCCTAGCTTCTCAACCATGGAAGAACTAGCAACGTTAGCGCAACTACCACCATCAATAATAACACTACATACATTGTCCTTCATATGACAACGAGTGTAAAAGATGTTCTCCCGTTGCACTTCTTCTTCCTTCACCTTAGCGTGCAAGTTCAAGGCTCTCCAAGCAACTAATCCAAGCATCTCACCATGCTCGGCCCCAAACTCCTCTTCTCCCAAAAGATCATCCTCCAATGGTGGAATGTTATCTAGCTCACCCTCGTCTTCAGAATCTATTGTCCCATTCTCCCGAATCACCATAACCTGCTTGTTTGGGCATTGGCTAGCGATGTGACATCTTCCTTGACATTTGAAACATTTAATTTCAATAGAATGAGACAAAGTTGTGGTTATCTTACTTTGAGAAGCCGTGGAAGTAGTGGTTGAATTTTGCTCAGTTTTGGCCTTGGGGTTGGAGTTACTTTCATCTTTCCTTGGATAATTCGTCTTCCATGGTGTTGCACTAGGATTTTGTGGGGTGGGTCTCAGACGTGCACTTATGCTGCCCTTCTTCAGTTGCCTCTCAACCTTCATTGTCATATGCACCAAGTAATGAGATGGCACAAAACAATGCCTCATCACCCTCTTCGTGTCATCCCAAGTCTCAATAGGCAAATCTCCACTTCGTCTCCTATTGACGCACAACTGATCACACAACACAATAGCATAATCAGTAAACTCAATAGCGGCAAGTTTTACCTTCTTCATTTCAGAGTAGTTGTGAAAATTGAAAACCAACTCCATCTTCTTCTCCCATTCAAGGTATGCTTCGGGATCACTCTTTCCTTGAAATGCCGGAATCCTCATCTTCATACTACCCAAGTTGTTGTCTACCCGATTTCGAGTGTCTCTATCCCGACTATATCTCCTATCAAAGTTGTTGTGAAAATTGAAAACCAACTCCATCTTCTTCTCCCAAGTTGACATCCTATCAAAGTCTTCATCGAAATTTTCCACTTCAAACGCCCCCACACCTTCAACTCCCCGTTGGGGCACCCTATTCCTCCTTGGGAGGTTTGGAACAACCGGTGGTTGACCTCGCTGTGCTCCGTCTTCAACTCTATCCAACCTCTCATGTATTTGCTCAAGTTCCGCCCTCATCATCCTTCTCATTTCCCCAATTATAGCTTGCACTTGCAAATTCGGAATAGTTGGAGGGGTACTCTCCTCGCTTGTGTTTCTCTCCGGAATCTGAGACATAATGGAAAAACCTGCAAAACAATGTTAGATAAAAAAATTACCCTCACCACAAAACTCACGTAGTTCACTCCAAGAAATAATTCACTCAAATTCACTCGTGTATCACTCAATTCAATTTGGCTTTTACCCTCAAATGATCTCACCTCGCTGCCTTTTTCCACTCGTTTTTTTCTCTGAGTTCTTTCAAAACTAATTAAAAACCATCATCAAAGGGTTCAAACTGATGCAAACCAAAACGGATCGAAGATTTGTTTTCTTGGAAATGGGCTGAAATTTTGGCAATTCAAAAAATGGGGTGGATTTTTTTTTGGTAACTCATGAAATTTTGGCAAGTCAAGAATGGCAATTCAAAGCGAAACAAATAAAGAAATTTTGGTAATTCAAGAAATGGGCCGGATTTTTTTGGCAAGTCAAGAAATTTTGGCAATTCAAGAATGACAACTAAAGATTGGCAATTCAAATTGAACCAAATCAAGAGATTTTGGCAATTCAAGAATGGAAACCTCAATACCTCTAGAGAAATTTTTTTTTTTTTTTATTCTTCTTTCCTTTTTCTACCCTTTGTTTTTTCTTCTTCTTCTTCTTCTTCTTTTTTTAAGTTTTTTTTTCAGAAACTCAGTTCTTCAATTTCCACAAACTCAAATCTTCACAAACTATTTTGTAATTTCGCAATCAATAAAAAGGAACTCATAAAAGAAAAGAAATCCCTCTCTCAAAGAAAGAACAAAATATGAGTGACTTCAATCAATGAAACCCTAGATTTAGATGCGATTTTTTTTTTGTTGTAGAGAAATAAACAAAAATCAATAGAAGATAGGTCGAAAGGATAGACTTAGCTCTGGTACCAACTGATATGAACCTCGCCAACGATTGTGACAAAACTCAAAACAAATCTGGCATGAAGAAGAAAAGCCAAAGGATTCAAGAAGAAGGGATGGAAAACCTCGACCCAATGCTTAGCGAAGCACGAACCTCAGTAAGGGGATGATGCCACAAAAGGAGATGAAAATCCAATTGATAAGTCGGTTTGAACGCCACAAGGAAAACCCTTGATAAGTTCTTAAAAAGTTTCTTCAAGAAAACAAGAAGAAAACCTCACAAATACTCATAGATCAAAGTTGTGTTTTATGGCTGCTACAAGGGCCTATATATATAGCCCAAACCCTAGAGAACTTCTAAGAAGTAAAAATTCAAAACTACCCTTAAAGATAAAAAAAGTAAACAACCAACTAAAGAGCAACTTTAGCCCAAAGGCCCACAAGGCCCTACAAGACTAAGCAATTACAAAAGACTCTAGTTCACATAATAAACTCAAAAACAAATGACAACCAAATCTTCATCAAGCGTATGAGTGGAATCGGCTTGGATGAGTAGGACCAGCTTTTGTTCACCATCAGTAGTGATCACACTTTCTTCCTGTTGTAGAATTCTCCATGCCAAGTTGCTAAGATACTCTTTAAATCTTCTAGCTCGAGCCCTCGTCACTGGTCCTGTTGGGACTTGAATTTGATCCTTAGCCTTGATGTACACATCAATGTTTCCTTTTCTTAATAACTTCTATTTGTATGTATTTAATCAAAACCCTAATCTAATAATGTTTTCTAATAGTAACATCTCCTAATTTTCAGTTTTAAATGAAAACCCTAGTCTTCGTTATCATTTTAAAATAACTCGTATTTTTTAACCAAGACCCCAAAGCCTTTCTTTCCTTTCCGAATACCTATTATTTTTTAATAGAAACCCTAATCCTAAGTTTTCTTGTGGTAGTGTCGCTTTTCTTTATTCAAAACCTTGATCATATGTTTTCTTTTCGTAACGCCGACTATACTTGATACAAAAGCCTCATCCTCTGCTTTCAATCAAAACCCTAATGCTTTGTTTTATTTTCGGAATATCTCATTTTGTATTTTATCAAAAAACTAACCCCATTTTTCCAAACCATAATCTTTTCTTTTTTCTTTCTTAAAGTCTCGTATGTTTCCTTCAAAACAAGAATCCTATGTTTTCTATCCTTAATAACTTCTATCTGTATATACTTAATCAGAATACCTACTATTTTTGAATCAAAACACTAATCCTATGTTTTCTTATGGTAGTATCACCTTTCTTTAATTAAAACTTTGATCATATGTTTTATTTTAGTAACGCTTGATACGAACCTCGCCAGCAATTGTGACGAAACCCGAAACAAATTTGGCACGAAGAAGAAAAGCCAAAGGATTCAAGAAGAAGGGATGGAAAACCTCGACCCAATGCTTAGCGAAGCACGAACCTCGGTAAGGGGATGACGCCACAAAAGGAGATGAAAATCCAATTGATAAGTCGGTTTGAATGCCACAAGGAAAACCCTTGATAAGTTCTTAAAAAGTCTCCTCAAGAAAACAAGAAGAAAACCTCACAAACACTCATAGATCAAAGTTGTGTTTTATGGCTACTACAAAGGCTATATATATAGCCCAAAACCTTAGAGAACTTCTAAGAAGTAAAAGTTCAAAACTACACTTAAAGATAATAAAAAAGGAAACAAAAAACTAAAGAGCAACTTCGGCCCAAAGGCCCACAAAACCCAGCAAGACTAGACAATTACAAAAGACTATAGTTCACATATTAAACTCAAAAACAAATGACAACCAAATCTTCATCAATCTTATGGAAACCAAATCTTCATCAAGTGTCTAAGTGGAATCGGCTTGGATGAGTAGGACCAGCTTTTGTTCACCATCAGTAGTGATCACGCTTTCTTCCTGTTGTAGAATTCTCCATGCCAAGTTGCTAAGCTCCTCTTAAAATCTTCTAGCTCGAGCCCTCGTCACTGGTCCTATTGGGACTTGAATTGGATCCTTAGCCTTGATGTCCACATCATCCCCTCCCCCCCGCCCCCCCCCCCCCCCCCCCCCCCCCCCCCCCCCCCCCCCCCCCCTCTTGAGAAGGATTTGTCCTCAAATCGTCACCTACATCAAAAGGACTTAAGTCAGTCACATTGAAAGTAGCACCAACATTGTACTCAACCGGTAAATCAAGGTGGTAGGCATTGTCGTTGATCCACTCGAGCACTTGAAAAGGACCATCTTGCATGAGTACAACACCAATACCTACACCAGAGGCATCACATTCTATTTGAAAAGTATTTGCAAAGTTAGGTAAAGCAAGTAAGATAGCATGAGTTAGTTTATGTTTCATAAGCTGAAATGCTTCCTCTTGTGCTGCCCCCCATTTGAATGCAACGTTCTTCTTGATAACTTCAGTAAGGGGTGCCGCAATGGTACAAAAATCTTTCACGAATCTCCTATAGAAGCTAGCAAGTCCATGAAAGCTGCGAATGTGACTCATACTTGATGGGGTCGGCCACTCTTGGATGGCTATGATCTTTTCTTCATCAACCTCAATACCTGTAGGACTCACAACAAATCCTAGGAAAACAAGTTTATTGGTGCAAAAGGTACATTTCTTGAGGTTAGCATACAATTTCTCTTTCCTAAGGATACCCAAAACCAAATGCAAATGAGAAGCATGATCATGCAAATTCTTACTATAAATCAAAATATCATCAATATAAACAACAACGAATTTTCCAATGAAAGTTCGTAAAACATGATTCATTAAACGCATGAAAGTACTAGGTGCATTAGTTAAGCCAAATGACACGACTAACCATTCATACAAACCACGTTTAGTTTTAAATGCCGTTTTCCATTCATCGCCTTCTTTCATTCGGATTTGATGATACCCACTCTTAAGATCAGTTTTTGAGAACACACAAGATCCATGCAACTCATCTAACATATCATCTAAACGAGGGATAGGGTGTCGATATTTTACCGTTATGTTGTTGATGGCTCGGCAATCAATACACATCCTCCATGTTCCATCCTTCTTAGGAACAAGAATCACCGGAACTGCGCAAGGACTCATGCTTTCTCTCACGTACCCTTTCTCCATCAACTCTTCAACTTGCCTTTGGAGTTCCTTTGTTTTCTCCGGGTTGCTCCTATAGGCGGTCGGTTTGGAATGGAAGCACCGGGAACAAAGTCAATTTGGTATTCTATTTCCCGGATAGGGGGTAAGCCATGTGGTACCTCCTCAGGAAACACATCATCGAACTCCTGCAAAATAGAAACAACAACACTAGGTAATGAAGGATCAGGTTGGTTAGTATTTAAAAGGTCCTCCTTGTACATAAGTACAATCATCGGCCGTTTTGCAAGAAAAGCTCGCTTAACCTCACTTGTTTTTGTATAGAAATTTCTTTTTCTCTCTTATTTTCCCTCTTTGCCTGAATTCATCTCTCTCTTTTTTCTCTCACTAGATTCAGCCTTGCTCTCTTGTTTCTCACCACTACTCATCTCTTCACTCACTCTCTTGTGATCACTCAAATTCTTTTGATCTCTCATTTTCTTTTGATCATTTAGTTTTTGCATCATCACTTGATCATCATAAACCTGTTTCGGTGTCATTGGAGCTAGAGTGATGTTTCGTTGTTGGAAAGTGAAGGAATGCTTGTTGGTGAATCCATCATGTTGCACACGTCTATCAAATTGCGAAGGCCATCCTAAAAGGAGATATCCCACTTGCATGGTGACGCAGCGAGATATAAGGTTGAAGGCTTGTTTAGTCTGAGAATTCCCAAGCCAACAATGAAAAACTCCAACTCCTGTTTTGTCTAGGAATACCCAGGGAATTAGAGAGGAAAAAAAAACAAATAAAATTTTATTTCATTCAAAACTGAACTTTCATTGCTGTCAAGGCTTACTTTTCATAACGCCTTCCATGCTTGAATCAAAAGCCGAGTCTTATGCTTCCAATCAAAACCCTAATGCTTTGTTTTATTTTCGAAATGTCTCATTTTGTTTTTTAATCAAAACACTAACCATATCTTTCAAAACCATAATCTTTCCTTTTTCTTTCGTAAAATCTCCTATCTTTCGGTCAAAACAAGAATCCTATGTTTCCTTTTCTTAATAACTTCTATATATATGTATTTAATCAAAACCATAATATTATATTTTCTTATCGTAATATCTCCTAATTTTCAGTTTTGATTGAAAATCCTATTCTTTGTTGTCATTTTAAAATGACTCGTATTTTTTAACCAAAACTCCAAACCCTTTCTTTTACTTTCACAATACCTACTAGTTTTGAATCAAAACCCTATCCTATGTTTTCTTATGATAGTGTAAATTTGCATTAATAAAAACGTTGATCATATGTTTTTCTTTTCGTAACACCTACTATACTTGAATCAAAAGCCTAATCTTATGTTTTCAATCAAAACCACAATGCTTTGTTTTATTTTCGGAATGTCTCATTTTGTTTTTGATCAAAACACTAACCCTAACCCTATCTTTGAAAACCATGATCTTTTCTTTTTCTTTCGTAAAGTCTCCTATCTTTCGTTCAAAACAAGAATCCTATGTTTTCATTCATTAATAACTTCTATTTGTATGTATTTAATTAAAACCATAATCTTATGTTTTCTTATAGTAATATCTTCTAATTTTCAGTTTTGAGTGAAAACCCTAGTCTTTGTTGTCATTTCAATATAACTTATATTTTTGAACCAAGACCCCAAACCCTTTCTTTTCCTTTCGGAATACCTACTATTTTTTAATCAAAACCCTAATCCTAGGTTTTTCTTATGGTAATGTCACCTTTCTTTAATCAAAACCTTGATCACATGTTTTCTTTTCGTAACACCTACTATACTTGAATCAAAAGCATAATCTTATGCTTTCCAATAAAACCCTAATGCTTTGTTTTATTTTCGGAATGTCTCATTTTGTTTTTAATCTAAAGACTAACCCTACCTTTCCAAACCATAATCTTTTCTATATCTCCTAATTTTCAGTTTTGATTGAAAACCCTAGTCTTTGTTGTTATTTTAAAATGACTCGTATTTTTGAACCAAGACACCAAACCTTTTCTTTTCCTTTTGGAATACCTGCAATTTTTTAATCAAAACCCTAATACTATGTTTTCTTATGGTAGTGTCAACTTTCTTTAATTAAAACCTTGATCATATGTTTTCTTTTCATAACGCCTACTATACTTGAGTTAAAAGCCTAATCTTATACTTTCAATCAAAACCCTAATCCTTTGTTTTATTTTCGGCATGCCTCATTTTGTTTTTAATCAAAACACTAACCCTATTTATCAAAACCATAATATTTTTTTTTTCTTTCGTAAATTCTCCTATCTTTCGGTCAAAACAAGAATCGTATGTTTCCATTACTTAATAACTTCTCTCTCTCTCTATATATATATAATCAAAACCCTAATCTTATGTTTTGTTATCGTAATATCTCCTAATTTTCAGTTTTCAATGAAAACCCTATTCTTTGTTGTTATTTTAAAATAACTCGTATTTTTTAACTAAAACTTAAAACCCTTTCTTTTACTTTCGGAATACCTACTATTTTTGAATCAAAACCCTAATCCTAAGTTTTCTTATGGTAGTGTCACATTTCTCTAATCAAAACCTTGATCATTTGTTTTCTTTTCGTAACGCCTTCTATACTTGAATCAAAAGCAGAGTCTTATGCTTCCAGTCAAAACCCTAATGCTCTGTTTTATTTTCGGAATGTCTTGTTTTGTTTTTTAATCAAAACACTAGTTGTATCTTTCAAAACCATAATCTTTCCTTTTACTTTTGTAAAATCTCCTATCTTTTGGTCAAAACAAGATTCCTATGTTTCCTTTTCTTAATAACTTCTATATATATGTATTTAATTAAAACACTAATCTTATATTTTCTTATCGTAATATCTCCTAATTTTAAGTTTTGAATGAAAACCCTATTGATACGAACCTCGCCAATGATTGTGACGAAACCCGAAACAAATTTGGCAAGAAAAAGAAAAGCCAAAGGATTCAAGAAGAAGGGATGGAAAACCTCGACCCAATGCTTAGCGAAGCACGAACCTCGGTAAGGGGATGACACCATAAAAGGAGATGAAAATCCAATTGATAAGTCGGTTTGAGCGCCACAAGGAAAACCCTTGATAAGTTCTTCAAAAGTTTCTTCAAGTAAACAAGAAGAAAACCTCACAAATACTCATAAATCAAAGTTGTGTTTTATGACTTCTACAAGAGGCTATATATATAGCCCAAAACCCTAGAGAACTTCTAATAAATAAAAGTTCAAAACTACCCTTAAAGATAAAAAAAGTAAACAACCAACTAAAGAACAACTTCGGCCCAAAGGCCCACAAAACCCAGCAAGATTAGACAATTACAAAAGACTCTAGTTCACATATTAAACTCAAAAACAAATGACAACCAAATCTTCATCAATCTTATTGAAACCAAATCTTCATCAAGTGTCTAAGTGGAATTGGCTTGGATGAGTAGGACCAGCTTTTGTTCACCATCAGTAGTGATCACGCTTTCTTCCGGTTGTAGGATTCTCCATGCCAAGTTGCTAAGCTCCTCTTTAAATCTTCTAGCTCGAGCCCTCGTCATTGGTCCTGTTGGGACTTAAATTGGATCCTTAGCCTTGATGTCCACATCATTCCCCCCCTCCTCTTGAGAAGGATTTGTCCTCAAATCGTCACCTACATCAAAAGGACTTAAATCAGTCACATTGAAAGTTGAACTAACATCGTACTCGCCCAGTAAATCAAGGCGATAGGCATTGTCGTTGATCCGTTCAAGCACTTGAAAAGGACCATCTCCTTTGGGTAGTAACTTGGAACGTCGATTGGCGGCGAATCGTTCCTTCCTCATGTGTAACCACACCCAATCACCGATCTCAAAAACTTGCTTGTGACGTCCCTTATTGGCTTGCTTGATATATTGCTCAGTCCTCCTTTCTATGTTGAGCCGGTCCTTCTCGTGGAGTTGCTTCACAAATTCGGCCTTCTTGTGCCCATCGAAGTTCACATGCTCCGAAAAAGGTAAAGGTGATAAATCCAAAGGAGTTAAAGGATTAAAACCATAAACAATTTCAAATGGTGAAAACCGAGTAGCAGAATGCCTAGAACGATTATAACCAAACTCAACATGTGGTAAACAATCCTCCCAAGTCTTGAAACAATTTCGCTCAACATCTCGTTTCATGCATGGCCAATAGAAGTGCTCTTGTAACACGGCTAGAGTCTTAGCTACCCCAAAATGCCCCATTAATCCTATCCAATGGGACTCTCGAACTAACAAATCTCTCATGGAGCAATTAGGCACACACAACCTATGTTCCCTGAACAGAAGACCCTCATGCCTATAAAACTTCCCTTCGGCGGATTTTTCACAAGCCCCATAAATCTCCCCAAAGTCATGGTCCACATGATAAAGATCTTTATTGTGCTCAAAACCAAGGAATTTAACATCAAGAGTGGAGATTTAGGCATACCTGCATGACAACGCATCAGCAACCACATTCTCCTTACCTTGTTTATATCGAATGACATACGGAAAGGTCTCAATGAACTCAACCCATCGAGCATGTCGCTTGTTCAGCTTATGTTGCCCTTTCAAATGCTTCAAGGATTCATGATCCATTCGAATCACAAACTCCTTCGGCCACAAGTAATGCTGCCATGTTTCCAATGCTCGAACCAAAGCGTACAACTCCTTATCATAAGTTGGGTAGTTAAGTGCAGCCCCGCCTAGCTTCTCGCTGAAGTACGTAAGTGGTCTTCCATCCTGCATGAGTACATCACCAATACCGACACCAGAGGCATCATATTCTATTTCAAAAGTATTAGCAAAGTTAGGTAAAGCAAGTAAGGAAGCATGAGTTAGTTTGTGTTTCATAAGCTGAAATACTTCCTCTTGTGCTGCCCCCCATTTGAATGCAACATTCTTCTTGATAACGTCAATAAGGGGTGCTGCAATGGTACTAAAATCTTTTACGAATCTCTTATAGAAGCTAGCAAGTCCATGAAAGCTACAAACGTGACTCACACTTGATGGGGTCGGCCACTCTTGGATGGCTTTGATCTTTTCTTCATCAACCTCAATACCTGTAGCACTCACAACAAATCCTAGGAAAACAAGTTTATTGGTGCAAAAGGTACATTTCTTGAGGTTAGCATACAATTTCTCTTTCCTAAGGACACCCAAAACCAAATGCAAATGAGAAGCATGATCATGCAAATTCTTACTATAAATCAGAATATCATCAAAATAAACAACAACAAATTTTCCAGTGAAAGTTCATAAAACATGATTCATTAAACACATGAAAGTACTAGGTGCATTAGTTAAGCCAAATGACATGACTAACCATTCATACAATCCATGCTTAGTTTTAAATGCCGTTTTCCATTCATCGCCTTCTTTCATTCGGATTTGATGATACCCACTCTTAAGATCAATTTTTGAAAACACACAAGATCCATGCAACTCATCTAACATATCATCTAAACGAGGGATGGGGTGTCGATACTTTACTGTTATGTTGTTGATAGCTCGGCAATCAATACACATCCTTCATGTTCCATCCTTCTTAGGAACTAGAATCACTGGAACTGTGCAAGGACTCATGCTTTCTCTCACGTACCCTTTTTCCATCAACTGTTCAACTTGTCCTTGGAGTTCCTTTGTTTCCTCCGGGTTGCTCCTATAGGCGGGTCGGTTTGGAATTGAAGCTCCGGTAACAAAGTCAATTTGGTGTTCTATTCCCCGGATCGGGGGTAAGCCATGTGGTACCTCCTCAGGAAACACATCCTCGAACTCCTGCAAAATAGAAACAACAACACTAGGCAATGAAGAGTCAGGTTGGTTAGTGTTTAAAAAGGCCTCCTTGTACATAAGTACAATCATCGGCCGTTTTGCAAGAAAAGCTCGCTTAACCTCACTTGTTTTTGCATAGAAATTTCTTTTTATCTCTAATTTTCCCTCTTTGACTGAATTCATGTCTCTCTTTTCTCTCTCACTAGATTCAGCCTTGCCATCTTGTTTCTCACCACTACTCATTTCTTCACTCACTCTCTTGTGATCACTCAAATTCTTTTGATCTCTCATTTTCTTTTCATCACTCAGTTTTTGCATCATCACTTGATCATCATAAACCTGTTTCGGTGTCATAGGAGCTAGAGTGATGGTTCGTTGTTGGAAAGTGAAGGAGTGCTTGTTGGTGAAGCCATCATGTTGCACACGTCTATCAAATTGCCAAGGCCGTCCTAAAAGAAGATGTCCCGCTTGCATGGGTACCACATCACACAACACTTCATCCTCATATTTCCCAATCCGAAATGGTACCACAACTTGCTTTGTAACCCGCACTTCACCATTATCATTCATCCATTGCAACTTGTATGGATGGGGGTGCTTGAGTGTTGGGAGCCCTAGCTTCTCAACCATGGAAGAACTAGCAACGTTAGTGCAACTACCACCATCAATAATAACACTACATACCTTGTCCTTCACATGACAATGAGTGTAAAAGATGTTCTCCCGTTGCACTTCTTCTTCCTCCACCTTAGCGTGCAAGTTCAAGGCTCTCCGAGCAACTAATCCAAGCATCTCACCATGCTCGGCCCCAAACTCCTCTTCTCCCAAAAGATCATCCTCCAATGGTGGAATGTCATCTAGCTCACCCTCGTCTATAGAATCTATTGCCCCATTCTCCTGAATCACCATAACCCGGTTGTTCGGGCATTGGCTAGCGATGTGACCTCTTCCTTGACATTTGAAACATTTAATTTCACTAGAATGAGACAAAGTTGTGGGTATCTTACTTTGAGAAGCCGTGGAAGTAGTGGTTGAATTTTGCTCAGTTTTGGCCTTGGGGTTGGAGTTACTTTCATCTTTCTTTGGATAATTCAGCCTCCATGGTGTTGCACTACGATTTTGTGGGGTGGGTCTCGGACGTGCACTTGTACTGCCCTTCTTCAGTTGCCTCTCAACCTTCATTGCCATATGCACCAAGTCTTCCAACTCCACATAGTGATGTAGCTCAACCTTCTTGGCAATCTCCCTATTCAACCCATTCAAAAACCTTGCCATTGTTGCCTCCCGATCCTCCTCTACATTGGCCTGAATCATAGCCATCTCCATCTCTTTATAATATTCATCAACACTTTTGTAACCTTTTCAAAGACCTTGAAGCTTAAGGTATAGATCCCGGTAGTAATGAGATGGCACAAAACGACGCCTCATCACCCTCTTCATGTCATCCCAAGTCTCGATAGGCAAATCTCCACTTCACCTCCTATTCACGCACAACTGATGCCACCACACAATAGCATAATTAGTAAACTCAATAGCGGCAACTTTTACCTTCTTCATTTTGGAGTAGTTGTGAAAATCGAAAACCAACTCCATCTTCTTCTCCCATTCAAGGTATGCTTCGAGATCACTCTTTCCTTGAAATTCCAGAATCCTTATCTTGATACTACCCAAGTTGTTGTCTACCCGATTCCGAGCGTCTCTATCCCGACCATATCTCCTAGGGCTGCCCGTTGACATCCTATCAAAGTCTTCATCAAAATTTTCCACTTCAAACGCCCCCACACCTTCAACTACCCGTTGGGGCACCCTATTCCTCCTTGGGAGGTTTGGAACAACCGGTGGCTGTCCTCGTTGTGCTCCCTCTTCAACTCTATCCAACCTCTCATGTATTTGATTAAGTTCCGCCCTCATCATCCTTCTCATTTCCCCAATTATAGCTTGCACTTGCAAATTCGGAATAGTTGGAGGGGTACTCTCCTCGCTTGTGTTTCTCTCCGGAATTTGAGACATGATGGAAAAACCTGCAAAGCAATGTTAGATAAAAAAATTACCCTCACCACAAAACTCACGTAGTTCACTCCAAGAAATAATTCACTCAAATTCAGTCGTGTATCACTCTATTCAATTTGGCTTTTACCCTCAAATGATCTGACCTCACTGCCTTTTTCCACTCGTTTTCTTCTTTGAGTTCTTTCAAAACTAATTAAAAACTATTATCAAAGGGTTCAAACCGAAACAAACCAAAATGGATCGAAGATTTGTTTTCTTGGAAATGGGCTGAAATTTTAGCAATTCAAGAAATGGGCTAGATTTTTTTGGCAAGTCAAGAAGGGCAATTCAAACAGAAACAAATCAGGAAATTTTGGCAACTCAAGATTGGCAATTCAAATCGAATCAAATCAAGAAATTTTGGCAATTCAAGAATGGCAACTCAAGATTGGCAATTCAAATCTAACCTAATCAAGAAAATTTTGGCAATTCAAGAATGGCTACTCAAGATTGGCAATTCAAATCTAACCAAATCAAGAAATTTTGGCAATTCAAGAATGGCAAATCAAATCGAACCAAATCAAGAATTTTTTTTTTTTATTCTTCTTTCCTTTTTTCTACTCTCTTTTTTTTTCGGTTTTCTTTTTCCTTCTTTTTTTTTTCGTGTTTTTTTTCAGAAACTCAGTTCTTCAATTACCACAAACTCAAATCTTCGCAAACTATTTTGTAATTTCGGAATCAATAAAAGGGAACTCATAAAAGAAAGAAATCCCTCTCTCAAAGTAAGAGCAAAATATGAGAGACTTCAATTAATGAAACCCTAGATCTAGATGCAATTTTTTTTTGTAAGAGAAATGAACAGAAATCAATAGAAGATAGGTCGAAAGGATGAACTTAGCTCTGTTACCAACTGATACGAACCTCGCCAACGATTGTGACGAAACCCGAAACAAATTTGGCACAAAAAGAAAAGCTAAAGGATTCAAGAAGAAGAGATGGAAAACCTCGACCCAATGCTTAGCTAAGCGCGAACCTCGGTAAGGGAATGAAGCCACAAAAGGAAATGAAAATCCAATTGATAAGTCGGTTTGAACGCCACAAGGAAAACCCTTGATAAGTTCTTAAAAATTCTCTTCAACAAAACAAAACGAGACATTCCGAAAATAAAAAAAAGCATTAGGGCTCTGATTTAAAGCAGAAGATTAGGCTTTTGATTCAATTATAGTCGGTGTTACGAAAAGAAAAACATATGATCAAGGTTTTGATTAAAAAAGGTGACACTACCATAAGAAAACTTATGATTAGTGTTTTGATTCACAAATAGTTGGTATGCCGAATGGAAAAGAAAGGGTTTGGGGTCTTGGTTGAAAATACGAGTCATTTTAAAATGACAACAAAGACTACGGTTTTCATTCAAAACTGAAAATTAGGAGAAATTACTATAAGAAACATAAGATAAGGGTTTTGGTTAAATACATACAAATTGAAGTAATTAAGAAAAGGAAACGTAGGATTCTTGTTTTGGCTGAAAGATAGGAGACTTTACGAAAGAAAAAGAAAAAAAATTATGGTTTTGAAAGATAGGGTTAGTGTTTTGATAAAAAACAAAACGAGACATTCCGAAAATAAAACAAAGCATTAGGGTTTTGATTGAAAGCATAAGATTAGGCTTTTGATTCAAGTATAGTGGGCGTTACGAAAAGAAAACATATGATTGACGTTTTATTAAAGAAAGGTGACACTATCATAAGAAAACTTTTTATTAGGGTTTTGATTAAAAAATAGTAGGTATTCTGAAAAAAAAGCAAAGCTTTTGGGTCTTGGTTCAAAAATACGTGTCATTTTAAAATAATAACGAAGACTAGGGTTTTCATTTAAAACTGAAAATTAGGAGATTATTAGAAAACATAAGATTAGGGTTTTGATTAAATACATACAGATAGAAGTTATTTAGAAAAGGAAATATAGGATTCTTGTTTTGACTTTAAGATAGGACGCTTTCCCAAAAAAAAGGAAAAGATTATGGTTTTTAAAGGTAGAGTTATTGTTTTGATTAAAAACAAAATGAGACATTCCGAAAATAAAACAAAGCATTAGGGTTTTGATAGAAAACAGAAGATTAGGCTTTTCATTCAATTATAGTCGGCGTTGCGAAAAGAAAACATATAATCAAGGTTTTGATTAAAGAAAGGCGACACTACCATAAAAAAACTTATGATTAGTGTTTTGATTCAAAAATAGTAGGTATGCCAAATGGACAAGAAAGAGTTTTGGGTCATGGTTCAAAATACCAGTCATTTTAAAATGACAACAAAGACTACGGTTTTCATTCAAAACTGAAAGTTAGGAGAAATTACCATAAGAAAATATAAGATAAGTATTTTGATTGAATACAAACAGAAAGAAGTTATTAAGAAAATGAAACGTGGTATTCTTGTTTTGACCGAAAGATAGGAGAATTTACGAAAGAAAAAGAAAAAAAATTATGGTTTTGAATGATAGGGTTAGTGTTTTGATAAAAAACAAAATTAGACATTCCGAAAATAAAACAAAGTGTTAGTGTTTTAATTGGAAGCATAAGATTAGGCTTTTGATTCAAGTATAGCGGGCGCTGCGAAAAATAAACATATCATCGACGTTTTATTAAATATAGGTGACACTACCATTAGAAAACTTTTTATTACGGTTTTGATTCAAAAATTGCAGGTATTCTGAAAGGAAAAGTAAGCCTTTTGGCTCTTGGTTCAAAAATACGAGTCATTTTAAAATGATAACAAAGACTAGGGTTTTGATTAAATACATACAGATAGAAGTTATTTAGAAAAGGAAATATAAGATTCTTGTTTTGACTTTAAGATAGAAGGATTTACCAAAGAAAAGGAAAAGGTTATGGTTTTGAAAGGTAGAGTTAGTGTTTTGATTAAAAACAAAATGAGACATTCCGAAAATAAAACAAAGCATTAGGGTTTTGATGGAAAGCACAAGATTAGGCTTTTGATTCAATTATAGTCGGCGTTACGAAAAGAAACCATATAATCAAGGTTTTGATTAAAGAAAGGCGACACTACCATAAAAAAACTTATGATTAGTGTTTTGATTCAATAATAGTAGGTATGCCGAATGGAAAAGAAAGTGTTTGGGGTCTTGTTTCAAAATACGAGTCATTTTAAAATGACAACAAAAACTACGGTTTTCATTCAAAACTGAAAATTAGGAGAAATTACTATAAGAAAATATAAGATAAGGGTTTTGATTAAATACATACAGATAGAAGTTATTAAGAAAAGTAAACATAGGATTCTTGTTTTGACCGAAAGATAGGAGACTTTAGGAAAGAAAAAAAAATTATGGTTTTGAATGATAGGGTTAGTGTTTTGATAAAAAACAAAATGAGACATTCCGAAAGTAAAACAAAGCATTAGTGTTTTGATTGAAAGCATAAGATTAGACTTTTAATTCAAGTATAGGGGGCGTTACGAAAAGAAAACATATTATCGACGTTTTATTAAATAAAGGTGACACTACAATTACAAAACTTTTTATTACGGTTTTGATTGAAAAATAGTAGGTATTCTGAAAGGAAAAGTAAGGCTTTTGGCTCTTGGTTCAAAAATACGAGTCATTTTAAAATGATAACAAAGACTAGGGTTTTCATTTAAAACTGAAAATTAGGAGATATTACTATTAGAAAACATAAGATTAGGGTTTTGATTAAATACGTACAAATAAAAGTTATTTAGAAAAGGAAATATAGGATTCTTGTTTTGACTTTAAGATAGAAGGATTTACCAAAGAAAAGGAAAAGATTATGGTTTTGAAAGGTAGAGTTAGTGTTTTGATTAAAAACAAAATGAGACATTCCGAAAATAAAACAAAACATTAGGGTTTTGATGGAAAGCACAAGATTAGGCTTTTGATTCAATTATAGTCGGCGTTACGAAAAGAAAACATATAATCAAGGTTTTGATTAAAGAAAGGCGACACTACCATAAAAAAAAAAACTTATGATTAGTGTTTTAATTCAAAAAAAGTAGGTATGCCGAATGGAAAAGAAAGGGTTTGGGGTCTTGGTTCAAAATATGAGTCATTTTAAAATGACAACAAAGACTACGGTTTTCATTCAAAACTGAAAATTAGGATAAATTACTATAAGAAAATATAAGATAAGGGTTTTGATTAAATACATAAAAATAGAAGTTATTAAGAAAAGGACACGTAGGATTCTTGTTTTGACCGAAAGATAGGAGACTTTACGAAACAACAAGAAAAAAAATTATGGTTTTGGAAGATAGGGTTAGTGTTTTGATAAAAAACAAAACGAGATATTCTGAAAATAAAACAAAGCATTAGTGTTTTGATTGAAAGAATACGACTAGGCTTTTGATTCAAGTGTAGTGGGTGTTACGAAAAAAAACATATCATCGATGTTTTATTAAAGAAAGGTGACACAACCATAAAAACTTTTTCTTAGGGTCTTCATTCAAAAATAGTAGGTATTCTGAAAGGAAAAGTAAGGCTTTTGGTTCTTGGTTCAAAAATACGAGTCATTTGAAAATGATAACAAAGACTAGGGCTTTCATTTAAAACTGAAAATTAGGAGATATTAGTACTAGAAAACATAAGATTAGGATTTTGATTAAATACATACAAATAGAAGTTATTTAGAAAAGGAAATATAAGATTCTTGTTTTGACTTTAAGATAGGAGGTTTTACCAAAGAAAAGGAAAAGATTATGGTTTTTAAGGTAGAGTTAGTGTTTTGATTAAAAACAAAATCAGACATTCCGAAAATAAAACAAAGCATTAGGGTTTTGATAGAAAGCAGAAGATTAGGCTTGTCGTTCAATTATAATCGGCCTTACGAAAAGAAAACATATAATCAAGGTTTTGATTAAAGAAAGGCGACACTATCATAAAAAAACTTATGATTAGTGTTTTGATTCAAAAATAGTAGTTTTAAAATGACAACAAAAACTACGGTTTTCATTCAAAACTGAAAATTAGGAGAAATTACTATAAGAAAATATAAGATAAGGGTTTTGATTAAATACAAACAGATAGAAGTTATTAAGAAAAGGAAACGTAGGATTCTTGTTTTGACCGAAAGATAGGAGACTTTACGAAAGAAAAAGAAAAAAAATTATGGTTTTGAATGATAGGGTTAGTGTTTTGATAAAAAACAAAACGAGGCATTGCGAAAATAAAACAAAGCATTAGTGTTTTAATTCAAAGCATAAGATTAGGTTTTTGATTCAAGTATAGTGGGCGTTACTAAAATAAAACATATGATCGATGTTTTATTAAAGAAAGGTGACACTACCATAAGAAAACTTTTTATTAGGGTTTTGATTAAAAAATAATAGGTATTCTGAAGGAAAAGTAAAGCTTCTGGGTCTTGGTTCAAAAATACGTGTCATTGTAAAATGATAACAAAGACTAGGGTTTTCATTTAAAACTGAAAAGTAGGAGATATTACTATTAGAAAACATAAGATTAGGGTTTTGATTAAATACATACAGATAGAAGTTATTTAGAAAAGGAAATATAGGATTCTTGTTTTGACTTTAAGATAGGAGGCTTTCCCAAAGAAAAGAAAAAGATTATGGTTTTTAAAGGTATAGTTATTGTTTTGATTAAAAACAAAATGAGACATTCCGAAAATAAAACAAAGCATTAGGGTTTTGATGGAAAGCAGAAGATTAGGCTTTTGATTCAATTATAGTCGGCGTTACGAAAAGAAAACATATAATCAAGGTTTTGATTAAAGAAAGGCGACACTACCATAAAAAAACTTACGATTAGTGTTTTGATTCAAAAATAGTAGGTATGCCGAATGGAAAAGAAAGGGTTTTGGGTCATGGTTCAAAATACCAGTCATTTTAAAATGACAACAAAGACTTCGGTTTTCATTCAAAACTGAAAGTTAGGAGAAATTACTATAAGAAAATATAAGATAAGTATTTTGATTGAATACATATAGAAAGAAGTTATTAAGAAAAGGAAACGTGGGATTCTTGTTTTGACGGAAAGATAGGAGACTTTATGAAAGAACAAGAAAAAAAATTATGGTATTGGAAGATAGGGTTAGTGTTTTGAGAAAAAACAAAACGAGACATTCCGAAAATAAAACAAAGCATTAGAGTTTTTGATTGAAAGCATAAGATTAACCTTTTGATTCAAGTATAGCGGGCGTTACGAAAAGAAAACATATGATCGACGTTTTATTAAAGAAAGGTGACACTACCATAAGAAAACTTTTTATTAGGGTTTTGATTAAAAAATAATAGGTATTTTGAAGCAAAAGTAAAGCTTTTGGGTCTTGGTTCAAAAATACGTGTCATTGTAAAATGATAACAAAGACTAGGGTTTTCATTTAAAACTGAAAAGTAGGAGATATTACTATTAAAAAACATAAGATTAGGGTTTTGATTAAATACATACAGATAGAAATTATTTAGTAAAGGAAATATAGGATTCTTGTTTTGACTTTAAGATAGGAGGCTTTCCCAAAGAAAAAGAAAAGATTATGGTTTTTAAAGGTAGAGTTATTGTTTTGATTAAAAACAAAATGAGACATTCCGAAAATAAAACAAAGCATTAGGGTTTTGATGGAAAGCAGAAGATTAGCCTTTTGATTCAATTATAGTCGGCGTTACGAAAAGAAAATATATAATCAAGGTTTTGATTAAACAAAGGCGACACTACCATAAAAAAACTTATGATTAGTGTTTTGATTAAAAAATAGTAGGTATGCCGAATGGAAAAGAAATGGTTTTACGTCATGGTTCAAAATACCAGTCATTTTAAAATGACAACAAAGACTACGGTTTTCATTCAAAATTGAAAGTTAGGAGAAATTACTATAAGAAAATATAAGATAAGTATTTTGATTGAATACATACAGAAAGAAGTTATTAAGAAAAGGAAACGTGGGATTCTTGTTTTGACCGAAAGATAGTAGACTTTACAAAAGAACAAGGAAAAAAATTATGGTTTTGGAAGATAGGGTTAGTGTTTTGAGAAAAAACAAAACGAGACATTCCGAAAATAAAACAAACCATTAGGATTTTGATTGAAAGCATAAGATTAACCTTTTGAATCAAGTATAACGGGCGTTACGAAAAGAAAACATATGATCGATGTTTTATTAAAGAAAGGTGACACTACCATAAGAAAACTTTTTATTAGGGTTTTGATTCAGAAATAATAGGTATTCTGAAGGAAAAGTAAAGCTTTTGGGTCTTGGTTCAAAAATACGTGTCATTGTAAAATGATAACAAAGACTAGGGTTTTCATTTAAAACTGAAAAGTAGGAGATATTACTATTAGAAAACATAAGATTAGGGTTTTGCTTAAATACATACAGATAGAAGTTATTTAGAAAAAGAAATATAGGATTCTTGTTTTGACTTTAAGATAGGAGGCTTTCCCAAAGAAAAGGAAAAGATTATGGTTTTTAAAGGTAGAGTTATTGTTTTGATTAAAAACAAAATGAGACATTCCGAAAATAAAACAAAGCATTAGGGTTTTGATGGAAAGCAGAAGATTAGGCTTTTGATTCAATTATAGTCGGCGTTACGAAAAGAAAACATATAATCAAGGTTTTGATTAAAGAAAGGCGACACTACCATAAAAAAACTTATGAGTAGTGTTTTTATTCAAAAATAGTAGGTATGCCGAATGGAAAAGAAAGGGTTTTGGCTCATGGTTCAAAATACCAGTCATTTTAAAATGACAACAAAGACTACGGTTTTCATTCAAAACTGAAAGTTAGAAGAAATTACTATAAGAAAATATAAGATAAGTATTTTGATTGAATACATACATAAAGAAGTTATTAAGAAAAGGAAACGTGGGATTCTTGTTTTGACCGAAAGATAGTAGACTTTACGAAAGAACAAGAAAAAAAATTATGGTTTTGGAAGATAGGGTTAGTGTTTTGAGAAAAAACAAAACGAGACATTCCGAAAATAAAACAAAGCATTAGGATTTTGATTGAAAGCATAAGATTAACCTTTTGAATCAAGTATAACGGGCGTTACGAAAACAAAACATATGATCGACGTTTTATTAAAGAAAGGTGACACTACCATAAGAAAACTTTTTATTAGGGTTTTGATTCAAAAATAATAGGTATTCTGAAGGAAAAGTAAAGCTTTTGGGTCTTGGTTCAAAAATACGTGTCATTGTAAAATGATAACAAAGACTAGGGTTTTCATTTAAAACTGAAAAGTAGGAGATATTACTATTAGAAAATATAAGATTAGGGTTTTGCTTAAATACATACAGATAGAAGTTATTTAGAAAAGGAAATATTGGATTCTTGTTTTGACTTTAAGATAGGAGGCTTTCCAAAGAAAAGGAAAAGATTATGGTTTTTAAAGGTAGAGTTATTGTTTTGATTAAAAACAAAATGAGACATTCCGAAAATAAAACAAACCATTAGGGTTTTGATGGAAAGCAGAAGATTAGGCTTTTGATTCAATTATAGTCGGCGTTACGAAAAGAAAACATATAATCAAGGTTTTGATTAAAGAAAGGCAACACTACCGTAAAAAAACTTATGATTAGTGTTTTGATTCAAAAATAGTAGGTATGCCGAATGGAAAAGAAAGGGTTTTGGGTCATGGTTCAAAATACCAGTCATTTTAGAATGACAACAAAGACTACGGTTTTCATTCAAAACTGAAAGTTTGGAGAAATTACCATAAGAAAATATAAGATAAGTATTTTGATTGAACACAAACATAAAGAAGTTATTAAGAAAAGGAAACGTGGAATTCTTGTTTTGACCGAAAGATAGGAGAATTTACGAAAGAAAAAAAAAATTATGGTTTTGAATGATAGGGTTAGTGTTTTGATAAAAAACAAAACGAGACATTCCGAAAATAAAACAAAGTATTAGTGTTTTGATTGAAAGCATAAGATTAGGCTTTTGATTCAAGTATAGCGGGCGTTACGAAAAGAAAACATATCATCGACGTTTTATTAAATAAAGGTGACACTACCATTAGAAAACTTTTTATTACGGTTTTGATTCAAAAATAGTAGGTATTCTGAAAGGAAAAGTAAGGCTTTTGGCTCTTGGTTCAAAAATACGAGTCATTTTAAAATGATAACAAAGACTAGGGTTTTCATTTAAAACTGAAAAGTAGGAGATATTACTATTAGAAAATATAAGATTAGGGTTTTGCTTAAATACATACAGATAGAAGTTATTTAGAAAAGGAAATATTGGATTCTTGTTTTGACTTTAAGATAGGAGGCTTTCCAAAGAAAAGGAAAAGATTATGGTTTTTAAAGGTAGAGTTATTGTTTTGATTAAAAACAAAATGAGACATTCCGAAAATAAAACAACCATTAGGGTTTTGATGGAAAGCAGAAAATTAGGCTTTTGATTCAATTATAGTCGGCGTTACGAAAAGAAAACATATAATCAAGGTTTTGATTAAAGAAAGGCAACACTACCGTAAAAAAACTTATGATTAGTGTTTTGATTCAAAAATAGTAGGTATGCCGAATGGAAAAGAAAGGGTTTTGGGTCATGGTTCAAAATACCAGTCATTTTAGAATGACAACAAAGACTACGGTTTTCATTCAAAACTGAAAGTTTGGAGAAATTACCATAAGAAAATATAAGATAAGTATTTTGATTGAACACAAACATAAAGAAGTTATTAAGAAAAGGAAACGTGGGATTCTTGTTTTGACCGAAAGATAGGAGAATTTACGAAAGAAAAAAAAAATTATGGTTTTGAATGATAGGGTTAGTGTTTTGATAAAAAACAAAATGAGACATTCCGAAAATAAAACAAAGTATTAGTGTTTTGATTGAAAGCATAAGATTAGGCTTTTGATTCAAGTATAGCGGGCGTTACGAAAAGAAAACATATAATCTACGTTTTATTAAATAAAGGTGACACTATCATTAGAAAACTTTTTATTACGGTTTTGATTCAAAAATAGTAGGTATTCTGAAAGGAAAAGTAAGGCTTTTGGCTCTTGGTTCAAAAATACGAGTCATTTTAAAATGATAACAAAGACTAGGGTTTTCATTTAAAACTGAAAATTAGGAAATATTACTATTAGAAAACATAAGATTAACGTTTTGATTAAATACATACAGATAGAAGTTATTTAGAAAAGGAAATATAGGATTCTTGTTTTGAGTTTAAGATAGAAGGATTTACCAAAGAAAAGGAAAAGATTATGGTTTTGAAAGGTAGAGTTAGTGTTTTGATTAAAAACAAAATGAGACATTCCCAAAATAAAACAAAGCATTAGGGTTTTGGTGGAAAGCACAACATTAGGCTTTTGATTCAATTATAGTCGGCGTTACGAAACCAAAACATATAATCAAGGTTTTGATTAAAGAAAGGCGACACTATCATAAAAAAACTTATGATTAGTGTTTTGATTCAAAAAACGTAGGTATGCCGAATGGAAAAGAAAGTGTTTGGTGTCTTGGTTCAAAATTCGAGTCATTTTAAAATGACAACAAAGACTACGGTTTTCATTCAAAACTGAAAATTAGGAGAAATTACTATAAGAAAAATATAAGATAAGGATTTTGATTAAATACATAAAAATAGAAGTTATTAAGAAAAGGAAACGTAGGATTCTTGTTTTGACCGAAAGATAGGGGACTTTACGAAACAACAAGAAAAAAAATTATGGTTTTGGAAGATAGGGTTAGTGTTTTGATAAAAAACAAAACGAGACATTCCGAAAATAAAACAAAGCATTAGTGTTTTGATTGAAAACATAAGATTAGGCTTTTGATTCAAGTATAGTGGGCGTTACGAAAAGAAAAATATGATCGATGTTTTATTAAAAAAAGGTGACACTACCATAAAAAACTTTTTCTTAGGGTTTTGATTCAAAAATAGTAGGTATTCTGAAAGGAAAAGTAAGGCTTTTGGGTCTTGGTTCAAAAATAGGAGTCATTTTAAAATGATAACAAAGACTAGAGCTTTCATTTAAAACTGAAAATTAGTAGATATTACTATTAGAAAACATAAGATTAGGGTTTTGATTAAATACATACAGATAGAAGTTATTTGGAAATGGAAATATAGGATTCTTGTTTTGACTTTAAGATAGGAGGTTTTACCAAAGAAAAAGAAAAGACTATGTTTTTGAAAGGTAGAGTTAGTGTTTTGATTAAAAACAAAATGAATCATTCCGAAAATAAAACAAAGCATTAGCGTTTTGATGGAAACCAGAAGATTAGGCTTTTGATTCAATTATAGTCGGCGTTACGAAAAGAAAACATGTAATCAAGGTTTTCATTAAATAAAGGCGACACTACCATAAAAAAACTTATGATTTGTGTTTTGATTCAAAAATAGTAAGTATGCCGAATGGAAAAGAAAGGGATTGGGTCTTGGTTCAAAATACGAGTCATTTTAAAATGACAACAAAGACTACGGTTTTCATTCAAAACTGAAAATTAGGAGACATTACTATAAGAAAATATAAGATAAGGGTTTTGATTAAATACATACAGATAGAACTTATTTAGAAAAGGAAACGTAGGATTCTTGTTTTGACCGAAAGATAGGGGACTTTACGAAAGAACAAGAAAAAAAAGTATGGTTTTGAAAGATAGGGTTAGTGTTTTGATAAAAACAAAACGAGACATTCCGAAAATAAAACAAAGCTTTAGTGTTTTGATTAAAAGCATAAGATTAGGCTTTCGATTCAAGTATAGTGTGCGTTACGAAAAGGAAAACATATGATCGACGTTTTATTAAAGAAACGTGACACTACCATAAGAAAACTTTTTATGAGGGTTTTGATGCAAAAATAGTAGGTATTCTGAAAGGAAAAGTAAAGCTTTTGGGTCTTGGTTCAAAAATACGAGTCATTTTAAAATGATAACAAAGACTAGGGTTTTTATTTAAAACTGAAAATTAGGAGATTATTAGAAAACATATGATTAGCGTTTTGATTGAATATATAAAGATAGAAGTTATTAAGAAAAGGAAACATAGGATTCTTGTTTTGACCGAAAGATACGAGACTTTACTAAAGAAAAGGAAAAGATTATGGTTTTGAAAGATAGGGTTATTGTTTTGATTGAAAACGAAATGAGACATTCCGAAAATAAAAAAAAGCATTAGGGTTTTGATTTAAAGCAGAAGATTAGGCTTTTAATTCAAATATAATCGGCGTTACGAAAAGAAAACATATGATCAAGGTTTTGATTAAACAAAGGTGACATTACCATAAAAAAAACTTATGATTTGTGTTTTGATTCAAAAATAGTAGGTATGCCAAATGGAATAGAAAGAGTTTGGGTCTTGGTTCAAAATACGAGTCATTTTAAATTGACAACAAAGACTACGGTTTTCATTCAAAACTAAAAATTAGGAGTAATTACTATAAGAATATATAAGATAAGGGTTTTGATTAAATACATACAGATAGAAGTTATTTAGAAAAGGAAGCGTAGGATTCTTGTTTTGACTGAAAGATAGGGGACTTTACGAAAGAACAAGAAAAAAAAGTATGGTTTTGAAAGATAGGGTTAGTGTTTTGATAAAAACAAAACGTGACATTCCGAAAATAAAACAAAGCATTAGTGTTTTGATTGAAAGCATAAGATTAGGCTTTTGATTCCAGTATAGTGGGTGTTACGAAAAGAAAACATATAATCGACGTTTTATTAAAGAAAGGTGACACTACCATAAGAAAACTTTTTATTAGTGTTTTGATGCAAAAATAGTAGGTATTCTGAAAGGAAAAGTAAAGCTTTTCGGTCTTGGTTAAAAAATACGAGTCATTTTAAAATGATAACAAAGACTAGGGTTTTCATTTAAAACTGAAAATTAGGAGATTATTAGAAAACATAAGATTAGGGTTTTGATTGAATACATAAAGGTAGAAGTTATTAAGAAAAGGAAACATAGGATTCTTATTTTGACCAAAAGATACGAGACTTTACTAAAGAAAAGGAAAAAATTATGGTTTTGAAAGATAGGGTTATTGTTTTGATTGAAAACAAAACGAGACATTCCGAAAATAAAAAAAAAGTATTAGGGTTTTTATTTAAAGCAGAAGATTAGGCTTTTTATTCAAATATAATCGGCATTACGAAAAGAAAAACATATGATCAAGGTTTTGATTAAAGAAAGGTGACACTACCATGAGAAAACTTATAATTAGTGTTTTGATTCAAAAATAGTAGCTATGCCGAATTGAAAAGAAAAGGGTTTGGAGTCTTGGTTCAAAATACGAGTAATTTTAAAATGACAACAAAGACTACGGTTTTTATTCAAAACTGAAAATTAGGAGAAATTACTATAAGAAAACATAAGATAAGGGTTTTGATTAAATACATACAAATAGAAGTAATTAAGAAAAGGAAATATAGGATTCTTGTTTTGACTGAAAGATAGCAGACTTTATGAAAGAAAATGAAAAAAAATTATGGTTTTGAAAGATAGGGTTAGTGTTTTGATAAAAAACAAAACGAGACATTCCGTAAATAAAACAAAGCATTAGTGTTTTGATTGAAAACATAAGAATAGGCTTTTGATTCATGTATAGTGGGCGTTACGAAAAGAAAGCATATGATCGACGTTTTATTAAAGAAAGGTGACACTACCATAAGAAAACATAGGATTAGTGTTTTGATTAAAAAATAGTAGATATTCCGAAAGGAAAAGAAGGGTTTAGGGTATTGGTTAAAAAATATGAGTCATTTTAAAAATTCAAAAAAGACTAGGGTTTTCATTCAAAACTCAAAATTAGGATATATTACTATAAGAAAACATAAGATTTGGGTTTTGATTAAATACATACAGATAGAACTTATTAAGGGAAAGAAACATAGGATTCTTGTTTTGAAAGAAAGATAGGAGGCTTTAAAAAAAAAAAGGAAAAGATTATTGCTTTCAAAGGTAGAGTTAGTGTTTTGATTAAAAACAAAATGAGACATTCCAAAAATAAAACAAAGCATTAGAGTTTTTTTGGAAAGCAGAAGATTAGGCTTTTGATTCAATTATAGTCGGCGTTACGAAAAGAAAACATATAATCAAGGTTTTGATTAAAGAAAGGTGACACTACTATAAAAAAACTTATGATTAATGTTTTGATTCAAAAATAGTACGTATGCCGAATGGAAAAGAAAGGGTTTGGGGTCTTGGTTCAAAATACGAGTCATTTTTAAATGACAACAAACACTACGGTTTTCAGTCAAAACTGAAAATTAGGAGAGATTACTATAAGAAAATATAAGATAAGGGTTTTGATTAAATACATACAGATAGAAGTTATTGAGAAAAGGAAACGTGGGATTCTTGTTTTGACCGAAAGATAGGAGACTTTACGAAAGAACAAGAAAAAAAATTGTTGTTTTGAAAGATAGGGTTAGTGTTTTGATAAAAAACAAACGAGACATTCCGAAAATAAAACAAAGCGTTAGTGTTTTGATTGAAAGCATAAGATTAGGCTTATGATCGACGTTTTAATAAAGAAAGATGATACTACCATAAGAAAACTTTTGATTAGGGTTTTGAATCAAAAATAGTAGTTATTCTGAAAGGAAAAGTAAGGCTTTTGGGTCTTGGTTCACAAATACGAGTCATTTTAAAATGATAACAAAGACTAGCGTTTTCATTTAAAACTGAAAATTAGGAGATTATTAGAAAACATAAGATTAGGGTTTTGATTGAATACATAAAGATAGAAGTTATTAAGAAAAGGAAACATAGGATTCTTGTTTTGACCGAAATATACGAGACTTTAGGGTTTTGAAAGATTATGAAAACAAAACGAAGTTATTAAGAGAAGTTATTAATAAAAGGAAAAGATTATGGTTTTCAAAGATAGGGTTAGTGTTTTGATTGAAAACAAAACGAGACATTCCGAAAAAAAAAAAAAAAAAACATTTGGGGTTTTGATTTAAAGTAGAAGATTAGGCTTTTGATTCAAATATAGTCGGCGTTACGAAAAGAAAACATATGATCAAGGTTTTAATTAAAAAAAGATGGCACTACCATAAAAAAACTTAGGATTAGTGTTTTAATTCAAAAATAGTTGGTATTCCGAAAGGAATAAAAGGGGTTTGCGGTATTGTTTCAAAAATATGAATCATTTTAAAATTACAACAAAGACTAGGGTTTTCATTCAAAACTGAAAATTAGGAGATATTACTATTAGAAAACATAAGATTAGGGTTTTGATTAAATACATTCAGATAGAAGTTATTAAGAAAAGGAAATATTTGATTCTTGTTTTGACTGAAAGATAGGAGACTTTAGCAAAGAAAAAGAAAAGATTATGGTTTCGAAAGGTAGGGTTAGTGTTTTGATTAAAACCAAAATGAGACATTCCGAAAATAAAACAAAGCATTAGGATTTTGATTGAAAGCAGAAGATTGGGCGTTTGATTCAAGTATAGTGGGCGTTACGAAAGGAAAACATATGATCAAGGTTTTGATTAAAGAAAGGTGATGCTTTAACTAAAAACTTATTATTAGGGTTTTTGATTCAAAAATAGTAGGTATTCTGAAAGGAAAAGAAAGGCTTTGGGGTCTTCATTCAAAAATATGATTAAATTTAAAATGATAACAAATACTAGGGTTTTTCATTTAAAACTGAAAATTAGGAGATGTTACTATTAGAAAACATGAGATTAGGGTTTTGATTAAATACATACAAATAGAAGTTATTAAGAAAAGAAAACATAGGATTCTTGTTTTGACCGAACGATAGGATACTTTACGAAAGAAAAGGAAAAGATTATGGTTTTGAATGGTAGGGTTAGTGTTTTGATAAAAAGCAAAGCGAGACATTCCAAAAATAAAACAAAGCATTAGGGTTTTGATAGAAAACATAAGATTAGGCTTTTGATTCATGTATAGTAGGTGTTAAGAAGAAAAAACATATGATCAAGGTTTTGATTAAAGAAAGGTGACACTAAAATAAGAAACTTAGGATTAGATTATTGATTCAAAAATAATAGATATTACGAAGGGAAAAGAAAGTCTTTGGGGTCTTGGTTCAAAAATACGAGTTATTTTAAAATGAGAACAAAGACTAGGGTTTTCATTCAAAACTGAAAATTAGGAGTTATTACTATTAGAAAACATAAGATTAGGGTGTTGATTAAATACATACAGATAGAAATTATTAAGAAAGGGAAACATAGGATTTTTGTTTGGACCGAAAGATAGGAGAGTTTACGAAAACAAAAAGATTATGGTTTAAAAAATAAAATGGGACATTCCGAAAATAAAACAAAACATTAGGGTTTTGATTTAAAGCTTAAGATTAGGTTTTTGATTCAAGTATAGTGGGCGTTACGAAAACAAAAGATATGATCAAGGTTTTGATTAAAGAAAGGTGACACTACCATAAAAAAAACTTAGGATTAGGGTTTTGATTCAAAATTAGTAGGTATTTGAAAGGAAAAGAAAAGGTTTTGGGTCTTTGTTAAAAAATACAAGTAATTTTAAAACAACAACAAAGACTAGTGTTTTCATTCAAAACCAAAAATTAGGAGATATTACTATAAGAAAACATAAGATTAGGATCTTGATTAAATACATATAGATAGAAGTTATTAAGGAAAGAAAACATAGGATTCTTGTTTTGAATGAAAGATAGGAGACTTTACGAAAAAACAAAGAAAAGATTATGGTTTGGAAAGATAGGGTTAGTGTTTAGATTAAAAACAAAATAAGACATTCCGAAAATAAAACAAAGGATTAGTGTTTGGATAGAAAGCATAAGATTAGGCTTTTGATTCAAGTATAGTTGGCGTTACGAAAATAAAACATATGATCAAGGTTTTGATTAAAGAAAGGTGACACTACCATAACAAAACTTAGGATTACGGTTATGATTAAAAAATACTAGGTATTCTGAAAGGAAAAGAAAGGGGTTGTGGTCTTTGTTAAAAAATACAAGTAATGTTAAAATAACAACAAAGACTAGTGTTTTCATTCAAAACAAAAAATTAGGAGATATTACTATAAGAAAACATAAGATTAGGGTCTTGATTAAATACATACAGATAGAAGTTATTAAGAAAAGGAAACATAAAATTCTTGTTTTGAACGAAAGAGAGGAGAGTTTACGAAAGAAATAGAAAAGATTATGGATTTGAAAGATAGGTTAGTGTTTTGATTAAAAGCAAAACGAGACATTTCGAAAATAAAACAAAGCATTAGGGTGTTGATGGAAAGCATAAGATTAGGCTTTTGATTCAAGTATATTAGGCGTTACAAAAAGAAAACATATGATCTAGGTTTTGATTAAAGAAAGGTGACACTACCATAAGAAAATTTAGGATTAGTGTTTTGATTCAAAAATAGTAGGTTTTCCGAAAGAAAAAGAAAGGGGTTGGGGTCTTGGTTAAAAAGTATGAGTCATTTTAAAACGACAACAAATACTACTGTTTTAATTTAAAATGGAAAACTAGAAGATTAACTATAAGAAAACATAATATTAGGGTTTTGATTAAATACACATAGATAGAAGTTATTAAGAAAAGGAAACATAGGATTCTTTTTTGGACCGAAAGATAGGAGACTTTACGAAAGAAAAAGAAAAGATTATTGTTTTCAAAGATAGGGTTATTGTTTTGATTAAAAAACAAATGACACATTCCGAATATAAAAATAAGCATTAGGGTCTTGACTGAAAGTATATGATTAGGCTTTTGATTCAAGTATAGTAGGCGTTACGAAAAGAAAACATATGATCAAGGTTTTGATTAAAGAAAGGTGACACTACCATAAAAAACTTAGGATTAGGGTTTTGATTCAAGAATAGTATTTATTACGAAAGGAAAAGAAAAGATTTTGGGGTTTGGGGTCTTGGTTAAAAAATAAGAGTCATTTTAAAATGACAACAAAGACTACGGTTTTCATTCAAAACCGAAAATTAGGAGAAATTACTATAAGAAAACATAAAATTAGGGTTTTGATTAAATACATGCAGATAGAAGTTATTAATAAAAGGAAACATAGGATTCTTGTTTTGACCTAAAGATAGGAGATTTTACAAAAGAAAAAGAAAAGATTATGGTTATGAATGATAGGGTTAGTGTTTTGATTGAAAACAAAACGAGACATTATGAAAATAAAACAAAGCATTAGGGTTTTGATGGAAAGCATAAGATTAGGCTTATGATTTAAAAATAGTAGGCATTACGAGAAGAAAACATATGATCAAGGTTTTGATTAAAGAAAGGTGATGCTTTAATTAGAAAACATAGGATTAGGGTTTTGATTAAAAAATAATAGGTATTCTGAAAGGAAAAGAATGGCTTTGGGGTCTTGGTTAAAAAATACGAGTCAATTTAAAATGATAACAAAGACTAGGGTTTTCATTTAAAACTGAAAATTAGGAGATATTACTATTAGAAAACATGAGATTAGATTTTTGATTAAATACATACCGATAGAAGTTATTAAGAAAAGGAAACATAGGATTCTTGTTTTGACCGAAAGATACGAGACTTTACTAAAGAAAAGGAAAAGATTGTGGTTTTGAAGGGTAGGGTTTGTGTTTTGATTAAAAACAAAACGAGACATCCCGAAAATAAAACAAAGCATTAGGGTGTTGATTTAAAGTATAAGATTAGTGATACGAACCTCGCCAACGATTGTGACGAAACCCGAAACAAATTTGGCACGAAGAAGAAGAGCCAAAGGATTCAAGAAGAACGGATGGAAAACCTCGACCCAATGTTTAGTAAAGCACGAACCTCGGTTAGGGGATGACGCCACAAAAGGAGATGAAAATCCAATTGATAAGTCGGTTTGAACGCCACAAGGAAAACCCTTGATAAGTTCTTAAAAAGTTTCTTCAAGAAAACTAGAAGAAAACCTCACAAATACTCATAGATCAAAGTTTTGCTTTATGGCTGCTACAAGGGGCTATATATATAGCCCAAAACCCTAGAAAACTTCTAAGAAGTAAAAGTTCAAAACTACCCTTAAAGATAAAAAAAAAAAGAAACAACCAACTAAAGAGCAACTTCAGCCCAAAGGCCCACAAAACCCAGCAAGACTAGGCAATTACAAAAGACTATAGTTCACATATTAAACTCAAAACAAATGACAACCAAATCTTCATAAAACGTCTAAGTGGAATCGGCTTGGATGAGTAGGACTAGCTTTTGTTCACCATCAGTAGTGATCACTCTCTCTTCCTGTTGTAGAATTCTCCATGCCAAGTTGCTAAGCTCCTCTTTAAATCTTCTAGCTCGAGCCCTCGTCACTGGTCCTTGCAAGACTTGAATTGGATCCTTAGCCTTGATGTCCACATCATTCCCCCCATCTTGAGAAGGATTTGTCCTTAAATCGTCACCTACATCAAAAGGACTTAAGTCAGTCACATTGAAAGTAGCACTAACATTGTACTCACCCGGTAAATCAAGGCGGTAGGCATTGTCGTTGATCTGTTCGAGCACTTGAAAATGACCATCTCCTCGGGGTAGTAACTTGGAACGTCGGTTGGCGGGGAATCGTTCCTTCCTCTTGTGTAACCACACCCAATCACCGATCTCAAAAACTTGCTTGTGACGTCCCTTATTAGCTTGCTTGATATATTGCTCAGTCCTCCTTTCTATGTTGAGCCAGACCTTCTCATGGAGTTGCTTCACAAATTCGGCGTTCTTGTGCCCATCGAAGTTCACATGATCAGAAATAGGTAAAGGTGATAAATCCAATGGGGTTAAAGGATTAAAACCGTAAACAATTTCAAATGGTGAAAATTGAGTAGCAGAATGCCTAGAACGATTATAAGCAAACTCAACATGTGGTAAACAATCCTCCCAAGTCTTAATGTTCTTACTGATGACAACCCGCAACAAAGTGGATAAAGTTTGGTTAACTACTTCAGTTTGACCATCGGTTTGAGGGTGACAAGTTGTGGAAAACAATAGTTTAGTCCCTAATTCACCCCACAATGTCTTCCAAAAATAACTCAAGAACTTAGCATCCCGATCTGACACGATTGTCCTTGGCATGCCATGTAGACTTACAATCTCCCTAAAGAACAAATCAGCGATATTGGAAGCATCATCAGTTTTATGACATGGTATAAAATGGGACATTTTAGAAAACTGATCTACAACTACAAAGATTGAATCCCTTCCACGCTTACTCCTAGGTAATCCTAACACAAAATCCATCAAAATATCAATCCAAGGGGAACTAGGAATAGGTAGTGGTGTGTAAAGGCCATTCGGTAGAGCCCTAGACTTAGCTTGTCTACAAGTGATACACCGACCACAAATTCGCTCAACATCTCGTTTCATGCATGGCCAATAGAAGTGCTCTTATAACACGGCTAGAGTCTTAGCTACCCCAAAATGCCCCATTAATCCTCCCCCATGGGACTCTCAAACTAACAAATCTCTCATGGAACAATTAGGAACACACAACCTATGTTCCCTAAACAGAAAACCCTTATGCCTATAAAACTTCCCTTCGGAGGATTTTTCACAAGCCCCATAAATCACCCCAAAGTCATGGTCCACATGATAAAGATCCTTAATGTGCTCAAAACCAAGGAATTTAACATCAAGAGTGGAGATTAAGGCATACCTGCATGACAGCGCATCAACAACCACATTCTCCTTAACTTGTTTATATCGAATGACATACGGAAAGGTCTCAATGAACTCAACTCATCGAGCATGTCGCCTGTTCAGCTTATGTTGCCCTTTCAAATGCTTCAAGGATTCATGATCCATTAGAATCACAAACTCCTTTGGCCACAATTAATGCTACCGAGTCTCCACTGCTCAAACCAAAGCGTACAACTCCTTATCATAAGTGGGGCAGTTGAGTGCAGCCCCGCCTAGCTTCTCGCTGAAGTACGCAAGTGGTTTTCCGTCCTGCATGAGTACAACACCAATACCGACACTAGACGCATCACATTCTATTTCAAAAGTATTAGCAAAGTTAGGTAAAGCAAGTAAGGGAGCATGAGTTAGTTTGTGTTTCATAAGATGAAATGCTTCCTCTTGTGCTGCCCCCCATTTGAATGCAATGTTCTTCTTGATAACTTCAGTAACGGGTGCCGCAATGGTACTAAAATCTTTCACGAATCTCCGATAGAAGCTAGCAAGTCCATGAAAGCTGCGAACGTGACTCACACTTGATGGGGTCGGCCATTCTTGGATGGCTTTGGTCTTTTCTTCATCAATCTCAATACCTGTAGCACTCACAACAAATCCTAGGAAAACAAGTTTATTGGTGCAAAAGGTATATTTCTTGAGGTTAGCATACAAATTCTCTTTCCTAAGGACATCCAAAACCAATTTCAAATGCGAAACATGATCATGCAAATTCTTACTATAAATCAGAATATCATCAAAATAAACAACAATCAATTTTCCAATGAAAGTTCATAAAACATGATTGATTAAACGCATGAAAGTACTAGGTGCATTAGTTAAGCCAAATGGCATGACTAACCATTCATACAAACCATGTTTAGTTTTAAATGCTGTTTTCCATTCATCGCCTTCTCAGTCGGACTTGATGATACTCACTCTTAAGATCAATTTTTGAAAAAACACGAGATCCATGCAACTCATCTAACATATCATCTAAATGAGGGATGGGGTGTCGATACTTTACCGTTATGTTGTTGATGGCTCGGCAATCAATACACATCCTCCATGCTCCATCCTTCTTAGGAACCAGAATCACCGGAACTGCGCAAGCACTCATGTTTTCTCTTACGTACCCTTTTTCCATCAACTCTTCAACTTGCCTTTGGAGTTCCTTTGTTTCCTCCGGATTGTTCCTATAAGCGGGTCGGTTTGGAATTGAAGCACCTGGAACAAAGTCAATTTGGTGTTCTATTCCATGGATAGGGGGTAAGCCATGTGGTACCTCCTCAGGAAACACATCCTTGAACTCCTGCAAAATAGAAACAACAACACTAGGCAATAAAGAGTCAGGTTGGTTAGTGTTTAAAAGGGCCTCCTTGTACATAAGTACAATCATCGGCCGTTTTGCAAGAAAAGCTCGCTTAACCTCACTTGTTTTTGCATAGAAATTTCTTTTTCCTTCTAATTTCCCCTCTTTGGTTGAATTCATCTCTCTCTTTTTTCTCTCACTAGATTCAGCCTTTCTCTCTTGTTTCTCACCACTACTCATCTCTTCACTCACTCTCTTGTGATCACTCAAATTCTTTTGATCTCTCATTTTCTTTTCATCACTCAGTTTTTGCATCATCACTTGATCATCATAAACCTGTTTCGGTGTCATCGGAGCTAGAGTGATGGTTCGTTGTTGGAAAGTGAAGGAGTGCTTGTTGGTGAAGCCATCATGTTGCACACGTCTATCAAATTGCCAAGGCCGTCCTAAAAGGAGATGTCCCGCTTGCATGGGTACCACATCACACAACACTTCATCCTCATATTTCCCAATCCGAAATGGCACCATAACTTGCTTAGTAACCCGCACTTCACCACTACCATTCAGCTATTGCAACTTGTATGGACGGGGGTGCTTGAATGTTGGGAGCCCTAGCTTCTCAACCATGGAAGAACTAGCAACGTTAGTGCAACTACCACCATCAATAATAACACTACATACCTTGTCCTTCACATGACAACGAGTGTAAAAGATGTTCTCCCGTTGCACTTCTTCTTCCTCCACCATAGCGTGCAAGTTCAAGGCTCTCCGAGCAACTAATCCAAGCATCTCACCATGCTCGGCCCCAAATTCCTTTTCTCCCAAAAGATCATCCTCCAATGGTGGAATGCCATCTAGCTCACCCTCGTCTTCTCCCGAATCACCATAACCCGCTTATTCGGGCATTGGCTAGCGATGTGACCTCTTCCTTGACATTTAAAACATTTAATTTCACTAGAACGAGAGAAAGTTGTGCGTATCTTACTTCGAGAAGCCGTGGAAGTAGTGGTTGAATTTTGCTCAGTTTTGGCCTTGGGGTTGGAGTTATTTTCATCTTTCCTTGGATAATTCGGCCTCCATGGTGTTGCACTAGGATTTTGTGGGGTGGGTCTCAAGCGTGCACTTGTACTTCCCTTCTTTAGTTGCCTCTCAACCATCATTGCCATATGCACCAAGTCTTCCAACTCCACATAGTGATGTAGCTTAACCGTGTTGGCAATCTCCCTATTCAACCCATTCAAAAACCTTGCCATTGTTGCCACCCGATCCTCCTCTACATTAGCTCGAATCATAGCCATCTCCATCTCCTTATAATATTCATCAACACTTTTGTAACCTTGTCGAAGACCTTGAAGCTTAAGGTATAGATCCCGGTAGTAATGAGATGGCACAAAACGACGCCTCATCACCCTCTTCATGTCATCCCAAGTCTTGATAGGCAAATCTCCACTTCGCGTCCTATTGACGCACAACTGATCCCACCACACAATAGCATAATCAGTAAACTCAATAGCGGCAAGTTTTACCTTCTTCATTTAGGAGTAGTTGTGAAAATCGAAAACCAACTCCATCTTCTTCTCCCATTCAAGGTATGCTTCGGGATCACTCTTTCCTTGAAATGCCGGAATCCTCATCTTGATACTACCCAAGTTGTTGTCTACCCGATTCCGAGCGTCTCTATCCCGACCATATCTCCCAGGGCTGCCCGTTGACATCCTATCAAAGTCTTCATCAAAATTTTCCACTTCAAATGCCCCCACACCTACAACTCCCCGTTGGGGCACCCTATTCCTCCTTGGGAGGTTTGGAACAACCGGTGGCTGTCCTCGTTGTGCTTCCTCTTCAACTCTATCTAACCTCTCATGTATTTGCTCTCAAGTTCCACCCTCATCATCCTTCTCATTTCCCCAATTATAGCTTGCACTTGCAAATTTCAGAATAGTTGGAGGGGTACTCTCCTCACTTGTGTTTCGCTCCGGAATTTGAGACATGATGGAAAAACCTACAAAGCAATGTTAGATAAAAAAATGACCCTCACCACAAAACTCACGTAGTTCAGTCCAAGAAATAATTCACTCAAATTCACTCGTGTATTACTCAATTCAATTTGGCTTTTTCCACTCGTTTTCAGTCCAAGAAATGATCTCACCTCGCTGCCTTTTTCCACTCGTTTCTTCTTTGAATTCTTTCAAAACTAATTAAAAACCATCATCAAAGAGTTCAAACCGAAAAAAACCAAAATCGATAAAAGATTTGTTTTCTTGGAAATGGGCTGAAATTTTGGCAATTCAAGAAATGGGCTAGATTTTTTTGGCAATTTAAAAAGAAACAAATTAGGAAATTTTGGCAACTCAAGATTGGCAATTCAAATCAAATCAAATCAAGAAATTTTGGCAATTCAAGAATGGCAACTCAAGATTGGCAATTCAAATCTAACCAAATCAAGAAATTTTGGCAATTCAAGAATGGCAAATCAAATCGAACCAAATCAAGAAATTTTTTAATTTTATTTTTTTTATTCTTCTTTCCTTATTTCTACTCTTTTTTTTCGTTTTTCTTTTTCCTTCTTTTTTTTGGTTTTTTTTTTTCAGAAACTCAGTTCTTCAATTTCCACAAACTCAAATCTTTACAAACTATTTTGTAATTTCGGAATCAATAAAAGGGAACTCATAAAAGAAAGAAATTCCACTCTCAAAGAAAGAACAAAATATGAGACTTCAATCAATAAAACCCTAGATCTAGATGCAATTTTTTTTTGTAAGAGAAATGAATAGAAATCAATAGAAGATAGGTCGAAAGGATGAACTTAGCTCTGGTACCAACAGATACGAACCTCGCCAAGGATTGTGACAAACCCGAAACAAATTTGGCACGAAGAAGAAAAACCAAAGGATTCAAGAAGGGATGAAAAACCTCGACCCAATGCTTTGCGAAGCACGAACCTCGGTAAGGGGATGACGCCACAAAAGGAGATCAAAATCCAATTGATAAGTCGGTTTGAACGCCACAAGGAAAACCCTTGATAAGTTCTTAAAAAGGTTTTTTCAAGAAAACTAGAAGAAAACCTCACAAATACTCATAGATCAAAGTTGTGTTTTATGGCTGCTACAAGGGGCTATATATATAGCCCAAAACCCTAGAAAACTTCTAAGAAGTAAAAGTTCAAAACTACCCTTAAAGATAAAAAAAAAGAAACAACCAACTAAAGAGCAACTTCAGCCCAAAGGCCCACAAAACCCAGCAAGACTAGGCAATTACAAAAGAGTATAGTTCACATATTAAACTCAAAACAAATGACAACCAAATTTTCATAAAGCGTCTAAGTGGAATAGGCTTGGATGAGTAGGACCAGCTTTTGTTCACCATCAGTAGTGATCACGCTCTCTTCTTGTTGTAGAATTCTCCATGCCAAGTTGCTAAGCTCCTCTTTAAATCTTCTAGCTCGAGCCCTCGTCACTGGTCCTGTCGGGACTTGAATTGGATCCTTAGCCTTAATGTCCACATCAATTAGGCTTTTGATTCAAAAATAATAAGCATTACGAAAATAAAACATATGATCAAGATTTTGATGAAAAAAGGTGACACTACAATAAGAAAACTTAGAATTAGTGTTTTGATTCAAAAATAGTAGGTATTCTGAAAGGAAAAGAAGGGGTTTGAGGTCTTGTTTCAAAAATATGAGTCATTTTAAAACTTAGAAAGACTTTGGGGTCTTGGTTAAAAAATACGAGTAAATTTAAAATGATAACAAAGACTAGGGTTTTCATTTAAAACTGAAAATTAGGCGATGTTACTATTAGTAAACACGAGATTTGGCAACAAAGACAAGGGTTTTCTTTCAAAACTGAAAATTAGGAGATATTAATATTAGAAAACATAAGATTAGGGTTTTGAAAGATAGGGTTAGTGTTTTGATTAAAAAAAAATGAGACATTCCGAAAATAAAACAAAGTATTAGTGTTTTGATTGAAAGCAGAAGATTAAGCTTTTGATTCAACTACAGTAGGCGTTATGAAAAGAAAACATATTATCAAGGTTTTGATTAAAGAAAGGTGACACTATCATAAGACAACATAGGATTAGTGTTTTGATTCAAAAATAGTAGGTATTCCGAAAGTAAAAAAAAGGGTTGCGGGTCTTGGTTAAAAATATAAGTCATTTTAAAATGACAAGAAATATAAGTCTTGGTTAAAATATTATTCTTGTTTGACCGAAAGATAAGATACTTTACAGAAGAAAATGAAAAGATTATGGTTTTGAAAAATAGGGTTAGTGTTTTGATTAAAAACAAAACGAGACATTCCGAAAATAAAACAAAGCATTAGGGTTTTGATTGAATGCATAAGATTAGGATTTTGATTCAAGTATAGTGGGCGTTGCAAAAAGAAAACATATGATCGAGGTTTTTATTAAAGAAAGGTGACACTACCATAAGAAAACTTAAGATTAGGGTTTAGATTAAAAAATAATAGGTATTCCGAAAGGAAAAGAATGGCTTTGGTTTCTTGGTTCAAAAATACGAGTCATTTTAAAATGATAAAAAAATACTAGGGTTTTCATTCAAAACTAAAAATTAGGAGATATTACTATTAGAAAACATAAGATTAGGGTTTTGATTCAAAAATAGTAAGTATTGTGAAAGGAAAAGAAAGACTTTGGTTTCTTTGTTCAAAAATACGAGTCATTTTAATATGATAACAAAAACTATGGTTTTCATTCAAAACTAAAAATTAGGAGATATTACTATTAGAAAACATAAGATTTGGGTTTTAATTAAATACATATAGATAGAAGTTATTAAGAAAAGAAAAAAATAGGATTCTTGTTTGGAACGAAAGATAAGATACTTTACGAAAGAAAAGGAAAAGATTATGGTTTTGAAAGATTGGGTTAGTCTTTTGATTAAAAACAAAACGAGACATTCCGAAAATAAAACCAAGCATTAGGGTTTTGATTGAATGCATAAGATTAGGCTTTTGGTTCAAGTATAGTGGGCGTTACGAAAAAAAACATATGATCGAGCTTTTTGTTAAAGAAAGATGACACTACCATCGGAAAACTTAGGATTCGTGTTTAGATTCACAAATAGAAGGTATTCCGAAAGAAAAAGAAAGGCTTTGGTTTCTTGGTTCAAAAATACGATTCATTTTAAAATAAGAACAAAGATTGGGGTTTTCATTTAAAACTGAAAATTAGGAGATATTATTATTAGAAAACATAAGATTAGCGTTTTGATTAAATACATACAGATAGAAGTTAATAAGAACAGAAAAAAAATGATTCTTGTTTGACCGAAAGATAAGATACTTTACGAAAGAAAATGAAAAGATTATGGTTTTGAAAAATTGGGTTAGTGTTTTGATTAAAAACAAAACGAGACATTCCGAAAATTAAACAAAGCATTAGGGTTTTGATTGAATGCATAAGATTAGTGTTTTGATAAAATACATACATATAGAAGTTATGAAGAAAAGGAAACATAGGATTCTAGTTTGACCTAAAGATAGGAGATTTTACGAAAGAAAAGGAAAAGATGATGGTTTTGAAAAATAGGGTTAGTATTTTGATTAAAAATAAAACGAGACATTCTTAAAATAAAACAAAGCATTAGGGTTTTGATTGAATGCATAAGATTAGGCTTTTGGTTCAAGTATAGTGGGCGTTACGAAAAGAAAACATATGATCAAGGTTTTTATTAAAGAAAGGTGACACTACCAAAAGAAAACGTAAGATTAGGGTTTAGATTAAAAAATAATAGGTATTCTGAAAGGAAAAGAAAGGCTTTGTTTTATTTTAAAATGATAACAAAGATTAGTGTTTGCATCCAAAACTGAAAACTAGGAGATATTACTATTAGAAAACATAAAATTATGGTTTTGATTAAATACATACAGATATAAGTTATTACGAAAAGAAAAAATACGATTCTTGTTTGGACCGAACGATAAGATACTTTACCAAAGAAAAGGAAAAGATTATGGTTTTGAAAGATAGAGCTAGTGTTTTGATTAAAAAACAAAACTAGACATTCTGAAAATAAAACAAAGTATTAGTGTTTTAATTGAAAACAGAAGATTAGGCTTGTGATTCAAGTATAGTGGGCGTTATGGAAAGAAAACATATGATCAAGGTTTTGATTAAGAAAAAGGTGACACTACCATGTGAAAACTTAGGATTAGTATTTTGATTGAAAAATAGTAGGTATTCCGAAAGAAAAAAAAAGGGTTTAGGGTCTTGGTTCAAAAATACGAGTTATTTTAAAATGACAACAAAGACGAGGAGATTTATTCAAAACTGAAAATTAGGATATACTACTATAAGAAAACATAAGATTCGTGTTTTGATAAAATACATACATATAGAAGTCATGAAAAAAAGGAAACATAGGATTCTAGTTTTGACCGAAAGATAGGAGACTTTACGAAAGAAAAGGAAAAGATTATGGTTTTAAAAGATAGGGTTAGTGTTTTGATTAAAAATAAAATGAGACATTTCGAAAATAAAACAAAGTGTTAGTGTTTTGTTTGAAAGCAGAAGATTAGGCTTTTGCTTTAAGTACAGTAGGCCTTATGGAAAGAAAACATATGATCAAGGTTTTGATTAAAAAAAAGGTGACACTACCATATGAAAACTTAGGATTAGTGTTTTGATTGAAAAATAGTAGGTATTACTAAAGAAAAAAGAAAGGGTTTGGGTTCTTGCTTCAAAAATGCGAGTTATTTTAAAATGACAACAAAGATGAGGGTATTTATTCAAAACTGAAAATTAGGAGATACTACTATAAGAAAACATAAGATTAGTGTTTTGATAAAATACATACAAATAGAAGTTATGAATAAAAGCAAAAATAGGACTCTAGTTTTGACCGAAAGATTGGAGACTTTACGAAAGAAAAGGAAAAGATTACAGTTTTGAAAGATAGGGTTAGTCTTTTGATTAAAAACAAAACGAGAAATTCCGAAAATAAAACAAAGCATTAGGGTTTTGATTGGATGCATAAGATTAGTCTTTTGATTCAAGAATAGTGGGCTTTACAAAAAGAAAACATATGATCGAGGTTTTTGTTAAAGAAAGGTGATACTACCATAAGAAAAACATAAGATTAGGGTTTAGATTCAAAAATAGCAGGTATTACGAAAGTTAAAAAAAGGCTTTGGTTTCTTGGTTAAAAAATACGAGTCATTTTAAAATTACAACAAAGATTATGGTTTTTATTCAAAACTAAAAATTAGGAGATATTACTATTAGAAAACATAAGATTAGGATTTTGATTAAATACGTACAGATAGAAGTTATTAAGAACAGAAAAAATATGATTCTTTTTTGACCGAAAGATAAGATACTTTACGAAAGAAAATGAAAAGATTATTGTTTTGAAAGATATTGTTAGTGTTTTTATTAAAAACAAAATGAGACATTCCGAAAATAAAACAAAGAATTAGCGTTTTGATTGAATGCATAAGATTAGGCTTTGGATTCAAGTATAGTGGGCGTTACGAAAAGAAAACATTTGATCTAGGTTTTTATGAAAGAAAGGTGATACTACCATAATAAAAACATAAGATTAGTATTTAGATTAAAAAATAGTAGGTTTTCCGAAAGGAAAAGAAAGGCTTTCATTTCTTGGTTAAAAAATACGAGTCATTTTAAAATTATAACAAAGATTAGGGTTTTCATTGAAAACTGAAAATTAGGAGATATTATTATTAGAAAACATAAGATTAGGGTTTTGATTAAATACGTACAGATAGAAGTTATTAAGAAAAGAAATAATACGATTTTTGTTTGGAACGAAAGATAAGATACTTTACGAAAGAAAAGGAAAAGATTATGGTTTTGAAAGATAGGGTTAGTGTTTTGATTAAAAAAAAAACGAGACATTTCGAAAGTAAAACAAAGTATTAGTGTTTTGATTGAAAGCAGAAGATTAGGCTTTTGATTTAAGTATAGTAGGCGTTATGGAAAGAAAACATATGATTAAGGTTTTGATTAAAAAAAAGGTGACACTACCATATCAAAACTTAGGATTAGTATTTCGATTGAAAAATATTTAGTATTCCGAAAGAAAAAGAAAGAGTTTGGAATCTTGGTTTAAAAATATGAGTTATTTTAAAATGACAACAAAGACGAGGATATTTATTCAAGACTGAAAATTAGGAGATACAACTATAAGAAAACATAAGATTAGTGTTTTGATAAAATACATACATATAGAAGTCATGAATAAAAGGAAACATAGGATTCTAGTTTTGAAATAAAGATAGGAGGCTTTACGAAAGAAAAGGAAAAGATTTTGGTTTTGAAAGATACGGTTAGTATTTTGATTAAAAACAAAACGAGACATTCCGAAAATAAAACAAAGCATTAGGGTTTTGATTGAATGCCTAAGATTACGCTTTTGATTCAAGTTTAGTGGTCGTTACGAAAAGAAAATCGAGGTTTTTATTAAAGAAAGGTGATACTACCGTAATAAAAACATAAGACTAGTGTTTAGATTAAAAAATAGTAGGTATTCCGAAAGAAAAAGAAAGGATTTCGTTTCTTGGTTAAAAAATATGAGTCATTTTAAAATGATAACAAAGATTAGGGTTTTCATTCAGAACTGAAAATTAGGAGATATTACTATTAGAAAACATAAGATAGGGTTTTGATTAAATACGTACATATAGAAGTTATTAAGAAAAGAAATAATATGATTCTTGTCTGGACCGAGAGATAAGATACTTTACGAAAAAAAATGAAAAGATTATGGTTTTGAAAGATAGGGTTAGTGTTTTGATTAAAAACAAAACGAGACATTTCGAAAATAAAACAAAATATTAGTGTTTTGATTGAAGCAGAAGATTAGGTTTTGATTAAAAAAAGGTAACACTACCATATGAAAACTTAGGATTAGTGTTTTGATTGAAAAATAGTAGGTATTACGAAAGAAAAAGAAAGGGTTTGGGGTCTTGGTTCAAAAATACGAGTTATTTTAAAATGACAACAAAAACGTGGATATTTATTCAAAACTTAAAATTAGGAGATACTACTATAAGAAAACAAAAGATTAGTGTTTTGATAAAATACAAACATATCGAAGTAATGAATAAAAGGAAACATAGGACTCTAGTTTTGAACGAAAGATAAGAGAATTTACAAAAGAAAAGGAAAAGATTATGGTTTTGAAAGATAGGATTAGTATTTTGATTAAAAACAAAACGAGACATTCCGAAAATAAAGCAAAGCATTAGGGTTTTGATTGAATGCATAAGATTAGGCTTTTGATTCAAGTATAGTGGTCGTTACGAAAAGAAAACATATGATCGAGGTTTTTATTAAAGAAAGGTGACACTACCATAAGAAAAACCTAAGATTAAGGTCTAGATTCCAAAATAGCAGGTAATCCGAAAGAAAAAGAAAGGCTTTCGGTTCTTGATTCAAAAATACGAGTCATTTTAAAATGATAACAAAGAATAGGGTTTTCATTCAAAACTGAGAATTAGGAGATATTACTATTAGAAAGCATAAGATTAGGGTTTTGATTAAATACGTACAGATAGAAGTTATTAAGAAAAGAAATAATACGATTTTTGTTTAAATCGAAAGATAAGATACTTTACGAAAGAAAAGGAAAATATTATGTTTTTGAAAGATAGGGTTAGTGTTTTGATTAAAAACAAAACGAGACATTTCGAAAAATAAAACAAAGTATTAGTGTTTTGTTTGAAAGCAGAAGATTAGGCTTTTGATTAAAATATATTATGCGTTATGGAAAAAAAACATATGATCAAGGTTTTGATTAAAAAAAAGGTAACAGTACCATATGGAAACTTAGGATTAGTGTTTTGATTGAAAAAAAGTAGGTATTACGAAAGAAAAAGAAAGGGTTTGGGGTCTTGGTTAAAAAATACGAGTTATTTTAAAATGACATCAAAGACAAGAATATTTATTCAAAACTGAAAATTAGGAGATACTACTATAAGAAAACATAAGATTAGTGTTTTGATAAAATACAAACATATAGAAGTTATGAATAAAAGGAAACATAGGACTCTAGTTTTGACCGAAAGATAGGAGCCTTTACGAAAGAAAAGGAAAAAATTATGATTTTGAAAGTTAGGGTTAGTATTTTGATTAAAAACAAAATGAGACATTCCGGAAATAAGACAAAGCATTAGGGTTTTGATTGAATGCATAAGATTAGACTTTGAATTCAAGTATAGTGGGCGTTACGAAAAGAAAAATATTTGATCGAGGTTTTTATTAAAGAAAGGTGATACTACCATAATAAAAACATAAGATTACGGTTTATATTAAAAAATAGTAGGTATTCCGAAAGAAAAAGAAAGGCTTTCGTTTCTTGTTTCAAAAATACGAGTAAGTTTAAAATTATAACAAAGATTAGAGTTTTCATTCAAAACTGAAAGTTAGGTGATATTACTATTAGAAAACATAAGATTAGTGTTTTGATTAAATACGTACAGATAGAAGTTATTAAGAAAAGAAATAATACGATTTTTGTTTGGACCGAAAGATAAGATACTTTACGAAAGAAAAGGAAAAGATTATGGTTTTGAAAGATAGGGTTAGTGTTTTGATTAAAAACAAAACGAGACATTTCGAGAATAAGACAAAGTATTGGTGTTTTGATTGAAAGCAGAAGATTAGGCTTTTGATTTAAGTATAGTAGGCATTATGGAAAGAAAACAAATGACCAAGATTTTGATTAAAAAAAAGGTAACACTACCATATGATTTTTGTTTGACCGAAAGATAAGATATTTTACGAAAGAAAATGAAAAGATTATGGTTTTTGAAAAATAGGGTTAGTGTTTCGATTAAAAACAAAACGAGACATTCCAAAAATTAAACAAAGCATTAGGTTTTTCATTGAATGCATAAGATTAGGCTTTTGATTCAAGTGTAGTGGGAGTTACGAAAAGAAAACATATGATCGAGATATTTTATTAAGAAAGGTGACACTACCATAAGAAAACATAAGATAAGGGTTTAAATTAAAAAATAGTAGGTATTACGAAAGGAAAAGAAAGGCTTTCATTTCTTGGTTCAAAAATACGAGTCATTTTAAAATTATAACAAAGATTAGGGTTTTCATTCAAAACCGAAAATTAGGACATATTACTATTAGAAAACATAAGATTAGGATTTTGATTATATACGTACAGATAGAAGTCATTAAGAATAGAAAAAATATGATTCTTGTTTGACCGAAAGATAAGATAATTTACGAAAGAAAATGAAAAGATTATGGTTTTAAAAAATAGGGTTAGTGTTTTGATTAAAAACAAAACGAGACATTCCGAAAATAAAAAAAAAGCATTAGCATTTTGATTGAATGCATAAGATTAGGCTTTGGATTCAAGTATAGTGGGCGTTACGAAAAGAAAACATTTGATCGAGGTTTTTATGAAAGAAAGGTGATACTACCATAACAAAAACATAAGATTACTATTTAGATTAAAAAATAGTAGGTATTCCGAAAGTAAAAGAAAGGCTTTCATTTCTTGGTTAAAAAATACGAGTCATTTTAAAATTATAACAAAGATTAGGGTTTTCATTGAAAACGGAAAATTAGGAGATATTACTATTAGAAAACATAAGATTAGGGTTTTGATTAAATCCGTACAGATAGAAGTTATTAAGAAAAGAAATAATAGGATTTTTGTTTGGAACGAAAGATAAGATACTTTACGAAAGAAAATGAAAAGATTATGGTTTTGAAAGATGCTGTTAGTGTTTGATTTAAAAACAAAACGAGACATTTCGAAAGTAAAACAAAGCATTAGTGTTTTGATTGAATGCATAAGATTAGTCTTTGGATTCAAGTATAGTGGGTGCTACGAAAAAAAAACATTTGATCGAGGTTTTATTAAAAGAAGATGACACTATCATAAGAAAATATAAGATTAGGGTTTAAATTAAAAAATAGTAGATATTGAGAAAGGAAAAGAAAGGCTTTCGTTTCTTGGTTGAAAAATACGAGTCATTTTAATATAATAAGAAAGATTAGGGTTTTCATTGAAAACTGAAAATTAGGAGATATTAATATTAAAAAACATAAGATTAGGATTTTGATTAAATACGTACAGATAGAAGTTATTAAGAACAGAAAAAATATGATTCTTGTTTGACCGAAAGATAAGATACTTTACGAAAGAAAATGAAAACATTATGGTTTTGAAAAATAGGATTAGTGTTTTGATTAAAAACAAAACGAGACATTCCGAAAATAAAACAAAGCATTAGCGTTTTGATTGAATGCATAAGTTTAGGCTTTGGATTCAAGTATAGTGGGCGTTACGTAAAGAAAAACATTTGATCGAGGTTTTTATTAAAGAAAGGTGACACTACCATA
>JAFBII010000021.1:68069-102916 GCA_020875875.1 Dioscorea alata | reverse complement strand
TTTTATGTTTCCTTTTCTTAATAACTTCTATCTGTATGTATTTAATCAAGACCCTAATCTTATGTTTTCTTATAGTAATATCTCCTAATTTTTTGTTTTGAATGAAAACACTAGTCTTTGTTGTTATTTTAACATTACTTGTATTTTTTAACAAAGACCACAACCCCTTTCTTTTCCTTTCAGAATACCTAGTATTTTTTAATCATAACCGTAATCCTAAGTTTTGTTATGGTAGTGTCACCTTTCTTTAATCAAAACCTTGATCATATGTTTTATTTTCGTAACGCCAACTATACTTGAATCAAAAGCCTAATCTTATGCTTTCTATCAAAACACTAATCCTTTGTTTTATTTTCGGAATGTCTTATTTTGTTTTTAATCTAAACACTAACCCTATCTTTCCAAACCATAATCTTTTCTTTTTTTTTCGTAAAGTCTCCTATCTTTCGTTCAAAACAAGAATCCTATGTTTTCTTTCCTTAATAACTTCTATCTATATGTATTTAATCAAGACCCTAATCTTATGTTTTCTTATATTAATATCTCCTAATTTTTGGTTTTGAATGAAAACACTAGTCTTTGTTGTTGTTTTAAAATTACATGTATTTTTTAACAAAGACCCAAAACCTTTTCTTTTCCTTTCAAATACCTACTAATTTTGAATCAAAACCCTAATCCTAAGTTTTTTTTTATGGTAGTGTCACCTTTTTTTAATCAAAACCTTGATCATATCTTTTGTTTTCGTAACGCCCACTATACTTGAATCAAAAACCTAATCTTAAGCTTTAAATCAAAACCCTAATGCTTTGTTTTATTTTCGGAATGTCTCATTTTGTTTTTTAAACCATAATCTTTTTTTTTTTTCGTAAAGTCTCCTATCTTTCGGTCCAAACAAAAATCCTATGTTTCCCTTTCTTAATAATTTCTATCTGTATGTATTTAATCAACACCCTAATCTTATGTTTTCTAATAGTAATAACTCCTAATTTTCAGTTTTGAATGAAAACCCTAGTCTTTGTTCTCATTTTAAAACGAATCGTATTTTTGAACCAAGACCCCAAAGCCTTTCTTTTCCCTTCGTAATATCTATTATTTTTGAATCAATACCCTAATCCTAAGTTTTCTTATTTTAGTGTCACCTTTCTTTAATCAAAACCTTGATCATATGTTTTTTCTTCTTAACGCCTACTATACATGAATCAAAAGCCTAATCTTATGTTTTCTATCAAAACCCTAATGCTTTGTTTTATTTTTGGAATGTCTCGCTTTGTTTTTTATCAAAACACTAACCCTACCTTTCAAAACCATAATCTTTTCCTTTTCTTTCGTAAAGTATCCTATCGTTCGGTCAAAACAAGAATCCTATGTTTTCTTTTCTTAATAACTTCTATTTGTATGTATTTAATCAAAACCCTAATCTCATGTTTTCTAATAGTAACATCTCCTAATTTTCAGTTTTAAATGAAAACCCTAGTATTTGTTATCATTTTAAATTTACTCATATTTTTGAATGAAGACCCCAAAGCCTTTCTTTTCCTTTCAGAATACCTACTATTTTTGAATCAAAAACCCTAATAATAAGTTTTTAGTTAAAGCATCACCTTTCTTTAATCAAAACCTTGATCATATGTTTTCTTTTCGTAACGCCCACTATACTTGAATCGAACGCCCAATCTTCTGCTTTTAATCAAAATCCTAATGCTTTGTTTTATTTTCGGAATGTCTCATTTTGGTTTTAATCAAAACACTAACCCTACCTTTCGAAACCATAATCTTTTCCTTTTCTTTGCTAAAGTCTCCTATCTTTCAGTCAAAACAAGAATCAAATATTTCCTTTTCTTAATAACTTCTATCTGAATGTATTTAATCAAAACAATAATCTTATGTTTTCTAATAGTAATATCTCCTAATCTTATGTTGTAATTTTAAAATGATTCTTATTTTTGAAACAATACCGCAAACCCCTTTTATTCCTTTCGGAATACCAACTATTTTTGAATTAAAACACTAATCCTAAGTTTTTTTATGGAAGTGTCATCTTTCTTTAATTAAAACCTTGATCATATGTTTTCTTTTCGTAACACCGACTATATTTGAATCAAAAGCCTAATCTTCTACTTTAAATCAAAACCCTAAATGCTTTTTTTTTTTTATTTTCGGAATGTCTCGTTTTGTTTTCAATCAAAACACTAACCCTATCTTTGAAAACCATAATCTTTTCCTTTTCTTAATAACTTCTCTTAATAACTTCATTTTGTTTTCATAATCTTTCAAAACCCTAAAGTCTCGTATATTTCGGTCAAAACAAGAATCCTATGTTTCCTTTTCTTAATAACTTCTATCTTTATGTATTCAATCAAAACCCTAATCTTATGTTTTCTAATAATCTCCTAATTTTCAGTTTTAAATGAAAACGCTAGTCTTTGTTATCATTTTAAAATGACTCGTATTTTTGAACCAAGACCCAAAAGCCTTACTTTTCCTTTCAGAATAACTACTATTTTTGATTCAAAACCCTAATCAAAAGTTTTCTTATGGTAGTATCATCTTTCTTTAATAAAACGTCGATCATAAGCCTAATCTTATGCTTTCAATCAAAACACTAACGCTTTGTTTTATTTTCGGAATGTCTCGTTTGTTTTTTATCAAAACACTAACCCTATCTTTCAAAACAACAATTTTTTTTCTTGTTCTTTCGTAAAGTCTCCTATCTTTCGGTCAAAACAAGAATCCCACGTTTCCATTTCTCAATAACTTCTATCTGTATGTATTTAATCAAAACCCTTATCTTATATTTTCTTATAGTAATTTCTCCTAATTTTCAGTTTTGACTGAAAACCGTAGTGTTTGTTGTCATTTAAAAATGACTCGTATTTTGAACCAAGACCCCAAACCCTTTCTTTTCCATTCGGCATACCTACTATTTTTGAATCAAAACATTAATCATAAGTTTTTTTTATAGTAGTGTCACCTTTGTTTAATCAAAACCTTGATTATATGTTTTCTTTTCGTAACGCCGACTATAATTGAATCAAAAGCCTAATATTCTGCTTTCCAAAAAAACTCTAATGCTTTGTTTTATTTTTGGAATGTCTCATTTTGTTTTTAATCAAAACACTAACTCTATCTTTGAAAGCAATAATCTTTTCCTTTTTTTTTTAAAGCCTCCTATCTTTCTTTCAAAAAAAGAATCCTATATTTCCTTTTCTAAATAACTTCTATCTGTATGTATTTAATCAAAACCCTAATCTTATGTTTTCTAATTGTAATATCTCCTAATTTTTAGTTTCAAATGAAAACCCTAGTCTTTGTTATCATTTTAAAATGACACGTATTTTTGAACGAAGTCCCAAAAGCTTTACTTTTCCTTTCAGAATACCTACTATTTTTGAATCAAAACTCTAATAAAACGTTTTCTTATGGTAGTGGCACCTTTCTTTAATAAAACGTCGATCATATGCTTTCTTTTCGTAACGCTCACTATACATGAATCAAAAGCCTATTCTTATGTTTTCAATCAAAACACTAATGCTTTGTTTTATTTACGGAATGTCTCGTTTTGTTTTTTATCAAAACACTAACCCTATCTCTCAAAACCATAATTTTTTTTCATTTTCTTTCATAAAGTCTACTATCTTTCAGTCAAAACAAGAATCCTATATTTCCTTTTCTTAATTACTTCTATTTGTATGTATTTAATCAAAACCCTTATCTTATGTTTTCTTATAGTAATTTCTCCTAATTTTTAGTTTTGAATAAAAACAGTAGTCTTTGTTGTCATTTTAAAATTACTCGTATTTTGAACCAAGACTCCAAACCCTTTTCTTTTCCATTCGGCATAGCTACTATTTTTGAATCAAAACACTAATTATAAGTTTTCTCATGGTAGTGTCACCTTTCTTTAATCAAAACCTTGATCATATGTTTTTCTTTTCGTAACGCCGATTATATTTGAATAAAAAGCCTAATCTTCTGCTTTAAATAAAAACCCTAATACTTTTTTTTTATTTTCGGAATGTCTCGTTTTGTTTTCAATCAAAACACTAACCCTATCTTTCAAAACCATAATTTTTTCCTTTTCTTTAGTAAAGTCTCGTATCTTTTGGTCAAAATAAGAATCCTATGTTTCCTTTTCTTAATAACTTCTACCTTTATGTATTCAATCAAAACCCTAACCTTATGTTTTCTAATAATCTCCTAATTTTCAGTTTTAAATGAAAACCCTACTCTTTGTTATCATTTTAAAATGACTCGTATTTTTAAACCAAGACCCAAAAGCTTTACTTTTCCTTTCAGAATACCTACTATTTTTGCATCAAAACACTAATAAAAAGTTTTCTTATGGTAGTGTCACCTTTCTTTAATAAAACGTCGATTATATGTTTTCTTTTCGTAACGCCCACTATACTGGAATCAAAAGCCTAATCTTATGCTTTCAATCAAAACACTAATGCTTTGTTTATTTTCGAAATGTCACGTTTTGTTTTTATCAAAACACTAACCCTATCTTTCAAAACCATACTTTTTTTTCTTGTTCTTTCGTAAAGTCCCCTATCTTTCGGTCAAAATAAGAATCCTACGTTTCCTTTTCTAAATAACTTCTATCTGTATGTATTTAATCAAAACCCTTATCTTATATATTCTTATAGTAATTACTCCTAATTTTTAGTTTTGAATGAAAACCGTAGTCTTTGTTGTCAATTTAAAATGACTCGTATTTTGAACCAAGACCCCAAACTCTTTCTATTCCATTTGGCATACCTACTATTTTTGAATCAAAACACAAATCATAAGTTTTTTTATGGTAGTGTCACCTTTGTTTAATCAAAACCTTGATCATATGTTTTCTTTTCGTAACGCCGATTATATTTGAATCAAAAGCCTAATCTTCTGCTTTAAATCAAAACCCTAATGCTTTTTTTTTTATTTTCGGAATGTCTCATTTCGTTTTCAATCAAAACAATAACCCTATCTTTCAAAACCATAATCTTTTCCTTTTCTTTAGTAAAGTCTCGTATCTTTCGGTCAAAACAAGAATCCTATGTTTCCTTTTCTTAATAACTTCTATCTTTATGTATTCAATCAAAACGCTAATCATATGTTTTCTAATAATCTCCTAATTTTCAGTTTTAAATGAAAACCCTAGTCTTTGTTATCATTTTAAAATGACTCGTATTTTTGAACCAAGACCCAAAAGCTTTACTTTTGTTTACAGAATACCTACTATTTTTGCATCAAAACCCTAATAAAAAGTTTTCTTATGGTAGTGTCACGTTTCTTTAATAAAACGTCGATCATATGTTTTTCTTTTCGTAACGCTCACTATACTTGAATCGAAAGCCTAATCTTATGCTTTTAATCAAAACACTAAAGCTTTGTTTTATTTTCGAAATGTCTCGTTTTGTTTTTATCAAAACACTAACCCTATCTTTCAAAACCATACTTTTTTTTCTTGTTCTTTCGTAAAGTCCCCTATCTTTCGGTCAAAACAAGAATCCTACGTTTCTTTTTCTAAATAACTTCTATCTGTATGTATTTAATCAAAAACCTTATCTTATATTTTCTTATAGTAATGTCTCCTAATTTTCAGTTTTGAATGAAAACCGTAGTCTTTGTTGTCATTTTAAAATGACTCGTATTTTGAACCAAGACCCAATCCCTTTCTTTTCCATTCGGCATACCTACTATTTTTGAATCAAAACACAAATCATAAGTTTTTTTATGGTAGTGTCGCTTTTATTTAATCAAAACCTTGATTATATGTTTTCTTTTTGTAACGCCGACTATAATTGAATCAAAAGCCTAATCTTCTGCTTTCCATCAAAACGCTAATGCTTTGTTTTATTTTCGGAATGATTCATTTTGTTTTTAATCAAAACACTAACTCTACCTTTCAAAACCATAATCTTTTCTTTTTCTTTGGTAAAACCTCCCATCTTAAAGTCAAAACAAGAATCCCATATTTCCATTTCCAAATAACTTCTATCTGTATGTATTTAATCAAAACCCTAATGTTATGTTTTCTAATAGTAATATCTACTAATTTTCAGTTTTAAATGAAAGCTCTAGTCTTTGTTATCATTTTAAAATGACTCCTATTTTTGAACCAAGACCCAAAAGCCTTACTTTTCCTTTCAGAATACCTACTATTTTTGAATCAAAACACTAAGACAAAGTTTTTATGGTAGTGTCACTTTTCTTTAATAAAACATCGATCATATTTTTCTTTTCGTAACGCCCACTATACTTGAATCAAAAGCCTAATCTTATGTTTTCAATCAAAACACTAATGCTTTGTTTTATTTTCGGAATGTCTCGTTTTGTTTTTTATCAAAAGACTAACCCTATCTTCCAAAACCATAATTTGTTTTCTTGTTGTTTCGTAAAGTCTCCTATCTTTCGGTCAAAACAAGAATCCTACGTTTCCTTTTCTTAATAACTTCTATTTTTACGTATTTAATCAAAACCCTTATCTTATATTTTTCTTATAGTAATTTCTCCTAATTTTCAGTTTTGAATGAAAACCGTAGTCTTTGTTGTCATTTTAAAATGACTCGTATTTTGAACCAAGACACCAAACACTTTCTTCTCCATTCGGCATACCTACTTTTTTTTAAATCAAAACACTAATCATAAGTTTTTTTATGATAGTGTCGCCTTTCTTTAATCAAAACCTTGATTATATGTTTTCGTTTCGTAACGCCGACTATAATTGAATCAAAAGCCTAATCTTGTGCTTTCCACCAAAACCCTAATGCTTTGTTTTATTTTAGGAATGTCTCATTTTGTTTTTAATCAAAACACTAACTCTACCTTTCAAAACCATAATCTTTTCCTTTTCTTTGGTAAATCCTTCTATCTTAAACTCAAAACAAGAATCCTATATTTCCTTTTCTAAATAACTTCTATCTGTATGTATTTAATCAAAAACCTAATCTTATGTTTTCTAATAGTAATATCTCCTAATTTTCAGTTTTAAATGAAAACCCTAGTCTTTGTTATCATTTTAAAATGACTCGTATTTTTGAACCAAGAGCCAAAAGCATTACTTTTCCTTTCAAAATACCTACTATTTTTGAATCAAAACCGTAATAAAAAGTTTTCTAATGGTAGTGTCAACTTTATTTAATAAAACGTCGATGATATGTTTTCTTTTCGTAACGCCCCCTATACTTGAATCAAAAGCCTAATCTTATGCTTTCAATCAAAACACTAATACTTTGTTTATTTTCGGAATGTCTCGTTTTGTTTTTTATCAAAACACTAACCCTATCATTCAAAACCATAATTTTTTTTCTTTTTCTTTCGTAAATTCTCCCATCTTTCGGTCAAAACAAGAATCCCACGTTTCCTTTTCTTAATAACTTCTTTCTGTTTGTATTCAATCAAAATACTTATCTTATATTTTCTTATGGTAATTTCTCCTAACTTTCAGTTTTGAATGAAAACCGTAGTCTTTGTTGTCATTTTAAAATAACTGGTATTTTGAACCATGACCCAAAACCCTTTCTTTTTCCATTCGCCATACCTACTATTTTTGAATCAAAACACTAATCATAAGGTTTTTTATGGTAGTGTCGCCTTTCTTTAATCAAAACCTTGATTATATGTTTTCTTTTCATAACGCCGACTATAATTGAATCAAAAGCCTAATCTTCTGCTTTCCATCAAAACCCTAATGCTTTGTTTTATTTTCGGAATGTCTCATTTTGTTTTTAATCAAAACAATAACTCTACCTTTAAAAACCATAATTTTTTCCCTTTCTTTGGGAAAGCCTCCTATCTTAAAGTCAAAACAAGAATCCTATATTTCCTTTTCTAAATAACTTCTATCTGTATGTATTTAAGCAAAACCCTAATCTTATGTTTTCTAATATTAATATCTCCTACTTTTCAGTTTTAAATGAAAACCCTAGTCTTTGTTATCATTTTACAATGACACGTATTTTTGAACCAAGACCCAAAAGCTTTACTTTTCCTTCAGAATACCTATTATTTTTGAATCAAAACCCTAATAAAAAGTTTTCTTATGGTAGTGTCACCTTTCTTTAATAAAACGTCGATCATATGTTTTCTTTTCGTAACGCCCGTTATACTTGATTCAAAAGGTTAATCTTATGCTTTCAATCAAAAGCCTAATGCTTTGTTTTATTTTCGGAATGTCTCGTTTTGTTTTTTCTCAAAACACTAACCCTATCTTCCAAAACCATAATTTTTTTTCTTGTTCTTTCGTAAAGTCTACTATATTTCGGTCAAAACAAGAATCCCACGTTTCCTTTTCTTAATAACTTCTTTCTGTATGTATTCAATCAAAATACTTATCTTATATTTTCTTATAGTAATTTCTCCTAACTTTCAGTTTTGAATGAAAACCGTAGTCTTTGTTGTCATTTTAAAATGACTGGTATTTTGAACCATGACCCAAAACCCTTTCTTTTCCATTCGGCATACCTACTATGTTTGAATCAAAACACTAATCATAAGTTTTTTTATGGTAGTGTCGCCCTTCTTTAATCAAAACCTTGACTATATGTTTTCTTTTCATAACGCCGACTATAATTGAATCAAAAGCCTAATCTTCTGCTTTCCGTCAAAACCCTAATGCTTTGTTTTATTTTCGGAATGTCTCATTTTGTTTTTAATCAAAACAATAACTCGACCTTTAAAAACCATAATCTTTTCCTTTTCTTTGGGAAACCCTCCTATCTTAAAGTCAAAACAAGAATCCTATATTTCCTTTTCTAAATAACTTCTATCTGTATGTATTTAAGCAAAACCCTAATCTTATGTTTTCTAATAGTAATATCTCCTACTTTTCAGTTTTAAATGAAAACCCTAGTCTTTGTTATCATTTTACAATGACACGTATTTTTGAACCAAGACCCAAAAGCTTTACTTTTCCTTCAGAATACCTATTGTTTTTTAATCAAAACCCTAATAAAAAGTTTTCTTATGGTAGTGTCACCTTTCTTTAATAAAACGTCGATCATATGTTTTCTTTTCGTAACGCCCGTTATACTTGATTCAAAAGGTTAATCTTAAGCTTTCAATCAAAATCCTAATGCTTTGTTTTATTTTCGGAATGTCTCGTTTTGTTTATTTTCAAAACACTAACCCTATCTTCCAAAACCATAATTTTTTTTCTTGTTCTTTCGTAAAGTCTACTATCTTTCGGTCAAAACAAGAATCCCACGTTTCCTTTTCTTAATAACATCTTTCTGTATGTATTCAATCAAAATAATTATCTTATATTTTCTTATAGTAATTTCTCCTAACTTTCATTTTTGAATGAAAATCGTAGTCTTTGTTGTCATTTTAAAATGACTGGTACTTTGAACCATGACCCAAAACCCTTTCTTTTCCATTCGGCATACCTACTATTTTTGAATCAAAACACTAATCATAAGTTTTTTTATGGTAGTGTCGCCTTTCTTTAATCAAAACGTTGATTATATGTTTTCTTTTCGTAACGCCGACTATAATTGAATCAAAAGCCTAATCTTGTGCTTTCCATCAAAAGCCTAATGCTTTGTTTTATTTTCGGAATGTCTCATTTTGTTTTTAATCAAAACAATAACTCTACCTTTAAAAACCATAATCTTTTCCTTTTCTTTGGGAAAGCCTCCTATCTTAAAGTCAAAACAAGAATCCTATATTTCCTTTTCTAAATAACTTCTATCTGTATGTATTTAAGCAAAACCCTAATCTTATGTTTTCTAATAGTAATATCTCCTACTTTTCAGTTTTAAATGAAAACCCTAGTCTTTGTTATCATTTTACAATGACACGTATTTTTGAACCAAGACCCAAAAGCTTTACTTTTCCTTCAGAATACCTATTATTTTTGAATCAAAACTCTAATAAAAAGTTTTCTTATGGTAGTGTCACCTTTCTTTAATAAAACATCGATCATATGTTTTCTTTTCGTAACGCCCACTATACTTGAATCAAAAACCTAATCTTATGCTTTCAATTAAAACACTAATGCTTTGTTTTATTTTCGGAATGTCTCGTTTTGTTTTTTATCAAAACACTAACCCCATCATTCAAAACCATAATTTTTTTTCTTTTTCTTTCGTAAAGTCTCCTATCTTTCGGTCAAAACAAGAATCCTACGTTTCCTTTTCTTAATAACTTCTATCTGTTTGTATTTAATCAAAACCCTTATCTTATATTTTCTTATAGTAATTTCTCCTAATTTTTCAGTTTTGAATGAAAACCGTAGTTTTTGTTGTCGTTTTAAAATGACTCGTATTTTGAACCAAGACACCAAACCCTTTCTTTTCAATTCGGCATAACTATTATTTTTGAATCAAAACACTAATCATAAGTTTTTTTATGATAGTGTCGCCTTTCTTTAATCAAAACCTTGATTATATGTTTTCTTTTCGTAAGGCCGATTATAATTGAATCACAAGCCTAATCTTCTGCTTTCTATCAAAACCCTAATGCTTTGTTTTATTTTCGGAATGTCTGATTTTGTTTTTAATCAAAACACTAACTCTACCTTAAAAACCATAATCTTTTCCTTTTTCTTTGGTAAAGCCTCCTATCTTAAAGTCAAAACAAGAATCCTATATTTCCTTTTCTAAATAACTTCTATTTGTATGTATTTAATCAAAACCCTAATCTTATGTTTTCTAGTACTAATATCTCCTAATTTTCAGTTTTAAATGAAAGCCCTAGTCTTTGTTATCATTTTAAAATGACTCGTATTTTTGAACCAAGAACCAAAAGCCTTACTTTTCCTTTCAGAATACCTACTATTTTTGAATCAAGACCCTAAGAAAAAGTTTTTTATGGTTGTGTCACCTTTCTTTAATAAAACATCGATGATATGTTTTTTTTCGTAACACCCACTACACTTGAATCAAAAGCCTAGTCTTATGCTTTCAATCAAAACACTAATGCTTTGTTTTATTTTCGGAATGTCTCGTTTTGTTTTTTATCAAAACACTAACCCTATCTTCCAAAACCATAATTTTTTTTCTTGTTGTTTCGTAAAGTCTCCTATCTTTCGGTCAAAACAAGAATCCTACGTGTCCTTTTCTTAATAACTTCTATTTTTATGTATTTAATCAAAACCCTTATCTTATATTTTCTTATAGTAATTTCTCCTAATTTTCAGTTTTGAATGAAAACCGTAGTCTTTGTTGTCATTTTAAAATGACTCATATTTTGAACCAAGACCCCAAACCCTTTATTTTCCATTCGGCATACCTACTTTTTTTGAATCAAAACACTAATCATAAGTTTTTTTATGGTAGTGTCGCCTTTCTTTAATCAAAACCTTGATTATATATTTTCTTTTCGTAACGCCGACTATAATTGAATCAAAAGCCTAATCTTGTGCTTTCCATCAAAACCCTAATGCTTTGTTTTATTTTCGGAATATCTCATTTTGTTTTTAATCAAAACACTAACTCTACCTTTCAAAACCATAATCTTTTCCTTTTCTTTGGTAAAGCCTCCTATCTTAAAGTCAAAACAAGAATCCTATATTTCCTTTTCTAAATAACTTCTATCTGTATGTATTTAATCAAAACCCTAATCTTATGTTTTCTAATAATCTCCTAATTTTCAGTTTTAAATGAAAACCCTAGTCTTTGTTATTATTTTAAAATGACACGTATTTTTGAAGCAAGACCCAAAAGCTTTGCTTTTTCTTTCAGAATACCTACTATTTTTGAATCAAAACCCTAATAAAAAGTTTTCTTATGATAGTGTCACCTTTCTTTAATAAAACGTCAATCATATGTTTTTTTTTTGTAACGCCCACTATACTTGAATCAAAAGCCTAATCTTATGCTTTCAATCAAAACCCTAATGCTTTGTTTTATTTTCGGAATGTCTCGTTTTGTTTTTTATCAAAACACTAACCCTATCTTTCAAAACCATAATTTTTTTTCTTTTTCTTTCGTAAAGTCTCCTATCTTTCAGCCAAAACAAGAATCCTACGTTTCCTTTTCTTAATTGCTTCAATTTGTATGTATTTAACCAAAACCCTTATCTTATGTTTTCTTATAGTAATTTCTCCTAATTTTCAGTTTTGAATGAAAACCGTAGTCTTTGTTGTCATTTTAAAATGACTCGTATTTTGAACCAAGACCCCAAACCCTTTCTTTTCCATTCGGCATACCAACTATTTGTGAATCAAAACACTAATCATAAGTTTTCTTATGGTAGTGTCACCTTTTTTAATCAAAACCTTGATCATATGTTTTTCTTTTCGTAACGCCGACTATAATTGAATCAAAAGCCTAATCTTCTGCTTTAAATCAGAACCCTAATGCTTTTTTTTTATTTTCGGAATGTCTCATTTTGTTTTCTTGAAGAGAATTTTTAAGAACTTATCAAGGGTTTTCCTTGTGGCGTTCAAACCGACTTATCAATTGGATTTTCATCTCCTTTTGTGGCTTCATCCCCTTACCGAGGTTCGCGCTTTACTAAGCATTGGGTCGAGGTTTTCCATCCCTTCTTCTTGAATCTTTTAGCTTTTCTTTTTGTGCCAAATTTGTTTCGGGTTTCGTCATAATCGTTGGCGAGGTTCGTATCAGTTGGTACCAGAGCTAAGTTCATCCTTTCGACCTATCTTCTATTGATTTCTGTTCATTTCTCTTACAAAAAAAAATTGCATCTAGATCTAGGGTTCCATTAATTGAAGTCTCTCATATTTTGCTCTTACTTTGAGAGAGGGATTTCTTTCTTTTATGAGTTCCCTTTTATTGATTCCGAAATTACAAAATAGTTTGTGAAGATTTGAGTTTGTGGAAATTGAAGAACTGAGTTTCTGAAAAAAAACACGAAAAAAAGAAGAAGGAAAAAGAAAAACAAAAAAAAAAGAGGGTAGAAAAAAGGAAAGAAGAATAAAAAAAAAAAATTCTTGATTTGGTTTGATTTGATTTGCCATTCTTGAATTGCCAAAATTTCTTGATTAGGTTAGATTTGAATTGCCAATCTTGAGTTGCCATTCTTGAATTGCCAAAATTTCTTGATTTGATTCGATTTGAATTGCCAATCTTGAGTTGCCAAAATTTCCTGATTTGTTTCTGTTTGAATTGCCCTTCTTGAATTGCCAAAAAAATCTAGCCCATTTCTTGAATTGCTAAAATTTCAGCCCATTTCCAAGAAAACAAATCTTCGATCCATTTTGGTTTGTTTCGGTTTGAACCCTTTGATAATAGTTTTTAATTAGTTTTGAAAGAACTCAAAGAAGAAAACGAGTGGAAAAAGGCAGTGAGGTCAGATCATTTGAGGGTAAAAGCAAAATTGAATAGAGTGATACACGACTGAATTTGAGTGAATTATTTCTTGGAGTGAACTACGTGAGTTTTGTGGTGAGGGTAATTTTTTTATCTAACATTGCTTTGCAGGTTTTTCCATCATGTCTCAAATTCCGGAGAGAAACACAAGCGAGGAGAGTACCCCTCCAACTATTCCGAATTTGCAAGTGCAAGCTATAATTGGGGAAATGAGAAGGATGATGAGGGCGGAACTTAATCAAATACATGAGAGGTTGCATAGAGTTGAAGAGGGAGCACAACGAGGACAGCCACCGGTTGTTCCAAACCTCCCAAGGAGGAATAGGGTGCCCCAACGGGTAGTTGAAGGTGTGGGGGCGTTTGAAGTGGAAAATTTTGATGAAGACTTTGATAGGATGTCAACGAGCAGCCCTAGGAGATATGGTCGGGATAGAGACGCTCGGAATAGGGTAGACAACAACTTGGGTAGTATCAAGATAAGGCTTCTGGCATTTCAATGAAAGAGTGATCTCGAAGCATAACTTGAATGGGAGAAGAAGATGGAGTTGGTTTTCGATTTTCACAACTACTCCGAAATGAAGAAGGTAAAACTTGCCGCTATTGAGTTTACTAATTATGCTATTGTGTGGTGGGATCAATTGTGCGTGAATAGGAGGTGAAGTGGAGATTTGCCTATCGAGACTTGGGATGACATGAAGAGGGTGATGAGGCATCGTTTTGTGCCATCTCATTACTACCGGGATCTATACCTTAAGCTTCAAGGTCTTCGACAAGGTTACAAAAGTGTTGATGAATATTACAAGGAGATGGAGATGGCTATGATTCGAGCTAATGTAGAGGAGGATCGGGAGGCAACAATGGCAAGGTTTTTGAATGGGTTGAATAGGGAGATTGCCAAGACGGTTGAGCTACATCACTATGTGGAGTTGGAAGACTTGGTGCATATGGCAATGAAGGTTGAGAGGCAACTGAAGAAGGGCAGTACAAGTGCACGTCCGAGACCCACCCCACAAAATCATAGTGCAACACCATGGAGGCTGAATTATCCAAAGAAAGATGAAAGTAACTCCAACCCCAAGGCCAAAACTGAGCAAAATTCAACCACTACTTCCTCGGCTTCTCAAAGTAAGATACCCACAACTTTGTCTCGTTCTAGTGAAATTAAATGTTTCAAATGTCAAGGAAGAGGTCACATCGCTAGCCAACTATTTGCGAAATACGGAGATCGATAATAAGATTGATGAGTGAAAATAATGCAAAGCAATAAACTAAATAGAGAGATGGAAGAAAGAAGTGCAAGTAGGAAAATCGAGAAGGACTAACAATGAATAAAAGGGGGGTATCCGGACAAGCTACCTCTAGGGTCTATGTTTCAAGTGCAAGACTATGATATTATACTCTCCTATTGATGTCAATTGAGTCGAGGATATCCTAAGACTCACGGTCCCAAACCTAAGGACAACCGTGACTAACTCCAACACTATGCCCCGGTATTAGGATTCACAACACCCTTCACTCTGTCACCTAGATGACTAAGCCCCAAGGGAGTCCATCTGCCTAAACCTCACACTATGTGGAGTTGCATTATGCTCTAGGGATTCCTAGTGATTAAACCTGTTCCTATACGTAATTCTAACCCTTTGGTCCAGGTGGAAGAACCCTAGTCTAGATTGAGCCCCAGCAAATAGGATTCACTACAACCCTCCACACTATTACTTGCGTAACTAAGCCCTAGGGGAGTTTATCTACCTATTACTTCACTCTATTTCGACTGCTATTAAATCAAGGAATCGGAGGTAGGGAGAAATCACATCGAAGGGGAAAGGGGTACATTGCTACCTCACAACTCTCCCTCTCAACCCTCTTTAATCTTGAGTAGTCTAATCCTATAGGAGTTGTCACACCTCCAAAGGAAAGCCTAGATTGCTCTCAACCCTAATGTCACATTTAAGGGAAAACAATATGAAAGGATAATCAAGATTAAAAACTCAATTTTATTCATCGATGATGGAAAGCATAATAATCAATGTCAAAGAAACATAAGAAACCCTAAAGTTTACAAGTCCGAATACCCCACGAGGGGTTTAGCTCCTCATAGAGCTATACATGTTCATCAATGTGAGAAATAAAGCATAAAACATAGACATCAATGAAAAACCCCCTCGAATTGGTGTGGCCGTGGTCTTGTGCAAACGTCGAACCTCGAAATCGATGGCGACGACGCGCTAGAACCTCCACGAAATCCTCTCCAAAACCCTAGCCGCACTCCAGAAAGTTGGGGAAAAGATAGGTCGAAAGATGCCTCAAAAGGTTGCAAAAATCCCCTTTTATAATGTTGAATCGCGGCTTTAAAATTAGACTTATCGGGGGCTTCACACGGCCGTCTGGGATTTCCACACGCCTGTGTGAAGCTTCTGTCTCGGCTGAAAAATTAATTTCACACGGCCGTGTGGAATTTCCACACGCCCGTGTGTCTTCACTGGATGGCTGAAATTGCACAAACACACGGCCGTGTGGAATTTCCACACGCCCGTGTGACTTCTCTGTCTGGCTGGAAACTGGTTCACACGGCCGTGTGGAATTTCCACACACCCGTGTGACTTCTCTGGAACTCTAATCTTCAGCTGAACAGGATTGTAACTTGCCGAAGCACCTCCCGGGTTCATTGTTCTTCATCGAGGCCATTACTTGGGCACACAAGCAACGGTAGGTCGCGCCGATTGCTTCAAGTCTTCTTCTTTCGCGAAATTCTCCTAAGTAACACGGATTGGACTTGTTGTGAATGTGACTGCATTTGTGCCCCTCCAAAGGAGGTTGGCACACATCCACAAGTCCAAATACGTGCTTCGTTCCTTGCTTGGTCCGAGAACATCCCAACATTGGCGAACACGACCTAATTTCATTCTTCTTCTCCAATTAGGCTCCACAATACCTTCAATGCACAAGAGAACACAAATGTACACATTTAGTGATAAAACCTGATAAAAGGTATGCTTAATGTAAGATAATAGCGCTTTGCGATACTATAACACAAGCACTTATCAAAACCCCCCCACACTTAAGCTTTTGCTTGTCCTCAAGCAAAATAGAACGTGGAAGTACTTGGGAAGAACAATTGAAAGTGCTTGGCCTTAGGTTCACCAAAAGTATGCAAAAGAAGCATTCTACAAGTAAGGGGAAATTAAAACATTGCATAAGGTTATCATTGCTCTAGCTAAAAACTTGAATCAAAAAGGATGAAAACTCGAAAACGTGTTGGTGTGTGCGATCTTACTCAAGAGAACCAACGAGTACTCCTCAAACTTTGATTAAAAAGGACTTATTTATATACAAAGATCAAAAATAAGTGAAGAAGTAGTAGCTTCACACATCCTTGAAGGTAGCCCTTTCCTAGGCGGCCGCCAAAGGTGGCTTTCACTCTTTCGAGGAGGTAGCTCTTTCTACCGGGGTAGTAGCTTTCACGCTTCCCATGAGATAGCTCTTTCTCTCATTAGGGCATAACATGTATCCGACTTATGAGAGTAGCTTCATACATCATAGGAGGTAGCTCTTTCCACCCCAAATGCATAATCAAAACAAAGCTAATATTTACAAACTCATATACCTTTTTTTTTAGATTAAATGCATTTTCCAAAGTAAAACTAAGAACGATGATAAACTTGTCCTTAAAAACTTCAAGATTGAGTTTCCAAAAGATTCTAAGAGTAAGTTGTGTACTAAGATGATTCGAGCAAAAATTCCCTAAAATTCAAGTGAAAACTAGAGCATGATAGGATACAATGTTGAAAATTCTCCTAAACTATGAGAATACAACCGTTACAACTAAGGTGAACCGCCATAGGCTACATTAGCATAAACAATTGAACGCACAAGTAAAGGTGTGTGTAATGTGAACTCCCCCCCACACTTAAGATGTACATTGTCCTCAATGTACGCATATAAGCACAATAATAAGTGAAAAAGATAAAAGCAATTAGTGTGGAAATGGCAATTGAAACATTACTCCCCTGAACTCCAAGTGTTGCGTTTGATGGAGCTAGGTCATTGAGAGTTGAGTCTCAATGGTTTATGGAGCACACACGATCCCATGACCGTGTGAATGACTATTCCTCAAAATCCTTACATCCAAGACCATCTGCGCACACATAAACGAGGGTTCAGTAAAGCTCAATAAAACTCGAGTATATAAAATGTAAAGCAATGAATACAACTCGAGACAAAAATAAAAAGCAAAATAAAAGCTATACTCAGAAGGAGAATCCTTTCTGAGTACTACAAGTCCAAAATAAAGTAAAGATATACAGAAATGACAAAGAAAAGAAAAGAATCTAAAATCTAAGACGCCTCAGCGTCGGTGTCCTGAGTGGTGGCCTCTGGTGCTGCTGGAGGCTCTGGATCTGCTGGTGGATCGGCTGATGTCGGGGGAGAAGGTGGTGGAGGAGAAACCCGAGGTCGGACCACGAAGGCGGATGAGGCGACAATCTGCTCGAAGATCTGTCGCAAGCTCTGGAACTGCGCCATCACCTCCTGGTGCTGTGTAATCTGTGTGGCCCTAACCTCGGCCACCTCGGTCTGTAGGATCCCCACTGCGCTCTCGAGGCGCTCCAGTCTGTCCTGGCCTCGAGACGGTGAAACATCCGCACCGGAGGTGGCTCCGGCGCGGTGGGGGGTACCTCGGTCTGTGTATCCGTCGAGGGTGGCTCTAAAGCTACCTGTGTATCCTGAGTCTGCTCCGTCTGGGGTATGGTCCAGGTATACGTCCCTGATCCTCCTCTGCGGATCATACCCATCATCCTCAAGGTATCTGTGCCCAGGGGAACTGGTACACTCGTCTTCTCTGCTCCCCTGACTCCATCTCTGAGCCCCATGCCAATGATAAGTCTGGTGATGTAGGGGCCTGCAAAGATAACTCTTACCCTGGGGTACTGGCCCTGATGGCGAATGTAGTCGGCCACAATGTGCCCCAGGTGGAGTGGCTCACTCTCCACCATCGAATACAAGTAGAGAAGCTCCTGGCGACTCAAAACACCAGTACTGTCTCCCCTGCCACTAATAGATCTGCTCATAACTGCGTGTAGACATCTATAGGCAGGTCGAGAAAGGCATGAAGCCTTGGAGACACCCGGCTCGTACTGACCGTGACCACAAAGTCTGCTATACGCCTGCTGCGGTGTCAAGGTACCCGGGTAGTCTGTGGGGAGCAATGAGTACTCCTCTGTCTCAGTGTATGCCTCATCATATAGACCCATCCGCACCGAGAACTGGGTCATACTCAGCGTGAAATGTCGACCGAGGGCTCTGAACTGAATAGTCGTATCCTCGGTGAAACTGTTGTACCCTCGGTCAAACTCAAATGAAGATAGTACCTCCAGCGTGAGCGATCGGATCACCGAGTCCCTGATAACCATCAATCTCTCCCAGCTACCGACTGAGAGCAGCTCGCCAATCTCATCTGCGACGCTGTCTCCCCCCTGAATATTCCTCACTATACTCAAATCCAAATATCTCGTCTGTCCAAAACGGAGTCCTGATAAACGCTTGAACCGAACCTGATGCTCGGTTATACTGAACTCTGTCTCTGCTAGAGGAGGTGTGGACTCACGGGGACGCTTCCCTGTCGATTTCCTGGGTCTAGAAGACATTCCTGTAAGATTGGAAAAGAAAACAATCAAAAACAGTTCAAAATAACCAATCTGCAGAAATCCACACGGCCGTGTGTTAATTCCACACGCCCGTGTGGAGTTTCTGACGGGCAAAGCATCACGGTCGTGGGGCTAAAAATCCACAATTTACATCTAAATTCGTTCTAATTTCATTCTAAGCATGCTCGTATGTAATGTAAACATTCAAACCAAGCAAAATTGTATAAAAGAATGAATTGAATCAAGAATTGACGAAGAAAAAGGAACTGAAGGTCTCACCGGCGGTGAAGATGAAAAACAAAGTAATACGGCCGGAAAACTCGAATACGATCCCCAAAAATCCTCAGAGAAAGTCAGGAGAGCAACGGAGAAGGTCCAAGAGAGTTTAGAGTGAAAGCATTCAAAGGCACAACTGAAAACTAAATGAGAAACGCGCGGCTTTTGAAATTCTGGGAATTCACACAGCCGTGTGAACCATCCACACGGCCGTGTGCCTGTGAAATTAGGGTTCACAGGGGCCAACACACGCCCCTGTGTGCACTCTGGTCACTCTCTGAACTACCCCACACGGCCGTGTGACAATTCCACACGGCCGTGTGCCTTCACAGGGATATCCACAGGGGCTGGTACACGCCCCTGTGGGCTCACGGGAAAGTTCAGACGGTCTCTGAAAATATTCACACGGCCGTGTGACCAAGCCACACGGCCGTGTGCCCAACCTGGCCAAGAACACAAGGCCGACCACAGGGGTACCCACACGCCCTTGTGGCCTCTCTGACTCGCCCGAGAAAAACCTAAGTGTTTCACACGGCCGTGTGAATACTCCACACGGCCGTGTGCCTTGACAAGCTCTCCCACAGGGGCTCACACACGCCCCTGTGGTTTCTCGGGATGAAAGGGAATTCCTGCAGAGTTGTCACACGGCCATGTGAAAATTCCACACGGCCGTGTGCCTTGACACAGTAGCACTCACAGGGGCACACACACGCCCCTGTGGACTCTCGGGAAAAAGAGTTGGAGTTCTGCAGGGTTCCACACGGCCGTGTGGAAATAACACACGGCCGTGTGCCCCTTCTGAGGGTGTTCACAGGGGCATGTTCACGCCCTTGTGCCCTCTCTGGTTGAGTTCTGAATGGTGACACACGGCCGTGTGGAAATTCCACACGGCCGTGTGTTTTCTCTGGTTTACTTAGAAAAATTTACAGGCTCTGCAAAAATTTCAGAAACGATTTTAGAACACTTAGAACCTGTGTACAACATAAAAAATACGACCAGAAACTACAGAAAACACACTCAACCGACTCAAACTTCGTCAATTAACATTAAGGCACACGTAAATAATCGAAAGTTCACATGAAAACTCAGCATATGCACATGAAAATTGGGACACCATTGCTAAGACTTTTATTCAATCCGAACCTAAACTAAGTACTAGAAAACTATAAAATGCTTGGGTTGCCTCCCAAGAAGCGCTTGTTTAACGTCACTTAGCTTGACGTACCTGTCTTACCTTACGGAGGTTCATGAATGGAGTTTGCCCTCTTCCCTACAATTTGAAAACAAGCATTGCATAATCGTTGCAAGGTAGAGGGAGAGTTATCGAGTTTGTTACCACACACGGGTGAAACACCCTTACTCCGTGAATGCTCATCCCCTTTCTTGTTAGGGTTCTTTTTGTGGCGACGTCTCGACCTCTTCAATCTCCGAAGGATTTTCTTCCTAAATTCCTTCTCCTTCTTGATGTCTGTTTCAACTGAACCAAGCGCGAGCACTTCTTCCTCTTCAGTCTCCATGTCTTGGTCCGGCCACCCTTCATATGGATCCGGGTTAAACATATCCTGCATATATTCATCAATGCAATCATCAGTGACATCAAGATAATATAGAGCATCATCAAAATCAAGAGAATGTCGCATGGCTTCGGCGAGGCGGTAAGTGAGCTTGTCGTCTCCAACCCTAAGTGTGAGCTCTCCACCGTCCATGTCTATCAAAGCTTTGGAAGTGCGCAAGAACGGCCTCCCAAGGATCAGCGGCACCTCGACATCCTCGTCTACATCGAGCACTACAAAGTCGACCGGGAAAATGTACTTATCCACTTTCACCAACACATCTTCAACAATACCCCTCGGATGCCTCACCGATCTATCCGCAAGCTGAAGTGTCATCCGGGTAGGTCTAGGCTCGCCCAAGCCTAGCTTTTGGAAGAACGTGTAGGGCATGACATTGATGCTTGCCCCCGAGTCGGCTAGTGCCATCTCCTCACCCATATCACCAATATTGCACGGTATGATAAAACTTTCGGGGTCCTTCCTCTTGCTTGGCATATTCTTCTGTAGCACTGCCGAACAGTTTGCATCGAGGATGACGGATGCACTTTCCTCTAACTTCCTCTTATTGGTCAAGAGGTCTTTTAAGAACTTCGCGTACTTGGGCATTTGGGCTAATGCTTCCGCGAATGGGATGTTGATGTGCAATTGCTTGAAGACACCCAGAAATTTCTTGTATTGCTCATTGTCTTGGTCATTCTTCAATCGTGAAGGATAGGGAATTCTCGGCTTGTAAGGTGGGGGTGCCACCTCTTTCTCCTTTGGTGCTCCATCCTCTACTCCCACAACTTCGGGTGAGTCTTTAGTCTTCTCAAGAGGGAGATGCCTCTCAACCTCCTTACCACTTCTCAAGGTAATTGCCTTTAGTTGTTCTCTTGGGTTGGTCTCCGTATTGCTAGGCAAACTACCTTGAGGTCTCTCCGCCAAAGTCTTCGCAATTTGCCCTACTTGGTTCTCCAAATTGTGTAGGGAGGCGGTGTGATTGCGAAGAGTAGCTTCCACCGATTGGAACCTTGCATCCGAAGAGGAAACGAACCGTGTGAGGGCTCTCTCTAGGTCAGTCATCTTTCCCTCCAACCCGGTCACTCGGCTTTCTAAATTCGGAGCTTATTGACTTTGAAATCCCGGTGGTGCACTATTTTTGTTCTGTTGTGACTGTCCTTGATTGCTCCAAGAGAAGTTCGGATGGTTCTTCCATCCCGGATTGTATGTACCACTATACGGGTTGCCTTGGCCTTGTCCTCTATACGTGTTTCCAACAAAGTCGGCTTGCTCCACCGCACTAGTACCTCCTATGGCAATAGGACAATCACTTGAAGCATGTCCTCCTCCACAACCGTTACATGTAGTTATGGCCGTAACTCTTGGTGAAGTTAGGGAGTCTAACTTCTTACTCAATGACTCGACTTGTACCGCCAAGGATGTAACCGCATCAATTTCATGAAGTCCGGCAACCTTCTTTCTATCCCTTGAGTTCCATTGATAGCTATTCATAGCCATCTCTTCTACAAGGTGCCTAGCTTCACCGGGAGTCTTGCTTCCAAGAGTCCCTCCTGCCGCCGCATCTAAGAGTTGCTTTGTACTCGGATTCAACCCGTTGTAAAATGTGTGAATAATCATCCACTCGGGAAATCCATGTTGCGGACATTTGCGAAGGAGCTCTTTGAACCTGTCCCATGTCTCGAATAGAGACTCCAATTCCATCTGAACAAAGGATGATATCTCATTCCGGAGTCTTGCAGATTTTCCCGGTGGAAAGTATCTAGCCAAGAATGCCTCGGCCATTTCCTCCCACGTAGTAATGGAGGCTCTCGGTAATGAGTGCAACCAATGCCTTGCTTTTCCCTTCAATGAAAATGGGAAGGCTCTCAATCGAATTGCATCATCCGTCACTCCATTTATCTTCAACATGTCACACACTTCCAAGAAATTTTCTATGTGACTATTAGGGTCTTCATCGGCCAACCCATTAAACTGTGCGGACTGTTGCAACATCTGAATGAACGACGGCTTCAATTCGAAATTCATTGCTGTAATTGGGGGCCTCATGATGCTTGATTGGGTCCCCATAACTGCGGGTCTAGCAAAATCGGACAACGTTCGCTGCTGCTCGTTCTGTTCTGCCATTTTCTCTGACCCTTCTGTCTCAATATCGGCTTGATTTGATGCTTCTTGTGCAGGTTCTTTCCCTTTACGATGTGTTCTTCTTCCAATGTCTGGGTCTCCTTCAACAAGTATTGAAGGGTTCCCACTGGTCATAACCTGGAGTCGAAAACAAAGAAAAGAAAAATAAGAACAATGATAGGTAAAGAAAATATGAAATAGAATGCGAAGTGAATAGCTAAAATAGTGAAAAACAAATATCTAAAACGCCTATTCCCCGGCAACTGCGCCAAAAACTTGACACGACCCCTTGCGTGTATCCCGTAAGTGCACGGGTTTGTCGAAGTAATAAATTTACCTTGGTGAGAAGGTAGTCGAATCCACAGGGAATAGGGAGATAGAATATAAGGTTTCACTAATTAAGCTATACGAAATACGGAGATCGATAATAAGATTGATGAGTGAAAATAATGCAAAGCAATAAACTAAATAGAGAGATGGAAGAAAGAAGTGCAAGTAGGAAAATCGAGAAGGACTAACAATGAATAAAAGGGGGGTATCCGGACAAGCTACCTCTAGGGTCTATGTTTCAAGTGCAAGACTATGATATTATACTCTCCTATTGATGTCAATTGAGTCGAGGATATCCTAAGACTCACGGTCCCAAACCTAAGGACAACCGTGACTAACTCCAACACTATGCCCCGGTATTAGGATTCACAACACCCTTCACTCTGTTACCTAGATGACTAAGCCCCAGGGGAGTCCATCTGCCTAAACCTCACACTATGTGGAGTTGCATTATGCTCTAGGGATTCCTAGTGATTAAACCTGTTCCTATACGTAATTCTAACCCTTTGGTCCAGGTGGAAGAACCCTAGTCTAGATTGAGCCCCAGCAAATAGGATTCACTACAACCCTCCACTCTATTACTTGCGTAACTAAGCCCTAGGGGAGTTTATCTACCTATTGCTTCACTCTATTTCGACTGCTATTAAATCAAGGAATCGGAGGTAGGGAGAAATCACATCGAAGGGGAAAGGGGTACATTGCTACCTCACAACTCTCCCTCTCAACCCTCTTTAATCTTGAGTAGTCTAATCCTATAGGAGTTGTCACACCTCCAAAGGAAAGCCTAGATTGCTCTCAACCCTAATGTCACGTTTAAGGGAAAACAATATGAAAGGATAATCAAGATTAAAAACTCAATTTTATTCATCGATGATGGAAAGCATAATAATCAATGTCAAAGAAACATAAGAAACCCTAAAGTTTACAAGTCCGAATACCCCACGAGGGGTTTAGCTCCTCATAGAGCTATACATGTTCATCAATGTGAGAAATAAAGCATAAAACATAGACATCAATGAAAAACCGCCTCGAATTGGTGTGGCCGTGGTCTTGTGCAAACGTCGAACCTCGAAATCGATGCCGACGACGCGCTAGAACCTCCACGAAATCCTCTCCGAAACCCTAGCCGCACTCCAGAAAGTTGGGGAAAAGATAGGTCGAAAGATGCCTCAAAAGGTTGCAAAAATCCCCTTTTATAATGTTGAATCGCGGCTTTAAAATTAGACTTATCGGGGGCTTCACACGGCCTTGTGGGATTTCCACACGCCCGTGTGAAGCTTCTGTCTCGGCTGAAAAATTAATTTCACACGGCCGTGTGGAATTTCCACACGCCCGTGTGTCTTCACTGGATGGCTGAAATTGCACAAACACACGGCCGTGTGGAATTTCCACACGCCCGTGTGACTTCTCTGTCTGGCTGGAAACTGGTTCACACGGCCGTGTGGAATTTCCACACGCCCGTGTGACTTCTCTGGAACTCTAATCTTCAGCTGAACAGGATTGTAACTTGCCGAAACACCTCCCGGGTTCATTGTTCTTCATCGAGGCCATTACTTGGGCACACAAGCAACGGTAGGTCGCGCCAATTGCTTCAAGTCTTCTTCTTTCGCGAAATTCTCCTAAGTAACACGGATTGGACTTGTTGTGAATGTGACTGCCTTTGTGCCCCTCCAAAGGAGGTTGGCACACATCCACAAGTCGAAATATGTGCTTCGTTCCTTGCTTGGTCCGAGAACATCCCAACATTGGCGAACGCGACCTAATTTCATTCTTCTTCTCCAATTAGGCTCCACAATACCTTCAATGCACAAGAGAACACAAATGTACACATTTAGTGATAAAACCTGATAAAAGGTATGCTTAATGTAAGATAATAGCGCTTCGTGATACTATAACACAAGCACTTATCACAAGGTATGTAGTGTTATTATTGATGGTGGTAGTTGCACTAACGTTGCTAGTTCTTCCATGGTTGAGAAGCTAGGGCTCCCAACACTCAAGCACCCCCATCCATACAAGTTGCAATGGCTGAATGATAATGGTGAAGTGCGGGTTACTAAGCAAGTTGTGGTACCATTTCGGATTGGGAAATATGAGGATGAAGTGTTGTGTGATGTGGTACCCATGCAAGCGGGACATCTCCTTTTAGGACGGCCTTGGCAATTTGATAGACGTGTGCAACATGATGGCTTCACCAACAAGCACTCCTTCACTTTCCAACAACGAACCATCACTCTAGCTCCGATGACACCGAAACAGGTTTATGATGATCAAGTGATGATGCAAAAACTGAGTGATGAAAAGAAAATGAGAGATCAAAAGAATTTGAGTGATCACAAGAGAGTGAGTGAAGAAATGAGTAGTGGTGAGAAACAAGACGGCAAGGCTGAATCTAGTGAGAGAGAAAAGAGAGACATGAATTCAGTCAAAGAGGGAAAATTAGAGATAAAAAGAAATTTCTATGCAAAAACAAGTGAGGTTAAGCGAGCTTTTCTTGAAAAACGGCCGATGATTGTACTTATGTACAAGGAGGCCTTTTTAAACACTAACCAACCTGACTCTTCATTGCCTAGTGTTGTTGTTTCTATTTTGCAGGAGTTCGAGGATGTGTTTCCTGAGGAGGTACCACATGGCTTACCCCCTATCGGGGAATAGAACACCAAATTGACTTTGTTACCGGAGCTTCAATTCCAAACCGACCCGCCTATAGGAGCAACCCGGAGCAAACAAAGGAACTCCAAAGACAAGTTGAACAGTTGATGGAAAAAGGGTACGTGAGAGAAAGCATGAGTCCTTGCGCAGTTCCAGTGATTCTAGTTCCTAAGAAGGATGGAACATGAAGGATGTGTATTGATTGCCGAGCTATCAACAACATAACAGTAAAGTATCGAAACCCCATCCCTCGTTTAGATGATATGTTAGATGAGTTGCATGGATCTTGTGTGTTTTCAAAAATTGATCTTAAGAGTGGGTATCATCAAATCCGAATGAAAGAAGGCGATGAATGGAAAACGGCATTTAAAACTAAGCATGGATTGTATGAATGGTTAGTCATGCCATTTGGCTTAACTAATGCACCTAGTACTTTCATGTGTTTAATGAATCATGTTTTATGAACTTTCACTGAAAATTTGTTGTTGTTTATTTTGATGATATTCTGATTTATAGTAAGAATTTGCATGATCATGCTTCTCATTTGCATTTGGTTTTGGGTGTCCTTAGGAAAGAGAAATTGTATGCTAACCTCAAGAAATGTACCTTTTGCACCAATAAACTTGTTTTCCTAGGATTTGTTGTGAGTGCTACAGGTATTGAGGTTGATGAAGAAAAGATCAAAGCCATCCAAGAGTGGCCGACCCCATCAAGTGTGAGTCACGTTTGCAGCTTTCATGGACTTGCTAGCTTCTATAGGAGATTCGTAAAAGATTTTAGTACCATTGCAGCACCCCTTATTGACGTTATCAAGAAGAATGTTGCATTCAAATGGGGGGCAGCACAAGAGGAAGTATTTCAGCTTATGAAACACAAACTAACTCATGCTTCCTTACTTGCTTTACCTAACTTTGCTAATACTTTTGAAATAGAATATGATGCCTCTGGTGTCGGTATTGGTGATGTACTCATGCAGGATGGAAGACCACTTGCGTACTTCAGTGAGAAGCTAGGCGGGGCTGCACTTAACTACCCAACTTATGATAAGGAGTTGTACGCTTTGGTTCGAGCATTGGAAACTTGGCAGCATTACTTGTGGCCGAAGAAGTTTGTGATTCGAATGGATCATGAATCCTTGAAGCATTTGAAAGGGCAACATAAGCTGAACAAGCGACATGCTCGATGGGTTGAGTTCATTGAGACCTTTCCGTATGTCATTCGATATAAACAAGGTAAGGAGAATGTGGTTGCTGATGCGTTGTCATGCAGGTATGCCTAAATCTCCACTCTTGATGTTAAATTCCTTGGTTTTGAGCACATTAAAGATCTTTATCATGTGGACCATGACTTTGGGGAGATTTATGGGGCTTGTGAAAAATCCGCCGAAGGGAAGTTTTATAGGCATGAGGGTTTTCTGTTCAGGGAACATAGGTTGTGTGTGCCTAATTGCTCCATGAGAGATTTGTTAGTTCGAGAGTCCCGTTGGATAGGATTAATGGGGCATTTTGGGGTAGCTAAGACTCTAGCCGTGTTACAAGAGCACTTCTATTGGCCATGCATGAAACGAGATGTTGAGCGAAATTGTTTCAAGACTTGGGAGGATTGTTTACCACATGTTGAGTTTGGTTATAATCGTTCTAGGCATTCTGCTACTCGGTTTTCACCATTTGAAATTGTTTATGGTTTTAATCCTTTAACTCCTTTGGATTTATCACCTTTACCTTTTTCTGAGCATGTGAACTTCGATGGGCACAAGAAGGCCGAATTTGTGAAGCAACTCCACGAGAAGGACCGGCTCAACATAGAAAGGAGGACTAAGCAATATATCAAGCAAGCCAATAAGGGACGTCACAAGCAAGTTTTTGAGATCGGTGATTGGGTGTGGTTACACATGAGGAAGGAACGATTCCCCGCCAATCGACGTTCCAAGTTACTACCCAAAGGAGATGGTCCTTTTCAAGTGCTTGAACGGATCAACGACAATGCCTATCGCCTTGATTTACTGGGTGAGTACAATGTTAGTTCAACTTTCAATGTGACTGATTTAAGTCCTTTTGATGTAGGTGACGATTTGAGGACAAATCCTTCTCAAGAGGAGTGGGGGAATGATGTGGACATCAAGGCTAAGGATCCAATTTAAGTCCCAACAGGACCAATGACGAGGGCTCGAGCTCGAAGATTTAAAGAGAAGCTTAGCAACTTGGCATGGAGAATCCTACAACCGGAAGAAAGCGTGATCACTACTGATGGTGAACAAAAGCTGGTCCTACTCATCCAAGCCAATTCCACTTAGACACTTGATGAAGATTCGGTTTCAATAAGATTGATGAAGATTTGGTTGTCATTTGTTTTTGAGTTTAATATGTGAACTAGAGTCTTTTGTAATTGTCTAATCTTGCTGGGTTTTGTGGGCCTTTGGGCCGAAGTTGTTCTTTAGTTGGTTGTTTACTTTTTTTATCTTTAAGGGTAGTTTTGAACTTTTATTTCTTAGAAGTTCTCTAGGGTTTTGGGCTATATATATAGCCCCTTGTAGAAGTCATAAAACACAACTTTAATTTATGAGTATTTGTGAGGTTTTCTTCTTGTTTACTTGAAGAAACTTTTTAAGAACTTATCAAGGGTTTTCCTTGTGGTGCTCAAACCGACTTATCAATTGGATTTTCATCTCCTTTTGTGGTGTCATCCCCTTACCGAGGTTCGTGCTTCGCTAAGCATTGGGTCGAGGTTTTCCATCCCTTCTTCTTGAATCCTTTGGCTTTTCTTTTTCTTGCCAAATTTGTTTCGGGTTTCGTCACAATTATTGGCGAGGTTCGTATCAATAGGGTTTTCATTCAAAACTTAAAATTAGAAGATATTACGATAAGAAAATATAAGATTAGTGTTTTAATTAAATACATATATATAGAAGTTATTAAGAAAAGGAAACATAGGATTCTTGTTTTGACCGAAAGATAGGAGATTTTACAAAAGTAAAAGGAAAGATTATGGTTTTGAAAGATACAACTAGTGTTTTGATTAAAAAACAAAACAAGACATTCCGAAAATAAAACAAAGCATTAGGGTTTTGATTGGAAGCATAAGACTCTGCTTTTGATTCAAGTATAGAAGGCGTTACGAAAAGAAAACAAATGATCAAGGTTTTGATTAGAGAAAGGTGACACTACCATAAGAAAACTTAGGATTAGGGTTTTGATTCAAAAATAGTAGGTATTCCGAAAGTAAAAGAAAGGGTTTTAAGTTTTAGTTAAAAAATACGAGTCATTTTAAAATAACAACAAAGAATAGGGTTTTCATTGAAAACTGAAAATTAGGAGATATTACGATAACAAAACATAAGATTAGGGTTTTGATTATATATATATATAGAGAGAGAGAAGTTATTAAGTAATGGAAACATACGATTCTTGTTTTGACCGAAAGATAGGAGAATTTACGAAAGAAAAAAAAAATATTATGGTTTTGATAAATAGGGTTAGTGTTTTGATTAAAAACAAAATGAGGCATGCCGAAAATAAAACAAAGGATTAGGGTTTTGATTGAAAGTATAAGATTAGGCTTTTAACTCAAGTATAGTAGGTGTTATGAAAAGAAAACATATGATCAAGGTTTTAATTAAAGAAAGTTGACACTACCATAAGAAAACATAGTATTAGGGTTTTGATTAAAAAATTGTAGGTATTCCAAAAGGAAAAGAAAAGGTTTGGTGTCTTGGTTCAAAAATACGAGTCATTTTCAAATAACAACAAAGACTAGGGTTTTCACTCAAAACTGAAAATTAGGAGATATAGAAAAGATTATGGTTTGGAAAGGTAGGGTTAGTCTTTAGATTAAAAACAAAATGAGACATTCCGAAAATAAAACAAAGCATTAGGGTTTTGTTGGAAAGCATAAGATTATGCTTTTGATTCAAGTATAGTAGGTGTTACGAAAAGAAAACATGTGATCAAGGTTTTGATTAAAGAAAGGTGACATTACCATAAGAAAAACCTAGGATTAGGGTTTTGATTAAAAAATAGTAGGTATTCCGAAAGGAAAAGAAAGGGTTTGGGGTCTTGGTTCAAAAATATAAGTTATATTGAAATGACAACAAAGACTAGGGTTTTCACTCAAAACTGAAAATTAGAAGATATTAATATAAGAAAACATAAGATTATGGTTTTAATTAAATACATACAAATAGAAGTTATTAAGGAAAGAAAACATAGGATTCTTGTTTTGAACGAAAGATAGGAGACTTTACGAAAGAAAAAGAAAAGATCATGGTTTTCAAAGATAGGGTTAGGGTTAGTGTTTTGATCAAAAACAAAATGAGACATTCCGAAAATAAAACAAAGCATTATGGTTTTGATTGAAAACATAAGATTAGGCTTTTGATTCAAGTATAGTAGGTGTTACGAAAAGAAAAACATATGATCAAGGTTTTTATTAATGCAAATTTACACTACCATAAGAAAACATAGGATAGGGTTTTGATTCAAAACTAGTAGGTATTGTGAAAGTAAAAGAAAGGGTTTGGAGTTTTGGTTAAAAAATACGAGTCATTTTAAAATGACAACAAAGAATAGGATTTTCAATCAAAACTGAAAATTAGGAGATGTTACGATAAGAAAACATAATATTATGGTTTTGATTAAATACATATATATAGAAGTTATTAAGAAAAGGAAACATAGGATTCTTGTTTTGACCAAAAGATAGGAGATTTTACGAAACAAAAAGAAAAGATTATGGTTTTGAAAGATATGGTTAGTGTTTTGATTAAAAAACAAAATGAGACATTCCGAAAATAAAACAAAGCATTATGGCTTTGAAAGATAGGGTTAGTGTTTTGATTAAAAAGAAAACGAAACATTCAGAAAATAAAACACAGCATTAGGGTTTTGATTGAAAGCATAAGATTAAGCTTTTGATTCAAATATAGTAGGCGTTACGAAAAGAAAAAATATATGATCAAGTTTTTGATTAAAGATAGGTGGCACTAAAATCAGAAAACTTAGGATTAGGATTTTGATTCAAAAATAGTTGGTATTCCGAAAGGAAAAGAAAGGCTTTGGTGTCTTGGTTCAAAAATACGAGTCATTTTAAAATTATAACAAAGACCAGAGTTTTCATTCAATTCTTAAAATTATTAGATATTACTTGTAGGAAACATAAGATTAGGGTTTTTGATTAAATACATACATATAGAAGTTATTAAGAAAATGAAACATAGGATTCTTGTTTTGACCGAAAGATAGAAGATTTTACGAAAGAAAAAGAAAATATTATGTTTTTGAAAGATAGGGTTAGTGTTTTGATAAAAAAATAAACTAGACATTCCGAAAATAAAACAAAGCATTAAGGTTTTGATGGAAAGCATAAGATTAGGCTTTTGATTCAAATAAAGTAGGCGTTACGTAAAGAACATATATGATCGAGGTTTTGACTAAAGAAAGGTGACGCTACCATAAGAAATCTTAGTATTAGGGTTTTGATTAAAAAATAGTAGGTATTCCAAAAGAAAAATAAATTGTTTGGGATATTGGTTAAAAAATACGAGTCATTTCAAAATGACAACAAAGACTACGGTTCTCAATCAAAACTAAAAATTAGGATATATTACTATCATAAAACATAAGATTAGGGTTTTATTAAATACATATAGATAGTGGTTATTAAGAAAATGAAACATATGATTCTTGTTTTGACCGAAAGATAAGAGACTTTACGAAAGAAAAAGAAAAAGATTATGGCTTAGAAAGATAGGGTTAGTGTTTTGATTAAAAACAAAACGAAACATTCAGAAAATAAAACACAGCATTAAGGTTTTGATTGAAAGCATAAGATTAGGCTTTTGATTCAAATAAAGTTGGCCTTACGTAAAGAACACATATGATCACGGTTTTGACTAAAGAAAGGTGACGCGACCATAAGAAAACTTAGTATTAGCGTTTTGATTAAAAAATAGTAGGTATTCCAAAAGTAAAATAAATGGTTTGGGATCTTGGTTAAAAAATACGAGTCATTTCAAAATGAGAACAAAAATTACGTTTTTAAATCAAAACTAAAAATTAGGATATATTACTATCAGAAAACATAAGATTAGATTTTTATTAAATACATATAGATAGAGGTTATTAAGAAAATAAAACATATGATTCTCGTTTTGAACGAAAGATAAGAGACTTTACGAAAGAAAAAGAAAAAGATTATTTGTTTGAAAGATAGGTTTAATGTTTTGATGAAAAACAAAATGAAACATTCACAAAATAAAACACAGCATTTGGGTTTTGATTGAAAGCATAAGATTAAGCTTTTGATTCAAATATAGTAGGCGTTACGAAAAGAAAACATATGATCAAGTTTTTGATTAAAGAAAGGTGGCACTACAATCAGAAAACTTAGTATTAGCGTTTTGATTCAAAAATAGTAGGTATTACAAAAGGAAAAGAAAGGCTTTGGTGTCTTGTTTAAAAAATACGAGTCATTTTAAAATGATAACAAAGAACAGGGTTTCATTCAAAAATAAAAATTTGAAGATATTACTTTTAGGAAACATAAGATTAGTGTTTTGATTAAATACATACAGAAAGAAATTATTAAAAAAATGAAACATAGGATTCTTGTTTTGATCGAAAGATAGAAGATTTTACGAAAGAAAAAGAAAAAGATTATTGTTTTGAAAGATAGGGTTAGTGTTTTGATAAAAAAACAAAACGAGACATTCCGAAAATAAAACAAAGCATTAAGGTTTTGACTAAATAGAGGTGACGCTACCATAAGAAAACTTACTATTAAGTGTTTTGATTAAAAAATATTAGGAATTCCAAAAGTAAAAGAGAGGGTTTGGGATCTTGGTTAAAAAATACGAGTCATTTCAAAATGACAACAAAGACTACGGTTTTCAATCAAAACTAAAAATTAGGATATATTACTATCAGAAAACATAAGATTAGGGTTTTATTAAATACATATAGATAGAGGTTATTAAGAAAATGAAACATGTGATTCTTGTTTTCACCGAAAGATAAGAGATTTTACGAAAGAAAAAGAAAACATTATGGTTTTGAAAGAGAGGGTTAGTGTTTTGGTTAAAAACAAAACGAAACATTCAAAAAATAAAACACAGCATTAGGGTTTTGATTGAATGCATAAGATTAAGCTTTTGATTCAAATATAGTAGGCGTTACGAAAAGAAAACATATGATCAAGTTTTTGATTAAAGAAAGGTGACACTACAATCAGAAAACTTAGGATTAGGGTTTTGATTCAAAAATAGTAGGTATTGCGAAAGGAAAAGAAAGGCTTTGGTGTCTTGGTTCAAAAATATGAGTTATTTTAAAATGATAACAAAGACCAGGGTTTTCATTCAAAACTAAAAATTAGGAAATATTACTTTTAGGAAACATAAGATTAGGGTTTTGATTAAATACATACAGATAGAAGTTACTAAGAAAATGAAACATAGGATTCTTGTTTTGAACGAAAGATAGAAGATTTTACGAAAGAAAAAAGAAAAGATTATGGTTTTGAATGATAGGGTTAGTGTTTTGATAAAAAACAAAACGAGACATTCCAAAAATAAGACAAAGCATCAAAGTTTTGATTGAAAGCATAAGATTAGGCTTTTGATTCAAACAAAGTAGTCGTTATGTAAAGAACACATATGATCGAGGTTTTGACTAGAGAAAGGGGACGCGGCTATAAGAAAACTTAGTATTAGAGTTTTGATTAAAAACTAGTAGGTATTCCAAAAGCAAAAGAAATGGTTTGGGATATTGGTTAAAAAATACGAGTCGTTTCAAAATAACAACAAAGACTACGGTTTTCAATCAAAACTAAAAATTAGGATATATTATTATCAGAAAACATAAGATTAGGGTTTTATTAAATACATATAGATAGAGGTTATTAAGAAAATGAAACATATGATTCTTGTTTTGATCGAAAGATAAGAGACTTTACGAAAGAAAAAGAAAATGATTATGGCTTTGAAAGATAGGGTTAGTGTTTTGGAAAAAAAAAAAACGAAATATTCAGAAAATAAAACACAGCATTAGGGTTTTGATTGAAAGCATAAAATTAAGCTTTTGATTCAAATATAGTAGGCGTTACGAAAAGAAAACATAAGATCAAGTTTTTGATTAAAGAAAGGTGACACTACAATCAGAAAACTTAGGATTAGTGTTTTCATTCAAAAATAGTAGCTATTCCGAAAGGAAAAGAAAGGCTTTGGTGTCTTGTTTCAAAAATTTGAGTTACTTTAAAATGATAACAAAGGCCAGGGTTTTCATTCAAAACTAAAAATTAGGAAATATTACTTTTAGGAAACATAAGATTAGGGTTTTGATCAAATACATACAGATAGAAGTTACTAAGAAAATGAAACATAGGATTCTTGTTTTGAACGAAAGATAGAAGATTTTACGAAAGAAAAAAGAAAAGATTATGTTTTTGAAAGATAGGGTTAGTGTTTTGATAAAAAACAAATCGACGCATTCCAAAAATAAGACAAAGCATTAAAGTTTTGATTAAAAGCATAAGATTAGGCTTTTGATTCAAATAAACTAGGCGTTATGTAAAGAACACATATGATCGAGGTTTTGACTAAAGAAAGGGGACGCGACCATAAGAAAACTTAGTATTAGGGTTTTGATTAAAAAATAGTAGGTAATCCAAAAGTAAAAGAAAGGGTTTGGGATATTGGTTAAAAAATACGAGTCATTTCAAAATGACAACAAAGACTACGGTTTTCATTCAAAACTAAAAATTAGGATATATTATTATCAGAAAATATAAGATTAGGGTTTTATTAAATACATATAGATAGAGGTTATTAAAAAAATGAAACATATGATTCTTGTTTTGACCGAAAGATAAGAGACTTTACGAAAGAAAAAAAAAAGATTATTGCTTTGAAAGATAGGGTTAGTGTTTTGATTAAAAACAAAACGAAACATTCAGAAAATAAAACACAGCATTAGGGTTTTGATTGAAAGCATAAGATTAAGTTTTTGATTCAAATATAGTTG